>BSBK01004370.1:852500-1452500 GCA_027943335.1 Chamaecyparis obtusa
AGACCCTTGCAAATGTGTCCTACAACAAGATATGTGTGTGTGAGCCTTATATTTGGTGACTTTAGCCTCTTGTTCTGCTTCCAACAATGAAGGGAACGTGGTGCACTATATCATGAATGAGTGGTAATACAAAACTCTGATGGAAGGCCAAACCCCTACAAATACCACTTGACAAATTCTTAGACTGCCCAACAAAGCTTTGATTTTGCATTTTTCATGCCCTTAGCTTACATTGTATGATGAAAGTTACCTTTGTTGGATATTGCTAATGCATGGGGTATTGATTGATACATTTTATATGTTTAATAACTACGTTACTGAATGGGCACTCATACTGTTGTCATTTGTGGTTTGTCACTAATGTCAACATATGTTTCTATGAAGAGTACATGATGATTATGATAGTGTACAAACACTGTACAGATGTTTCAAAATGTGCAAAGATAGATGAGAGTACAAGAAGATATTGTGATCTTATATCCAAGATCGCATCATGTAATGTTGCATATTGGATGAGTAACAAATGTTTTGGTGAAGACTAGTTACTGGACAGTGACATTAGAAGCTAACAGAGTGAATCCCTGTATTTCTGGTATATCTTACAAAAGATATGGATTAGGTATATGCGATCTTAAGAGATGAAATAAAAGGCACTAAAGGATGTTCTTTGGTCAGTGCAAGGTATGGAATGCTGAATGACATTAGTTGTGGCGTGTGATCTGGAGAAGACTTATTTGGGAGCTGACTTTAGAGGTGTAGCATGCATTTTGTTTGGCAAATGTAAATTAAGGATGTCGGTCCTTAATTGTTGTAATGGAATCATTGTATACTTGTTTTAGGTACCATGTGTATCTTAGCAAGAGTTTATGTAAATAGGAAATCCTAATGGGCTGACCTGATCATGTAGAATGTAATAGGGTATATATATAAGATATTTTCTTTGGAAAAGACATGGTGAGAATATATGTGATGTAAAGAAGATTGTGAAAGATGTGAGCTTGTGTTTGCTAGATGTAGAGTAGAGGATTACTGATGAACTTCATTGGAACTGATCAAGCAAAGATAGTTTCTTTCGAATAGCTCAAAATATTGTATATTTCTTCATATACACTTATTGTGAATAGTGAGTTCTGAAGGTGGATTTAACCTTCTTTGGGTAGTGATCCCCCTTTCTTTTCTTCATTCCTAATAGGGTTTGTCCTCTAGCAAGGACTGTGTACTGTAATGTTTCAATAAGCTCCTAATAGGGCTAAATATTAAAACAAGGATACTATACTCTCATTACATTATTTGTGGGTGCTAATTCCCACCATGGTTTTTACCTTTAACAGGGTTTCCCCGAGACCAAAATATTGTGTTATTATATTGTGTTCATTGGATTTGATATTGTTGCTATTTAAAGTTTAAAGTTTAATATTCTATCATACAATTGATTCACCCCCCCCTCCTCAATTGTATTGTGGACTGTTATTCCTAACAATTGGTATTAGAGAAATTGGTCCTTAGAGAGAAAGCTTAACATCTTGAGGTGATCTTGAAGATGCTATTCTATAGGAAGGATGGTCCAAAATTTGACAGTTGGAAGAACAAGATGCGAACTCATTTTCTATGTTTGGGCATTGACTATTGGTTGATCACAAAGAATAATGTGACTATAAAGACTAAGAATGAATTTCCATTAGATTTTGATGATGAGAAGAAGGTATTCTCTCACAACATGGTTGCAAGAGAAGCATTGATCAGTGCACTCTCTGAAGGAGAATTTACTGAAGTTAAAGACTTGGATTTGACACACCAAATTTGGCAAAGATTAGAAGCACTATATGAAGGAGACAAGTATACCAAGAAAGAGAAGTTACAGAACTAGAAAAAAAAGACGGAGAAACTAAAAATGAATGATGATGAAAGCATTGGGGCTTAGGTTCAAAGGGTTATAGAAGTTGTGGTTAGAATCAAAAACTATGGAGGCACTTATGATGAAGAAGAAGTCATTGCGAAGATCCTTAGATCATTGACTCATGCTTACAAGTTCAAAGCTCTATCCATTCAAGAGACTATACCTTTAACTCCAAACTTTAGCAGAGAGATGTTGATTGCAAAGCTAACTACTTTTGAAGCTACACAAATGGGAGACTTTGTACCAAAAGTTGAATCTGCATTTAAGGCATCTACACACAAGAAGACAATGTTTGCACTTCCAAGCACCAGCAGTGAGATTCTAAAAGAAGAGCTTGGAGAATATGCCGAGGAATGGGAACAGATAAAGGCTAAAGAAAGAAAGATGGATGAACTTGTTGCACTAATCGCTAGAAGAGAAAAGAGAGGCAAGGGTAAATTTTAAGGAAAAGGCTTTAGTGTCATGTGTTCATAAGAAAACTAAATGGATTATAGATAGTGGTTTTTCACATCATATGACTGGAGAAAAAAATAAGTTTTTTAAGTTAGTAAGGTATTATGGTGTTGTTGTAAGGTTTGGAGATAATCTTCCTAAACCTATCATAGGAGTAGGATCTATTACTCTGGATGGAAAGACTAATATTGATAATGTACTACTTGTTGATGTACTTAATCATAAATTTTTGAGTGGTGGATAGTTGATGGACAAAGAGTTTCAATTATAATTCAGTAATGGTAAATGTTTTATCAGAAGTAAGGAAGGAAATTTGATTGCAACTGGTACTAAGTCTAGAGGTAATGTATTTGAATTAAATACATCTAGAGTCTCTTGTTTTGTTACAAAGGTAGATGATAGTTGGTTATGGCACATAAGATTTTGTCATGTTAATGTTGATAACATTGTAAAGGCAATTTTGACTAATGCGATAAGAGATCTACCAAAGATTGTGAAACCATCTAACACTATATGCAGAGAATGTGTTATGGGAAAATAGACTAGAAGTAGTTATAAAAGAAAAGCATATACATCAAAGGGAAAGTTGGATCTGGTACATATAGACCTATGTGGACCTACAAGGACAAAATCATACTATGGTGAAAGATATTTTATACTTTTTTTTATGACTTTTCTAGAATGATGTGGGTTACTTATTTTAAAGAGAAATCGGAGGCATTTGATAAATTCAAGATATTCAGAGAAAAAGTAGAGAATGAATTAGGTTTAAAGATAAATTTTTTAAGGTCAGACAAAGGTGGAGAGTTTACTTTAGACCTATTCAATTCATACTATGAAGTTCATGGAATACAAAGACAAACATCTTCTCCTAGGACTCCACAAAAAAATGGGATAGCAAAGCAAATAAACAGGACTACACTTGATGCTGCTAGGGCAATGTTGCTTGAAGGAAATGTATCTCATATGCATTGGAGAGAGGTTGTTGGGACAATAGTGTACACATTGAACATAATTAAAATTAGAGAAGGTAAAAGTAAGACTTCTTATGAATTATGGTTTAATCATACTCCTACTATTAAATATTTCAGAATATTTGGTAGTAAGTGCTATATCAAGAGAGATGATGAGATAGGGAAGTTTGATGCTAGAAGTGATGAAGGAATTTTCCTTGGTTTCTCTACTAAGAGAAAGGCTTACAAGTGTTTCAATCTAAGATTGAGGAAGATGATTGAAAGTCACAATGTAAAGATAGATGAAAGGTTTCAGATATAAGAGAGAATGTATGACTGTAATTAGAATACAAAGATCGAAGAGGTTGTTGCTACAGAAGAAGAATAAATTGTTGAGGCTAAATGTGAAAATGAGACTTGTGATGATGACACAAATGAGGCTACTGAGGTTCCTAAAACTCCAAGGTATGTAAAGAATAATAATCATGAAAATTAAATTATTGGTAATACTAATCAAGGAGTAATGACTAGATCAAAGGGTAGAGAAGAAATTTGTTTGATTTCAAAAGTTGGACCAAAGACTATAGATGAAGCTTGTAGGGATGAATCCTGGATAAATGCTATGAAAGAAGAATTAGATCAGGTAAAGAAGAACAACACTTGGGAATTGGTTCCTAGACCTAAGAACAAAAATGTAATAGAAACAAATGGATTTTTAGAAACAAAATGAATGAAGAAGGGGTTGTTGTAAGAAACAAAGCAAGACTGGTATGTAAATGTTATTCACAATAAGAAGGCATAGACTTTGAAGATTCATTTTCTCCTGTTGCTAGAATAGAAGCTATGAGACTGTTCTTGGCTTACGCTGCACATAAGAAATTCAAGGTGTATCAGATGGATGTGAAATTTGCATTCTTATGGGGATCTTGAAGAAGAAGTATATATAGAACAACCTGATGGATTTCCTTTATGTGAAGATGGAGACATGGTATGCAAGTTGAAGAAGGAACTATATGGGCTAAAGCAAGCTCCAAGGGCTTGGTATGCAAGGTTAGACAAATACCTACTTTGGCTTGGATTCAAAAAAGGTAATGCTGACAGTAATTTGTATTTAAGAACTAGTGAAGATGGAGTTTTGATAATAGAAGTCTTTGTTGATGATATTATCTTTGGAGGTAATGATGATCTATGTGAGAAATTTTCTAAAGAAATAGAAAATGAATTTGAGATGTCCATGATTGGTGAAATGAAATTCTTTCTTGGACTTCAAATAAATTAGAGTAAAGATGGAATTTTTATTTCTCTGACTAAATATCTTAAAGAAATGATGAAAAAGTTTGGAATGGAAGACTGCAAACTAGTTGGTACACCCATGGTGACTGTAATAAGCTGATAGTTGACGATGAATTAAAGTGTGTTTTTTAGACCAAGTACAGATCAATGGTTGGAGGATTACAATATCTGACTCACACTAGACCAGATGTTGCTAATGTTGTTGGTATTATGGCTAGATATCAAGCAGAACCCAAATTGACACACCTAGCTGCTATGAAAAGGATATTGAGATATCTAAAAGGAATAATAGATTATGGCTTATGGCATGATAGAAATGATAGCTTTGAACTTCATGATTATACTAATGTTGATTGGGTAGGAAACATTGATGATAGAAAGAGTACTAGTGGTGGTACATTTTTCCTTGGGAAAAAGTTGGTTTCATGGCTAAGTAAGAAGCAAGATTGTATAGCTCAATCTATTGTTGAATTAGAGTATATGGTTGCTGCTATAAATTGCACTCAAATTGTTTGGATGAAGAAAATGATGAAAGACATTAGAATAACATTTGATGAGCATGTGATTATCCATTGTGATAACTCCAATACAGTGAATATGTCAAAGAATCTGGTGATGCATTCTAAAACTAAATGTATTTCTATCAAATATCACTTCTTGAGAGACAAGGTGGCAAAGAAGGAAATAAAGTTAGAATATATTAGTATAAAGGAATAGATTGAAGAAATATTTACAAAACCATTTCAAAAAGATATCTTTGAATATCTCAGAGGTATGCTTGGGGTTCAGGTCCCTCCCAGTTAGAATTAAATGATATAGGGATGCAATAGTCTAGAAGTTTTCAGATCCTTATCATATTCTTGATTGGATGTAGTGATCTACTCCTCAAGGGGAGTGATCATAGAAGGAAGGTTTTGAAGGACAATTGATGTCTCATGGCACCCTTTTCCATTATTGTCAAAGGGGGAGTGCTTCTATGAGAAGATCTCTATTGTATGAGGAGATTGTGTGAAGGAATATTGTGAGAGTATTGTCTAGTTGCAGAGCTTTGGATTGATATAAATTTGGGATAATGGATTTGCCCATATGTTGACATCAATGCAAAAGGGGGAGATTTTTGAATATTGCTAATGCATGGGGTGGTGATTGATATATTTTATATGTTTAATCACTATGTTACTTAATAGGCACTCATACTGTTGTCATTTGTGGTTTTTCACTGATCTTAATATATGTTTTTATGAAGAGTACATGCTAATTATGATAGTGTACAGACATTGTACAGATGTTTCAGAATGTACGAAGATAGATGAGAGGACAAGAAGATTTTGTGATCTTATATCCAAGATTGCATCATGTAATGTTGCATTTTGGATGAGTTACAAATGTTTTGGTGAAGACTGGTTACTAGATAGTGACAGTGGAAGCTGACAGAGTGAGTCTTTTTGTTTCTGGTATATCTTACAGAAGATATGGATTAGGTGTATGTGAGCTTAAGAGATGAAAGACAAGGCACTGAAGTATGTTCTTTGGTTAGCGCAAGGTACAAAATGCTGGATGACATTAGTTGTGGCATGTGATTTGGAGAAGACTTATTTGGGAGCTAACTTCAGAGGTGTAGCATGCATTTTGTTTAGAAAATGTAAATTAAGGATGTCAGTCCTTAATTATTGTAATGGAATCATTGTATACTTTTTCTAGGTACTATGTGTATCTTAGCAAGAGTTTATGTAAATAAGAAAGCCTAATGGACCAACCTAATCATGTAGAATGTAATAGGGTATATATGTAAGATCTTTTCTTTGGAAAAGACATGGTGAGAGTATATGTGATGTAAAGAAGATTGTGTAAGATGTGAGCTTGTGTTTGCTGAATATAGAGCAGAGGATTACTGGTGAACTTCATTGGAACTGATCAAGAAAAGATATTTGATGTCAGATAGTTAAAAATATTGTATATTTCTTCATATACACTTTTTGCAAACAATGAGTTTTGAAGGTGGATTTAACCTTCTTTGGGCAGTGAGCCTGGGCTGTGAGCCCCCTTTCTTTTCTTGACTCCTAACAAGGTCTATCCTCTAATGAGGATTGTATATTGTAATGTTTCAATAAGCTCCTAATGGGGCTAAATCTTCTAACAAGGATACTATACTCTCAGTACATTATTTGTGGGCGCTAATTCCCACCGGGGTTTTTACCTTTAACAAGGTTTCCCCAAGACCAAAATATTGTGTTATTAAGTTGTGTTGATTGGATCTAATATTGCTTCTATTCAAAGTTTAAAGTTTAATATTCTATCATACAATAGATTCACCCCCCCTCTTAGTTGTATTGTGGACTATTATTCATAACAATCTTCTTCCTTTTCTGAAAAATGCCAAAAGAAGATTTAATTTCTATAAAGCATCAGAGGTTGTGTTACAGGATTCACCTCATCCCAATATTGTAAAACTTACAAAACTACCCCTAAAAGATGCGAGAGTTGATTTAGAGGATCAATAGTTTTTTCTGGCATGCTCAACGAGACATAGCTAAATGCAACTACCAAAGTTAGTGCATGCATTGGTTTCTCCAGTAGGAATACAACAAGAAAGTGCACATTACAAGTATTGGTTAGGCTCTTGTTAGGGTATGGACCCAAGTGTTAGATAACTAAGAGGGGGGGGGGGGGGGGGGGGGTGAATCAATTAAGTAAAATAACAAATCATCACATCCATACACATTTAACACTTGATTTTTAACATGGAAACCCTATTAGGGGAAAACCCACCTGGAATCGGTACCCAAAATAACTTCACTCTTCTGAAGTGAGCTTAGTTAAGAGCCAACCCTATTAAAGGTTACAAAATACATTGTAAGGTGTGACCTTGTTAGAGGATTTATCACTAACATTTCTCTATGACCATATATTCACTTGGATCAACAAGTAAATAATCAACATCCATTGAATGTCATAAAGATATAAATAAAAACTATTAAGTCCCACTCGGTTAAGATATTTTGTCTGTAGTAATGGTTAGAATGAAATGGTTAATTATATGATTCAAATACAACTTTCTTTGTGGATATTTAGATCTATGCTAAGCTCATATACCTCTGGCCATCATAATCTCTTCAATTTCTTTTTATCCTCCAACTCTGTTAGGCTCGGTAATCTCCTTCTTCTAACGCTCGGTGTAGTCTACAAAATTTATTGGTTCTCATTTCAACATGTCTGATCATCTTCACATGAATACAATCTTCTCCTCACGCACATGCCTCATTTTGAATCTCTCATCTCCTTATATAGGCATGATAAACCATTTTATTCTCAACCATATATTTTTCCACTTAATCTTCACCATTGATTTTGTCACTTTAGCCTTCCTTAGAAATTGTGCCTTAAACATGTTTCAATATTCATCATCTGATCTTTCCTGAATTTTGTCAGTCATAGATCTTTATAAAAAAACTTTATCTTTAACCTCATAATCATCCCAATTAGTCTAGCTCATCATCTTAAGTCGACAATCACATGATCCATCTTATTTCTTCCACTTGGTCAATACAATGATATGTCAGTGAATTCCAACTCGGTTAATACCACACTCGGTATACACTACACTTGTTCGGTATACACTTTTTCTACTCGATTTATACTAAATTCTTCATATACTGACCACATAAACTTTTACATTCTTGATCTTCAATTCTTAACAGAATCATGTAATACAATCAAATCACTATCACACTATCACAAAATCATCAATAAGTTACCCAATGAATACCATATTCATAACTTACTCATACATCTTGTAGTACCTCCATATTTTGCTTTCAGTTTATCAGTGCCGTACTCTTTTAGGCCACATTGCATGTGTGCATTTATGGATATTGTTTTAGTGATTATGGATTTATCTGGATCATGTTTATGCTATGATGTTATGTGATTTCATACTTAGATGATTATGTTATTATGATGTGATGTTTCATGTTTCAGTTGGTTTATGATATACTTACCCCATACTAGCATGTGTATGGTGTTCATATATATGTATCTGTATCATGTGTCCTTATGGTAGAGGGTAGAGGCGTAGTTACTTGCTTTGTCAAGATCCACATGACTGACCATACCCTATCATTGTTTGTTTACCATTTGATGAATGGGTGGTAGTGATTCTTTACCATTTGAGATTCAAAATCCTGGTGCCGGTGCTTGATGGTGTCTTTGTAGTTGGATCCTTGTGCTACTTCTTCATTGATGTTATTTCTTTTATTCTTTATTAGTAATCCTGCATTAGTGTATCACACGTGATACTTAGTCTGGACATTGTATTATCATAGTTAGATTTATTACTACATACCCTATGACATGTGCAGTGGATGTTAGTTTATGTATATGTCATGGATGTCCATGAGAATTGTATTTATTGTTATCATGTAATTGTAATTTATATGTTATGGAATATTTTGTTATCATTCTTTAGTTATGTTTTGTTCTTAAGTAATTCTATGTCATGGGACCTGTTGGATTTGTAACCTATGTTTGTGATGTGTGTTATGTGAGTTAATGGTAATTGCTTCCGCACTGTTGCTATCTTGTATGTTAACTTTTAAAAAAAAATATTCACCAAACTTAGTAGCATATTTTAGGTTAACTTCTCTTGGGTTCCCTGGCGGGGTGTTACATCTGGTATCAGAGCCAGGTTTCTACACTAGGAACTTTGGGTATGTATGCTCATTAGGTCTTATGTGTGTAGCTTAAACTTGAAAACAAAAATGTAGACATATAACAATTCTATTATTAGACTGATTACTTTATGATCATCTTGTCTTGATTTATGTTTTGATATATGTTCATGAGTGTTTGCTGGTTTCTACATGTTTTAGGAATCATTCCTGTAACTAGAGTATCTAGAGGCACAGGTAGAGGTAGGTTAGGTGGACATGGTAGGGGAAGGCAACCTAGCCCTTCCACTAGTGTTGAGCAAGTAAGTAACTGCCAGCAGTTAAGAGATGAGCAGGGTGGTGAACAACAGGGAGAATCTGATGGGAAAGATACTAGACAGCTCCTTTGAGAAATCCTTGCTTGTCTTGGTCCTAATCAGGATAGAGAAGATCAGGAGGGTTCACATCATTCCCATAGGAATGAAGGAGAGAGAGATAGGGAAAGATTCAGGAGTCCTCTTAAGAGGAAATTTACTGTGGATCCTTCAATGGTTGCAGCAAATCATATGAGGGACCTTATGAGAGGAAAGCCTATTCCCTTTGATGGGAAGGGTACAGGACTTGAGGTAGAGAGATGGTTGATAGCATTAGAATGAAGTTTTTCCATGCACCCATTCAGCAACAACACTAGAGCTAGATATGTTGTGACTCAACTCACATATTTTGCAGCAGTATGGTGGAAAATTGAGGAAGAGAAGATAGGTGTCCAGATGGACATAGTTACTTGGGAATTATTCTTGGAGAATTTTTGAGAATGTTTCTTATCAGATCAATGGAGGAAATAGAGGGCCAATGAGTTCCATAATCTGAAGTAGCTGACTATGACCATGATTGAATATGAGCGTAAGTTCTTTTAACTTAAGCAGTACGCCAGATTTGGATAGGACACATCTCTATTGGTGCAACATTTTATCAGGGGGTTGAATGCCCGCATTATTGGAAAGGTCTTACTCTTTGAGCCTAAGACCCTTAGAGGAGAAGTTGTGAAGGCTAAACTCACTGAGGCTAATATAGCCTCAAGCTATGATCAGGAACCAGGTGGTTCTTTAGGATCAAGATTTAGAGGGAACTAGTCCCAAGGTAATGGAAACTTTAAGAAGTCGTCAAACTTCTATAAGGGTAACCAAAACCATCAGCAGGCTAAAACCCTTCCACCTCCTTCTCAGAGTAGTGGTTCTCATTCCAGGAACTTCTAGAATGGAAAGCACTCTAAGCACAATCAAACTACTCAACCAGCTCAGAGTGTACAACAGAGTGCCAGCAAAGGTAGCTTTCAACAATCGAGTGCACCATCTGGAGGAAAGAGTAACTTCAAAAACATGGGATGTTTCACATGTGGACAATTTGGGCACATAGCATTGAATTACCCATAGCATCCCCCACAGTACTCTTCTCAAAGGCCAGCAGCTTCTAAACCCACACTTGGAGATGCAAGGTGCACACATAGAGTGTTTGCTTCATTGGATCAGCGGTAGGTAGATCATCAGGGTATGGTAGTTGAGACCACAAGTACTATTCAAGGCATACCCATTTCTATTTTATATGATTCTGGTGCTACTGACTCTTTCATATTTCCACTTTTAGTTGAGCATTGTGGGTTGGTGGCTACAAAGCAAGATAGTAGTTGGCAAGTGGAACTAGCCTAAGGAGCTAGGGTTGTGACAGGATCTTTGGTCTCTAGGTGTGAACTAAATTTGGGTAAATTCTCTACCATTGTAGATCTACGTGTGATTCCTTTAGGATCATATGGGGTTGTGCTGGGTATGGATTGGTTAGAAGCTCATGGAGCTAGCATCAACTGTAGGAAGAAGACCATCACTTGCAAGGATGATGAGGGTATAGAGTGTCAGATAGTGGGTATGCCACAACCTATTTCTCTCCGAATGATTTCAGCTATGCAACTAAAATGTTGTATGTGAAAGGTGTTAGGAATAAGGTGTCTCAACCTTGGATAATTCCTATTCTTATTATTTGTTTTGTAAATATATTTTTTGCAAATAATGTAATTAAGTGTGAGTGTACATGTCTAGTTGGCATGTTGATGTGTCACTCCACTTGATGTGTCGGCATCTTGTGCATAAGGAGATCATGACTGAAATGGTCATGACAGATTCCTATGACGTGTAAGAACTATTTAAGGAATGTGCTATGACAGGTGTAAGAGCATCTTATGACTTGGGCCTATTTGGGCACCCAAGAAGAAGTGGTTGGTGTGTGTAAGAGAATATGCCAAAAATAGGTTTCTATGATAGATTCTCTTACACTTCTCTTGTGACCGTTATTTTTGGTGGATTTTATGACAAGCTGTCATAGTCTATTCTAGGGATGGATGCCTATTCTTGGGATTGCATGTAACAACTGTGTACATGTGGCTTTGTGCATGGGTCTTGGTGGTTGTGCCTATTTTTGGGTCCAGAGGAGTCTATATATATGATGCTGCTACTATGGGAGAGATATAATGAAAGTTAAGTCTTGTTGGCTTTGTCTCTCATCTCCTGAAAGAACTTGCATTGCAAGTGTGTTGTAATCTTTGTGTTGAAGATAATACATTGTACAGGTTTTGGAGTGCTGGGGTTTTTTACCAAAAGGTTTTCCCCAGGGTATATCATTGTGTCATTCTCTATTTTTCTGTATGTATGGTATGTGGTTACAATATCTTTGTTAAAGTAGTTAAAAAATCTAAAATTGTAAGGATTTATAAGAATTTACACAATACTCTCCTATAGAGATTAGTGTAGGAAGCTGTTTCCACACCTAAGTTTCCTTACAAGTGGTATCAGAGCTTGATCAAATTTTGATCCTAATTGTTGGGTAGGGTTTTTTGAGCTAATCTCAAGTTTGAGTGGGAGTTTTTTTGCAGAGCATTCTGAATCTTATTTGCAGATTGAGATGACAAGTTCATCATATGGAAGAATGGAGGTGGAGAAATTTAATGGCACTAATTTTGAGTTGTGGAAACTCAAGATGGAAGACATGTTGGAAGATCATGACCTATGGGAAGTGACTTCAAATGCTACAAGACCAGCAACTATAGCTCAAGTAGATTGGGATATCAAAGACCGTAAAGCTGAGGGTCTCATAAGACTCTGTTTAATCGATGCAGTCCTTCTGAATGTTCTAGATGAGAAAACCGCAAATAGTTTGTGGGAAAGACTTGCGGCCATGTATTAGGCCAAATCTTTGGTGAACAAGTTGTTCCTGAGGAAGAAGTTGTACTCTCTGTGAATGGAGGAAGGTGGATCCTTAACGGATCATTTAAATGCATTTAATCTATTAGCTACATAATTGACATCAGTTGGTGTCAAGTTAGAGGAGGAGGATCGTTGCTACACACTTTTGTGTTCTTTATCAAATTCATGGAACCATCTTGTGATGGCTCTCGGAAGCACTTTAGTCACCTTCAAAATGGATGATGTGGTGTCTGCGCTGGTATCAGAGGAGATGTGGAGAAAGAATTTTGTTTCAGAAAAAGAAGCCCTTACTATTCGTGGGAGATCCACTGAAAGAAGGAAGAAAAATGACAATAAGTCTGACAATAAGGGTAGATCCAAATCCCATGGGAAGTCAAAGACTTCCAATAAGTCCAAGGCAAAATGTTGGAATTGTGATAAATCTGGGCACTTCCGTAAAGACTACAAAGAGATGAAGAAGAAGAAGAAAGGTTTAGATTCAGGTTCAGAAAGATCTCAAGAAGATGGTGATGCATTCATCATAGCTTTGGTAGCCCATGCATCTGATGATGTGTGGTTGGTTGACTCGGGTGCATCTTTTCACATGACCTCTCATCGAAACTGGTTCTCAAAATATGAAGAGTTCGATGGTGGAAAGGTGTACTTGGGTGATGATTCTCACCTAAAGATAGTTGGACGCGGAAGGGTCACTATCAAATTTCCTGATGGATGAGTAAAGGGAATCAATGGAGTTATGCACATTCTAGGTTTGGCACAAAACCTATTATCTGTAAGTATGCTGAATGATGTAGGTGTGCAAGTTGTTTTTTCGAAAGAAGGATGCAAGATGATAAGAGGATCGATAGTGCTTGCAAGGGGTACTAGGAGAGGTACCTTATTTCAGCTAGATGCATGTATTCCTCTATGTAATAGTTCTTCATCCTCACCATCTGAACAAGCAGTGAAGAAGTCTTTGGCTATTGGTTCTGATGGTAGTGCAAATACTTTGGAAGGTAAGCTTCCTACAGAAAAGACAATGTTGTGGCATATGAGATTTGGCCACATTGGTGAAAAGGGTCTCAGAACCCTGAAAAATAAAAATCTCATTGAGGGGTTAAATGATTGCAATCTTGAGTTTGACTTCTGTGAACACTGTGTCTATGGTAAACAAAATCATGTTCAGTTTTACTCTAGTTCTCACAAATCTTCTGATGTTTTGGATCTTATTCATTTTGATGTATTTGGTCTTGTAAAAGTTCCTTCAATCTCCAAGTCTATATTTTTTGTATCTTTCATAGATGATTATAGTAGAGGGACGTGGATTTATTTCCTTAAAAGTAAGACACAAGTCTTTAGTTGGTTCAAGGAATTTAAAGCTCTTGTAGAGAATCAGACTAGTAAGAAGATTAAGTGTGTGAGAACTAACAATGGTGGTGAGTTTTGCTCAGCAGAGTTTGAACAGTTCTGTAAAGAACAAGGTATTGAGAGGCATAAAACAACTCCTTATACCCCACAACAAAATGGAGTTGCAGAGAGAATGAACAGGACACTGATGGAGAAGGCTAGGAGTATGCTTAGTGGAGCTGGTTTAGAACAAAGGTTTTGGGTGGAAGCTGTGGCCACTGCTTGCTATCTGGTTAACAGATCTCCTACATCAGCCCTTTTTGGTAAGACACCCATGGAGGTGTGGTCTAGTAAGAAGCCTTCAATTAGACATCTTCATTTTTTTGGTTGTGAAGCTTATGCACATGTTCCAAAGGAGAAAAGATCTAAGTTGGAAAATAAAGCTTTTAAATGTATTTTCATCGGATACAGTGCTGGTGTGAAAGGATAGAAGCTTTGGGATCTCGTGACTGTATGCACCCTAAAATGGTCGCCTAGACTTTGAGCCCCATTTATTCAATTTACCAAATATCAATTCCTGAATCAATACTTTACTTGATCAAATCGTAACTATTTGAATCATCTCAATTCTTCCTAAGGTTTGAATATTTCATTTATTTTATTTAATTAATTAAGAAAAATAAATCCCTTTTAAGTAAATAAAAGAACATTATTTATTTGAAATAAATATTCCTTAAATGAAATAAGGTTATTTAATTAAAATTCATTTTTTAATTAAATGATTTTATTTTATTTCATTAATATTTATCTTTAAATTATATTATTTTATTTTATTTAATTAGGAGAGATATTATTCTTTTTAATTAAATAAATAAAATATCTTCTCAAATATCTCTTGTGATGAAAAAAAGAAACAAATTGATTAATAAGAGAAATAAAATAAAAAGAATTCTATTTTCCTACAAACTTGCTAAAAACGTCATTTGTTTCCCCTTTTTCATTTATCCCACATTGCTTCTAGATTTGCATTAAAATCCACAATTTGTTATAAAAGGAGCCCTCTCCTTCTCAACAAGGATCCGGAATTTTCATATCATCATTATGCTGCCAGTTTTCACAGAGCTTTGAAATTCATATAGATTTTTATCACTTACATCTTCATTTAAATTAACTTCATATTTACTTTCATAGATTAAGTTCTTGCATTGTTATTTTCTATCATAATCTAGATTTATTTTCAAGCATTGCATTGCTATCATCTAGATTAGCTTGCATTTTCATTCACATGCATGAACAAGATTCATGGAGATTAGCGGATTTGCTATTCATCTTTGAATCTCTCGTTCCGGGTTTGTATTTGCATGGGTAACTGGGTCAATCTGAGGGCCATAATATCAATCCATGCTCTGCTCAGATAGAGAGCTGTGAGTCGGTTTGCGAGGACTCATTATTGAGTCTCCTTGCATGCAAGGATTCACAGAAGTGTCACACTTTTTGTGCACACATTTTGGCGCCCACCTTCAATTCCAATTGCTATACTGGTTTTCAAATTGCTTCACAGGTTTTCAATTGCATAAGTGCACTGTTAAATGATTCATGAACATTTATCTTTGCATTGCTCTAAATTTGTGAAACACAATTTTGTTAGCTTTTCTGAAGTCATAATTCAAAATTCTTTTGCGTGGGTTTACAAGCACCGTGACTTGACAAGCACAGTTTATTTTGATTAACTTCTTTCAAATGATTATCAATTGATTTTAACTTATTCAGAATTTGGTCCTTTCAGTCTCCCAATCTACGTGAGTATAATACTTCTGTTCGCAATAAGATTCTAATTTTAATGACATTAGACTACCGTTCTCTATTCTCTGTTACATTCCATGAGTTGACATTGGTTTAATGCACTTTGTTGAGAAATTCTGATGGCTCGACATGAACACATAATACTCCATAAAATGACATCTTGTTGAATTCTCATCAAGATTCCTCTAATCATCTGCATTTTATGAGCACGAGACGAATGCTTTTCTGGATATTTACTAGAACAGTTCACATTGTTGCTGCTTCAACATTTTACATGCGTATAGTTCACATTCTTACTATTCCATTACTTCTGCCAGCTATCCCCATGCAAACATCTGTCTCAAATCCAGTTTTGATAGCATAATGATAGCTTTCTATCATAGGGTGTCAAATTATGTTTGATTATTTTAGAAATGTTTGCTGTAATTTCGAAGACAATAATCTGCTCTTTATTCGCTGCCGGAAGTAGTCACTTTTACATATAGAAGTGGCAATTGCTGATTAAACAAAAAAAAAATGTCACACTAGGTTTCCGCATGCAAACTGGTTGATAAAATGTACATGGTTGAATGTGGGTGAATCTCTTTGCTCTGTGTCGATAGGCGTGTTGGGATAAAGTTAAAAGCACTAAAATTTCTCATAAAAATGCACAAGGAAAGTAGAATGCTCTTGGAATATAAGCATTACCTCATTTGAGAATTGTTCAATTCCATGTTTGTTGAAAATACTCAGACATTGCAAACTTTGAGAGTAGTGTGATTCTTATATGCTGTTGTGCATTTTTGGTATAAGGATTCCTTATAAATTTGATATTCTTATATGCTGTTATGCGTTTTTGGTATTAGCTTATATGCTGTTTCTTGATTTCCAAAATGATTCTGATAACAACAACTTATGGGAATCCCTGATATTCGTATATGCTATTTCTTGATTTCCAAAATGTTTCTTGATTTCCAAAATGCTTCTGATAACAACAACTTAGCACAAATTTCAAAAAGAAAATTAGCATTCAGTTCCACTAACGTTAGCAAATTTCAAAAGGAAAATTTCCTTAGTTTTTTTTAAGTTTTAGTCTTTTAGATTTTACGTAGATTTAGTTTTCTAATTGTTTTTCATTAGATTTTGTTAAAACTTCTAATTTAGATTACATCTTTTTACTTTTTCATTTTTAATTAGATTTTTTTTTAAATTTTGGTTAAATTAGATTAGTTTTTTTTTAAAAACTTAAATTAGATTTTTTTTTTAATCTTGTTTAATTAGAGTAGATTTTTTTTAATTGTTAATTTAGATTAGATTTTTTAATTTTGTTAATTTAAATTAGATTTTTTTCGTTTCTTTAATTAAATTAGTTTTTTTTTCTTTTTTCTTTTTTTTTAAAATTTAGCTTAGTGCTAGATTAATTTAATTTTGATTTTAGTTTTGTTAATTAATTTTTTTTTAGATTAAATTTTGTTTAATTAGATTAGATGTTAATTAGACTAATTTCTAATTTTAGTTGTGTTTCCTCTTTTTAGATGGCTGATTTTTTGTCTTTCTGTGCAGGGAGGAGGCATCTATTTTGTTCGATTGTAGATCTTTGGACCTAAGGTATGTTCTCACAATCTATATAACACTTCGTTTGAACATAAAATTAAGCTCTCATGTCTGGCTTGAGTGTTACATGCTTTCCTAGAACACATTTCTTTTATGCTCTTAATGAGAAATAAATGAACATAGATTTGCTTTCATGCAAGTTTGTTTTTAAAGTGAATGCCTGTCTTTTAAACATTAAGTAATTCTTGGTTTCAAATATCAAAATAGTCTTATTGATTAGCAGTCTTAGATTACTTGTGATTGATCTAGATTGCTATTTTGGGTTATTGGACTCGCTAATCCGCCGGCCCCTCATTTCCGCCCTGTGGTTGCAATCTCAGCGCCACATTAAAGGGGAGGGGTCTATAGGAAATAAGCGTTAATGGTTCCACTAGGCAACCCTTCTGTGCTTTCTGGAACTCACTTGTTTTCTAGGTTGTGCACTCGTTTGTAGCTTGTGTGAGGTGTTAAGTGTTCCACCTTGTGGACTCACCTCATCTTTGCTCTAAGCGTTAAGTGTTCCACCTTTAGTGCTTTTCAATACTTTTTGATAGAGAATTACTTACTTTTTCATTTTTAGAAGGCCTGCTTGGGGATTTCATCACCTCAAGGGACGACCTTAACTCCCGTGTTCCGGCGGAGTATAAATATCGGGAGGTGAATCCAAAGACACCTCTCTTGGGAATGAGTTAGATTTCACTCTTGGCTAAGCCTCAAAGAACTTTATACCTTTGAGAAGTGAAGGAGGAGATTTGGGTTACCGTCTCCCCCCAGCTGTGTGATTTTTGATTCTTCTCATCTACGGATTCGGGCCTCACGTACCTTGCGTATATCGAGGATGCCCTTTAGAAAAGCCATGTATATCCTTCTAAACAGCTTGCTAGGATGTTGTTGTGTTTTGAGTGCCTACTAAAACATTCTCAAGAACATACACAAGTAGCATCTTTAAGGAGTAGCATACTAAGTCACTATTCTTGTTCATGTGCAAGGTTGCTTTGCCCCTTGCTCATTGTTTGAAGACACTTGCTTGCTTGAACTCCCTGATTGCTGTCTTATGTGCTTGATACAAATCTGTTGATATACTTGCTTGATCTTTGAACATCAACAACAAACTGAAATACTGAGTTCTTCGATTCAATGACTTGTCCCAGTTCTAGAGACCTGTTCTGTATTTAGGGTTCTTGTGCCCTTGACCTTTTGAGTTAGTGATCCTTGATCCCATAAGAAATTTTGCTTGATATTGACAAATTAGGAATTGTTCCTGTCAAATAGATAAATTTTCAGACTCTTTGATAACACACTTGGAGAGTGCTAGTAATCTCATTGTCCACCCATTTTCATACATTCAAATTCAGTACTTTGTGTAAGTCATCCTCCTGATCCATATGTGCTAGGGTATTCACCCAAGAATTGAGCACCTCTGTGGCAGTATTGGTTTGCACCTACTTGCAACAGTTCTACTTCACTATTTCTCTCGGACAAGAGAACTTTTACTATCCTAGTCTAGTATTGACGTTTCCTAGATTTGTCTATTTGCCTGAACTCTCCCTTTCATGTCAGTAACAACAAGATATCAAGTGAGCCAAGGAAAGAGACCTCAGATAGTCTTCAACCAACTACCCCCAGTTCAAACTCGTCAAAAGAGCAAGGAAAAGGAACCAATATTTGACCAGTCACCTAGGAGTAAGTCTGACACCTGGTTTGACCCAAAGAGCCATTTTAGTGATTTGAGTACCCCCTCAGCACCTTTACACTCAGGTATGGATATGAGTTATACCATGACTCGACGGGAGAGGGAAGCTATGGATCAAACCCTTGATGATATCTATGAAAGACACAGAGACAAGATTTTGTTTGGTAATTCCTCTCATGATGCTCAACCTAGTTCACCCCCCATCAGCACTAGGTACCTAGATGCACATCAACGAGCTGATAGGCATGAGAGATGAGCTCACCCAGCCCAATGGTCACAACATGAAGACCAAGACAATGAACCTGGTGATGCTCATGTCAATGCAACGTATACCAATGATTTGTACAAACATTCAAGACCAAACTCTCCACTCTGAACAGCCTCAAGGCATACAAGTGAGAGGCTAAAAAGAATTGAGAAAGAAAAACAAGTTGCACAAAATGAGCGAGCTACAAAAGAAGAAAAACTTAGGCTTCTCAAAGAGGAACAACGAGCCTTGTTGGACATAGAGAGAAAAGCATTCCAAGAGGAGCAAGATAGGTTGTTAGCCCAACAATTAAACACTCAATTCAACAACAGGGGTGCTAACAGTGGAAATAATTCTACTCCCTCCACCCCTTCCAGAACACCACGAAGTAGAAGGCGGTCACGAACCCCTTCTAGATCTCCTAGTCCTAGAGGAAGAAGGGCCTCTCAGTATGCTCACTATAGGAGACAAACCCCTCCTAGAAACTCAAGACCACACTCCCAACATGCACATCATGGTTCCCAACACGGAGGTGGTAGCTCACATTATGACCTTGATACTCAAGACTTTATGCGAATGCAACAAGAGCCTATTTTCCAACAGTATGTAGATAGGTATTTGGAAAAAAACAAAGATAAATTCTTGGAAAGTCTAATCAACAAGGGCGCCAGAGTCCCTTATAATTTTGATGTGGACAACAAAATACAAAAGCAAAGTCCCTCTCAAGAGGAAGAAATCCGTCAAATGAAGCACATGATGGAAAAAATGATGCAACCTAAGAGCTCATTCTCACTAGACTCTATTTGTCCTAATCCATTTGACAAAAGTGTGAGTATGAAAGATTTTCCAAAGAGGGTGGAATTCCCACAATATGATAAATATGATGGCAGTGGTGATCCACATGACCATGTGCGCCAGTTCTATACTATGAGCTTTGAATTCCATCAGGATGATTCCTATTTGATGAGGTTGTTCCCTAGAAGTCTTAAAGGACAAGAAATGGAATGGTTCACCAACATCACTCCCCCTGTCAAGACTTTTAGAGAACTTGTTCATAGATTTGTCCAACACTTCTCGTACAATCTATCAAGATCAGTTACTATGTTGGACCTATGCAACTTGAAACAAAATCAGGGAGAACCCTTTGTTACCTTCTTGCAAAGGTGGAGGAGAAAGTGCTCTCAGTATCCTAGGACCATCCATGAGGATGAAAAGATTGACATCCTTGTTAATAACTTGGTGCCTGAAATGAGATATGAGATCAAAAAGATAGTCTTCAATTCCTTCGATACCATGATTGAAACTACATGTCGAATTGAAGATGTTCTCAAAGAACAAGGCATTTTGACCAGACATAGCAACAATGGCAACAATGGTCAGCACAACAACAAGGATAAAGGGAAGAACACCTACTGGAACAAAAATAAACAAGTTGTCAATGACGGAGTTGTAGACGCTCCCCAACCTAAAGATCAAGCCGTTCTTCACTTGTCCAGTGTAGTTCAAGCTATGAAGCTCAATGCACCTCCTCAACAAGAGAGCAAGCCACGGTATCAAGAGAAGCCTAAAAAGGAAAAATGTCAATTTGCCAAGCTTGGTGATTCTTACGAGGATGTTTTCAAAATGCTCATTGCCAATAATCTTGTGCATCCACAAGATCCAGCAAAACATTACATCCCTGACATTAAGCCACATTGGTGGGATGAGAAGGCTTTCTGCATATTTCATAATGGCATTGGGCATACCATTGAAAATTGTTGGAAACTCAAGCACATTATCCAAGACCTCATTGAGAGTGGAAAACTTAAGGTGGATGGACTAAATACCAATGCTGATCACAAAGAATTTAAAGAACCATTGCCTAAGTATGACAAGGGGGAAACCTCTAAACAAAAGGATGGCAAGGCTGCTATCAACTACACGTATACAGCGGCAGAAAATGTGATAAACATGCTTGAAGTTGTGGAGCCAAGTGTTAACATGATGAGGAGTAAGGACCCACATGGTTATGACTCTCCCCCTATCTTTGACAAAGAACCTGTTGTGGTGCTGAGAGGTCCTCATTCTAGGTCATCTTCCCAAGCCCTGAATGCTGTTACTAGGAGTCAAGGTCCTATCATTCTTAGAGGTCCTAATTCAGGTCCATCCAATAAACCCAAGCAAGTGGCATCCAAGAATGTCACTAAGTCCACCACTGCTCCCAAACCAAACTATAATCTTGTAGATCAGCTACAAAAAACTCCAGCACAAATATCAATACTGGAGCTTCTAGAGTTGTCCCCTAGACATAAACAGATCCTTGAGGATGCTTTGCGCATAGCAAATGTTCCCAACAACATAGATATAGACCAATTTCAAGGCATGGTGAATCACATTACTAGCCCACATTACCTCTCTTTCTCAGAAGATGATGACAAATCCCTAAGCCATCCACACAATCTTGCCCTTCACATTGAAGTAATGATTCATAAAACCCGTGTTAGGTGTGTGTTGATAGATGGGGGTGCTGGGCTAAATATTTGTACTTTAAGTTTGTTAAAAACTTTGGGCTATTCAGAGGAGGTGATTGACACTAAAAAGAAGATCACTATAAAGGCCTATGATGAGGCAGAATGAAGTTCTAAGGGGTTAGCTATCCTTCCTATCAGGATTGGCCCAGTTGAAAAAGATATCTTGTTCCAAATTGTTGATACTGGACCCCTTGCATACAACATTTTATTGGGTAGACCATGGATTCACGACATGCAGGCAGTGCCGTCTACCTACCACCAGTGTGTTAAGTTCCCCTACAATGGAGTAGAAATTTGCATACTAGGGGATAGCACTTTATTAGTTAATTCAATCTCAGCTAATGTTCATGTCCCTCTTAATCGAGAAGTAGAGGATTATCAAGCAACTTTAACAGAATGTCAAGACAAGTTTAAATCAGTAGACCTTGGCATGGGGGGGTATCAACTTGACTCTTTTGCAAAGATGCCTATTTCCCCTAGGTCCTATGGAAAGCCTTCACAGGAGATGAAACCGTCTTCTTCGGCAATGACACTATTTGACAAGTTTGTTGAATCCTCAGTACCAATACAAGATGAAAAAGAGGAAGTAGCTATTCGAGATTGGATGTACAAAGAGGTGAAATACCAGCACAATGAAAATTTCTCCCCCTCTCCTAAGCCTTATGGGAGAGGATATACTCTTGTCAAAAAGATGGGTTATCCAGGGTATGGCCCTCTTAACCACAGATTAGATGCTAGAGCTGAACCACTTAATCATGATCTTTTTGGACGTAAGTCTAAGAAACCGATTGGCCTAGGCTTTATGAAGAAAAACAAGCACGCTGTCCCCATTCCTGATAAGCGGGATAGCAAAGATGACACAGAATATGTACCAGCCTTGACCAATCAACAAGACATGATAGATGATTGGGTTCCTTCAACCAATCTCCTTTGGGGAGATTCAGAAAATATGACTACCAGTACACACCAAATCACTACTGAAGGACATGCTGAAAATTTCATCCGAGAAGGTGTGACTCTCGAAGATGTCCAGGCTTCTACCTCGAGGCTTAGGAAACCCAGCTGGTGTAAACATCCTAGCAAGGATTCAGACACAGACTCAAATGAGTATGAATGGGATTCACTCTCAGATGCAACAGTTGATTTGAATATGGATGTTGTTCATGCTTATAGTACTCAACCCAATGTCGCTAATGAGTCGTGTGTTAGATTAGAAGATTCGAACCCACATGTCGCATTAGTAGACGATTCTTCACTTGATGGGATGAATCTTGATTTAGACACCTTAGAGGGATACTTGACAGACTCCGATTCTGCGGTCACCAGAGATGACATCCCCTATATCCTTAATATTGAACCAGACATCAATCTACCCCTCATTAATCCCAACCTTATTGATTGGTCTCAACGTCATCAAGAGCCTCAACTCTTGACATTTTCCAATGAATATGAGATCACTTGCTACCTAAATGCTGTTGAACCTGTAGTCTCTTCCACCAGTGAACCAGCTACCAGCATGACAGAACCAGACATCAAGTACCTTAGTCACAAGATAAAAAGAAAAGAAAAAAAGAATAAGAGTTCTGATGGCGAAAACCACTATGTGGCGGTGTCAGAACCAAAAAAAGTAACAAATAAAGACGTATCCAAAGGTGAAAACCTCTCTGAGGCACCTACGGATGAGGTACTTGATAGTCTCCCAAGCTATTTTCAGGATAGATCATCAGTATTGGTTGAACCTACAGAAGCTGTTAATTTGGGTACAGAAGCGGCTCCAAAAATTGTACACTTGGCTAAATCTTTATCCCCTCAAGAAAAGAAAGCCTACACTGAGTTCCTCCAAAAGAAGAAAATTAATTTTGCATGGACATATTCAGACATGCCAGGGTTGGACACTAATCTCATTATGCATCATTTGTCCATAGCTCTAGGTGTGAAACCTATCAAACAAAAGCTGCGAAAAATGCACCCTCATATCGCTCTTTTAGTGAAAGCTGAATTAGAAAAGCTCCTTGGTGCAGGATTCATTAGAGCCATCGACTATGCTGACTGGATTTCCAACATTGTACCTATTTCCAAACATGATAAATCCATTCGAATCTGCACATATTTTAGAGATCTTAACAGAGCATGCCCAAAGGATGATTTTCCACTTCCTAATATAGACATGATAGTGGACATGACGGCAGGCTATGAGATCTATTCCTTGATGGATGGTTTTTCTGGGTATAATCAAATCAAGATTGCTCCTGAGGATCAAGAAAAGACTGCATTCACATGTGCATGGGGTACTTATTGTTGGAATGTCATGCCCTTTGGATTGAAAAATGCAGGAGCTACTTACCAAAGAGCTATGACAACCATCTTCCATGACATGATGCATAAGAATATGGAAGATTATGTGGATGACACCCTCGCTAAGTCTAAGAAAAGAGGAACACATTTGGCTGATTTAGAAGTAATTCTAGATCTCATGGAACAATTTCAACTAAGATTAAACCCAAAAAAGTGTGCATTCGGTGTTACTTCTGGAAAATTACTGGGATTCATCATTTCAGCCAAAGGGATAGAAGTGGACCCCGAAAAGGTCCAAGCCATTATAGACATGCCACCTCCCAAAAATATCAGTCAAATGAGGAGTCTTCAAGGATGCCTTCAATCCATAAGGAGGTTTATTTCACAATTGGCAGATAGAGCACAACCCTTTAACAAAAACTTGCATAAAGGTGTTCAATGTGTCTGGAATGAGGATTTCCAGAAAAGCATGGATCAAATTAAGGAATACTTGGCAAGTCCTCCCATTTTAATGCCTCCCATTCCAGGAAAACCTCTTATTTTGTATGTATCAGCTACTGAGTCTTCACTGGGGGCATTGTTGGCTCAATTAGATGGACAAGGGAAAGAAAGGGCCATATATTATATTAGCCGCACTCTTGTTGCTTATGAGGTCAATTATACTAGTATTGAAAAAGCTTGCCTTGCAGTAGTATTTGCTTCTCAAAAATTGCGACACTATATGCTTGCGCACACCATACACCTCATAGAAAAAATTGATCCTCTCAAATACTTGCTCAGTAAAGCTGCTCTCACAGGTAGACTTGCTAAATGGATGATGATTCTTTCTGAATTTGACATAGAGTATATTGAGCGCAAGGCAATCAAAGGCCAGGCTATTGCAGATCAACTGGCTAATTTCCCAATTCAAGATAATATGTCCATTCAAGTCAATTTCCCAGATGAACATATTATGTACCTGACTGAGAGATCCTGGAAACTGTTCTTTGATGGTTCCTACATGCAAAACGGTTCTGGAGCTGGTGTGTTGTTTATCTCTCCACATGGGTACACTATTCCCAAATCTTACAAGTTACTCTTCCCATGCACAAACAACATAGCCGAGTATGAGGCTTTAACAAATGGACTAAAAATGGCTATAGAGTGGAATATCACAGAACTACATATCTATGGGGATTCTCAGTTGATCATTAATCAAGTCAATGAGCAATATCAAACAAAAGATGACAAGTTGATACCTTACAAAAAAATGGTTGATTCATTAAGACGGTATTTTACTTTTGTCACTTTTCAGAAAATCCCTAGGGCTGAGAACAAAGCAGCTGATGCTATGGCCACCCTTGCTTCACTTCTTCAGTTGGAGGAACATGAGTCCAGATATGAATTCCTGGTGGAAGAGCTACGTCATCCCATATTTGACTCACCCGAAAACCATGTCATTTGCACCCTTGTCAATCATGAATCCTCCCGCTATGGTGCTATTTACTCATATCTCCGTGATGGCATCATCCCTGACACATTTAACCGATCTGAAAGAAGAAACCTTGTCCGTAATGCCTCTCGCCATTCCCTCATCTTTGGTGATTTGTATAGGAGGGGTCTAGATGGGACACTTCTTAGGTGCTTAGAAAAGGAGGAATCTGATCAAGCGCTAGTTGACATCCATGAGGGCATATGTGGGGGACATTCTAATGGTCTTTCCATGGCTCGAAGGTTGCTTAGGGTGGGGTACTATTGGCCTATGATGCAGATAGATGCAGTAGCTTTTGCCAAGTCTTGTGAAAAATGCCAGAAACATGGACACCTGATACATGCTCCAGGTAGGGAGCTAATTCCTTCTATATCTCACTAGCCATTCCAGTGATGGGCCTTTGACCTTGTTGGGCAGATTCATCCCAACTCATCAGGTGGACATAAGTTCATTATCACTGCTACTGACTACTTCACAAAATGGGTAGAGGCTGTTCCACTTTCTGTTGCCTCAGGCAAGACAATATCTTTATTCATTTTAAACCATATCATCTGTCGATATGGAGTACCATCTGAGATCATCACTGATAATGGAGGTCAGTTCAAAAATAAGGACCTTACCCAACTCTGCCAAAGATTTAAGATAAAGCAACATTGGTCCTCCATTTACTTCCCACAAGGAAATGGTCAGGCAGAGGCTTCAAATAAAACCATTCTCAAGATTTTACACAGAATAGTTCATAAGAATGGTAGAGACTGGCACCTACAGATAAACCTGGCCTTGTGGGCCTATAGAACGAGTATTCGTACTCCAACTGGGGCTACTCCTTTTGCCCTCACATACGGTGCTGAAGCAGTGTTACCTTTAGAGGTTGAGATTCTGTCACTTAGAGTCTCTCTCAAAGGTCTAGTTACAGATGAAGACTATCGCGCCATGAGATTACAAGAATTGGAACTTTTGGATGAAAAGCATCTAGCATCATTTGACCATATGAGGGTTTACCAAAAGTGGATGTCCAAGGCATTCAACAAAAAGGTTCGCCCTAGAGAATTTCAAGTAGGAGATCTTGTCCTGCGAGAGAATCCTAAGAACCAACAGAATAGAGAACAAAAGGGCAAATTCGAACCTAATTGGCTTGGACCCTACATTATCACAGCGGGTTTTGGTACAGGTGCCTATCTACTATCTACTGAAAAGGGGGAGCAGCTCCTTGAGCCTATCAATGTTTTGCACCTGAAGAAGTTCTATCCTTGATGCCTGTTCTATCCGGGGACATCTTTTGTCCATCCTTATTGATCCTGAAAAAAATTCCAAAAAAAAATATTCATATATGATGCTGAAAAAATTCTAAAAATCAGAAAATGTCCTGAAAAAATTATCATCTTAGTGAAAACCTAGCAATAGGTGCTTTGATGTATCTCAAAAAAATTATATATTCCAAAAATACCAAAAAAATCAAAAATTCAAAAAATAAATAAAAATAGAAAAAGTGCCTTGGTGAAAACCTGGAAACAGGCACCTTGGTAGCAAAAATACAAAAAAAATAAATTATTATAAAAAGTCCTGAAAAAATTCTTCCAAGTGGTGAAAACCTGGAAACGGGCGCTACTTGAGGCCTTTGCACCCCTATTTCTTAACATGCGTCCTTGACACTTAGCCTTTCTCCATCATGCCTCATCCTTGTTGCCTTGATTTGGAATTGGTCTTTGTCTTTGTCTAGGGGGCATCACTGTGTTATCTGTGGTCTGTTGGATATGCTTGTCTTTAGGACACCTCGCAAAGGGTGTTTTTCAACACCACCCCAACTGTGTTTTTCAACACAACTCCTGACATCGAGTGTTTTTCAACGCTTATTAGTTTGGTCTTATCCAGTTTGGTCATGTGATCTTACCAGCTAGCAAGCATTCGATCCTTATCCTCGGAACTCAGTATCAGTTTACACACTTAAATTTTTAAATGCAACACTTAATGCTTGAGATATGTCATGAAATTTTCTTTGTGTGCTGACTGTTATTGATTTTTGTTGAGTGCCTTTGTCTAATAAGTCTCTCCATGATGCATAGCTAGAGGACTTGGGGCATGGGGCACATTTTTATTTGCTTTCTGCTTGTGGGTGTGTTCTTGACTATCTTGAGTGTCTCTTGTTGTCTCCTTGACACACTTAGGATATTTGAGACATCATCCTTGACTGTTTCTTGCACAACTGTCCTCATGGTTATCCTAGCATTTATGCCTTGATGTGAGCATGGTTTTGCTACATTAAATTGGGTAAGCTAACATTGTAGTCATCTTGACCTTTATGTCTTTGATGCTCATGTTAGAATCTTTCCACATTCCTGATATAAATCACGTTCATATCTTCATAGTTGCGTTTGTGACTAGTGTTGATTGTGTGATCGTCCGATGTCCGGTAATAATGGCCCTATGATGAAAATAAGTTCTTTTCCATTCTCTAATGAATGATGAACACAACCAAACCTATGTTACCCTATTGCAAGTACACCTTTGCATTTTCATATAGCTTGCATTATTTAGGCTTCATGTTAAATTTGCAATTTTAGGCTGCATTATGAGTTTGAGAGGGTTTCCTTCATCTTTCTTGTGGACTTTCAGTCAACTATGATCACATTCTTCATTTCCTTATCTTCTTTCGTGATCTCAATCGAAATTCCCAATCTTAAACAGTTGATTGATTTTGATGCATCCTCTTTCTCAAGGCAATTTCTCTTTCTTTTCTCCATTTCTTTCCATTTCTTCCAAACTTCTATCTTCCATTCGCCTTCACCCTACTTCTTGTCTTCTAATTCAACCTACGGGCATAATTTTCTTGCTGATCTACCTTGGTTCTGTGATTCTTATATTTTTCATTTTACATCAAGAACCTTATCTTTAGTTCGATTTGATCAAATTTATCAATTTACTGTTTCTCCTCTATCTCATTTCGATTTCGATCACGAGGGGGCAATACCTACCAAACTTCAATGCTTGATTCAGCTTTATCAAATTTATCAATTGCTTCTCTTGGGGCAACCTTGGTTGAGATTCTTATCTCTTATTTGAGACTTGACAATTACCTATTCACAGGTGTTGGCCTTGTCTTTTTCAATCTGCCTATCTATGTCCTGATGTGTTCCCATCCGTTGAACACACATCTGGGTTGTTTTGTGATCCCAAATCAATCTCACACTTCAATTCCATTCTTTGACTGCATGTGATCCCAAGTCGACCTCACATTAGTCAAAGAGGGGCAAATGTATGCACCCTAAAATAGTCGCCTAGACTTTGAGCCCCATTTATTCAATTTACCAAATATCAATTCCTGAATCAATACTTTACTTGATCAAATCGTAACTATTTGAATCATCTCAATTCTTCCTAAGGTTTGAATATTTCATTTATTTTATTTAATTAATTAAGAAAAATAAATCCCTTTTAAATAAATAAAAGAACATTATTTATTTGAAATAAATATTCCTTAAATGAAATAAGGTTATTTAATTAAAATTCATTTTTTAATTAAATGATTTTATTTTATTTCATTAATATTTATCTTTAAATTATATTATTTTATTTTATTTAATTAGGAGAGATATTATTCTTTTTAATTAAATAAATAAAATATCTTCTCAAATATCTCTTGTGATGAAAAAAAGAAACAAATTGATTAATAAGAGAAATAAAATAAAAAGAATTCTATTTTCCTACAAACTTGCTAAAAACGTCATTTGTTTCCCCTTTTTCATTTATCCCACATTGCTTCTAGATTTGCATTAAAATCCACAATTTGTTATAAAAGGAGCCCTCTCCTTCTCAACAAGGATCCGGAATTTTCATATCATCATTATGCTGCCAGTTTTCACAGAGCTTTGAAATTCATATAGATTTTTATCACTTACATCTTCATTTAAATTAACTTCATATTTACTTTCATAGATTAAGTTCTTGCATTGTTATTTTCTATCATAATCTAGATTTATTTTCAAGCATTGCATTGCTATCATCTAGATTAGCTTGCATTTTCATTCGCATGCATGAACAAGATTCATGGAGATTAGCGGATTTGCTATTCATCTTTGAATCTCTCATTCCGGGTTGTATTTGCATGGGTAACTGGGTCAATCTGAGGGCCATAATATCAATCCATGCTCTGCTCGGATAGAGAGCTGTGAGTCGGTTTGAGAGGACTCATTATTGAGTCTCCTTGCATGCAAGGATTCACAGAAGTGTCACACTTTTTGTGCACACAGTGACTAGTAAGGTGTTGTATAGTAGAAATGTTATTTTTAGAGAGCTAACATCTTCTCCTATTGTGCTACAACTAGATGAAAAAGAAAAGGAAAAAGATGTTGTTCAGTTGCCTCCTACCCCTGAGAAGACTGAACAGAGAGACCATGTTGGGCCTAATGATGAGGAGAGCTCTAGCAGCTCTGATAGTTCAAAAGAAGAGGAAGAAAAACCTCAACCGCAGCCATTGAGGAGATCCACTAGAGAAAGAAAGCAACCAGAAAGGTTTGGTTATTCTATGTTAGATTCCAGTTGTGCCTTTGCTTTGATTACTAACACTGATGAGCCTAGATCTATGAAAGAGGCTTTGGGCATGGAAGATGCAGGTTCCTAGATTGAGGCTATGAATGATGAGATGGCTTCATTGGAGAAAAACAAAACTTGGGACCTTGTACCTTTGCCTAAAGGGAGAAAATCTATTGCCTGTAAATGGGTGTTCAAGAAGAAATTCTATGCAAATGGCAGTGTTGAAAGGTATAAAGCTAGATTGGTTGCAAAGGGGTATTCACAGGTAGAGGGAATAGATTATGGTGAAATATTCTCTCTTGTTGCAAAGTTGACATCCATTAGATTTCTATTATCTCTTGCTGCATCATATGATTTAGAGATAGAACTGATGGATGTGAAGATAGCTTTCCTTCATGGTGATTTGGAGGAAGAGATTTATATGTCACAGCCTGAGCACTACATTGTTAAAGGTAAAGAATCTTTAGTTTGCAGATTAAAGAAATCTCTATATGGTTTGAAGCAATCTCCTAGGATGTGGTACCTTAAGTTTGATGCCTTTGTGTTGTCAATTGGATTTGTAAGATCAAAATTAGATCATTGTGTTTATTTCAGAGTTGAAAATGATCGCCTTCTTATTTTTGCATTATATGTTGATGATATGTTGCTATTTGGGAAGGGTAAGGGTATGATTTCTGATTTTAAATCTCAGTTGTCAGCACAGTTTGAGATGAAAGATCTTGGGGCAGCTAGGTACATCTTGGGTATGGAAATTAGTAGAGATAGGTCTAACAGAAAACTTTGGTTGAGTCAAAGTAAGTATGTGAAGTCTGTGTTGGACAGGTTCAGCATGGCAGATTGTAGACCACTACATGTTCCTATTTCTGTGGGAACAAAGTTATCTATAGATGACTGTCCAAAATCTCCTAGTGAGGTGGAGGACATGAGTAGAGTACCTTATGCTAGTGCAATTGGTAGTCTTATGTATGCTATGGTCTGTACTAGACCAGACATTGCCCAAGCAGTGGGAGTCCTAAGTCAGTTTATGGCTAATCTTGGACGGGTACATTCGGATGTAGTTAAGCGAGTATTCAGATATTTGAGGGGTACATCAGATTACTCCATATGTTATCATGGTAACTCTTCTGGATCTCTGCATTCAGTTTGTATTCGTGGGTTTGTGGATTTAGATTGGGTAGGTGATATTGATAGTAGGAGATCCACTAGTGCTTATGTGTTCACTATGTTTGGTGGTGCCATTAGTTGGATGAGTAAGCGACAACCTGTGGTTGCTTTGTCCACTACAGAAGCTGAGTACATGGCTGCTACTCATGCTTGTAAAGAAGCCATTTGGCTTAGAAGATTGTGTTCTAATGTTGGTGTTGATGTAGAACAAACTACTATTTGGTGTGACAGTTAGAGCGCTATTTGCCTTGCAAAGAATCCAACTTTCCATGCCAGAATGAAGCACATTGATGTGCAGTTTCACTTTGTGAGAGATATGGTGGAAGATGGAAAGGTAAATTTGGAGAAGGTAGATACTATGAAGAATATTGTAGATGCATTAACAAAACTAGTGGGCATTGAGAAGTTTAGATGGTGTTCAGAGTCTATGGGCCTTTTGGCCTATAGCGGTTAAAGTTCCTGTTATGTTCCTGTTGCTCTTACAAGGTGTTTGACAAGTGGGAGAATGTTAGGAATAAGGTGTCTCAACCTTGGATAATTCCTATTCTTATTATTTGTTTTGTAAATATATTTTTTGCAAATAATGTAATTAAGTTTGAGTGTACATGTCTAGTTGGCATGTTGATGTGTCACTCCACTTGATGTGTCGGCATCTTGTGCGTAAGGAGATCATGATTGAAATGGTCATGATGGATTCCTATGACGCGTAAGAACTATTTAAGGAATGTGCTATGACAGGTGTAAGAGCATCTTATGACTTCGGCCTATTTGGGCACCCAAGAAGAAGTGGTTGGTGTGTGTAAGAGAATATGCCAAAAATAGGTTGGTATGATAGATTCTCTTACACTTCTCTTGTGACCATTATTTTTGGCAGATTCTATGACAAGCTGTCATAGTCTATTCTAGGGATGGATGTCTATTCTTGGGATTGCATGTAACAACTATGTACATGTGGCTTTGTGCATGGGTCTTGGTGGTTGTGCCTATTTTTGGGTCCAAAGGAGTCTATATATATGATGCTTCTCCTATGGGAGAGATATAATGAAAGTTAAGTCTTGTTGGCTTTGTCTCTCATCTCCTGAAAGAACTTGCATTGCAAGTGTGTTGTAATCTTTGTGTTGAAGATAATACATTGTACAAGTTTTGGAGTGCTGGGGTTTTTTACCAAAAGGTTTTCCCCAGGGTTTATCATTGTGTCATTCTCTATTTTTCTGTATGTATGATATGTGGTTGCAATATCTTTGTTAAAGTAGTTAACAAATCTGAAATTGTAAGGATTTATAAGAATTTACACAATACTCTCCTATAGAGATTAGTGTAGGAAGCTATTTTCACACCTGAGTTTCCTTACAAAAGGGTTGCCAGATGTTTGCGGTGACTTTAAATGAGATTGATGAAGAGGAAAGTGAAGACAAGACCCTAGATCATCTAGTGTTGTAGGAATTTCTTGATGTCTTTCTGACATAGATTCTAGGTATGCCACCTAAGCGTGACATTGATTTCCAGATCGAGCTTGTTCCAGGAGCTGAGCCTATCTCTAGAGCTCCATACAGGATGACTACTCATGAGTTGAGTGAGCTCAAGCTTCATTTGGAAGAGTTGTTGGCAAAGGGGAGCATTAGACATAGTGTTTCTCCATGGGGAGCACCAGTCCTCTTTGTTAAGAAGAAGGATGGATCTTTACGCTTGTGTATTGACTACAGACAGTTGAACAAGGTAACGATCAAAAATAGATATCCATTGCCATGCATTGATGATTTATTTGATCAGATTAAGGGAGCTAAGGTGTTCTCTAAAATTGATCTAAAGTTAGGGTATCATCAGCTACGGATTCATGATGCAGATATTCATAAGACTACATTCCATACAAGATATGGGCATTATGAGTTCACAGTGGTACCTTTTGGCTTGTGAACGCTCCATCAGTGTTCATGTGCTTAATGAATGGAGTGTTTCAAGAGTATCTAGATCAGTTTGTATTGGTCTTCTTGGATGACATATTGGTATACTCTAAATCCATAGAAGAACATGAGGAACATCTTGGACAGGTTTTGCAGTGTTTGATGGAGAATCAACTCTATGCTAATGCAAAGAAGTGTGATTTCTTTCAGATAGAGATTCAGTATCTTGGTCATATGATTTTAGGAGAAGGTATCTCGATAGATCCTTCAAAGATTCAGGAAATTGTGGAGTGACCAGCACCCACTAATGTGTCTGAAGTCTGTAGTTTCATGGGATTGGCTGGATATTACCGCAGATTTGTCAAGGACTTCTCTAGGGTTGCACATCCTATCACCTCATTGCAAAGGAAAGGGAAGAAGTTCTTTTGGATAGAGAAGTGCGAGGAAGCTTTTCAGAAGCTTAAGGAGTGTTTGACCAGTGCCCCTATTCCAGCAGTGCCAGATCCAACTAGAGATTTTGTTGTTTGTACTGATGCATCTTTAGAGGGTATTGGAGCAGTCCTCATGCAAGAAGGATGAGTGATTGCATATGAGTCTCACAAACTCAAGGATCATGAGCTTAATTATCCTACACATGATCTTGAGTTGGCAGTGGTTGTCCATGCTTTAGTTAGATGGGGATACTTCTTATTAGGGCACCGTTTTGAGCTTCATAGTGATCACCGTAGTCTTCAGTATATATTTACCCAACCTAATCTGAATGCTAGATAGAGAAGGTGGATGGAATTCCTTTGCGAGTATGATTTTGAGATCAAATACATCTAAGGTAAAGAAAATGTGGTAGTAGATGCTTTGAGTCACAAGAAGAAGATTGTATCAGCTATGACTCTTAGTGTGGATTTGAGGAGCAAGATTCTTCAGTCACTTCCCAGAGATACTTTGTATCAGGAGATGAGTTCAGTGATTGAGTCAGGGAGACCATTGGAGGGTAGGTTCTTAGGTTTTTCCTTGGAGTCAGATGGACTTATGTGACACAAGGGCTAGATATATGTACCCCCATTGGATGATTTACATTCATTGGTTTTATCAGAGGCTCATCGTGCACCTTATTCAGCACATCCAAGTGTTAAGAAGATGCACGTAGACTTATGACAGCTTTATTATTGGCCTGGCATGAAATGTGACATTGCAGATTTTGTGGCTAGATGTCTAGAGTGTTAGAGGGTCAAGGTGGATCATCAGCATCTAGCAGGGCTTTTACAGCCTAATCTCATTCCATCCTAGAAGTGGGATATTATTTCTATGGACTTCATTGTTGGATTGCCTATGACTCCTTGTAGACATGATGCTATCATGGTAACCATTGATCAGTTGACGAAGGTGGCACACTTTTCTCCCATGAGATCTTCTTATACAATAGCTTTTGTGGCTAGGGTCTTCATGTAGGATATAGTGAGACTTCATGGAGTTCCACGTAAGATTATCTCTGATCGAGATCCTATTTTTACATCTGCATTTTGGACTTCACTGCAGCATGATCTTGGTGCTCAGTTGAATTTCAGTTTGGCATATCACCCTGAGACCGATGGTCAGATAGAACGGGTTAATCAAGTGCTAGAGGATATGTTGAGGATGTATGTCATGGACAGACAGACTCACTGGGAGGATTATCTTTATCTAGTGGAGTTTTCTTACAATAATGGATATCATAGTTCCATTGGCATGTCACCCTTCCATGCATTGTATGGACATCCTTGTCATACACTATTGAGCTAGGACAGGCTGGAGGACCGTATTCTTATTGGTCCAGATATGCTTCGTGACATGGAGCAATAGGTGATTCATATCTGAGAGCATGTGGCTACTACACAGGACAGACAAAAGAAGTATGCAGATGCTCACCGGATTGATAGGCAATTTGTAGTTGGGGACAGAGTATTCTTGAGAGTGCATTTGTGAAAGAGTCCAATCTATTATGGAAAGGGTTCAAAGTTGGCACCTCGATTTGTTGGTCCTTTTGAGATCCTAGAGAGGATAGGTCCAGTTGCATACCATCTTGCTTTTCCACCTAGCTTATCACACATTCATGATGTATTCCATGTTTCAGTACTTAGATGATATATTCTTGATGTTACACACATAATTGATTGGAATGCCTTACAGGTGGAGGACAAACAGCTAGCATTGGAGCCCATACATATCCTACAGCTTCAGAATTTGAACCTCAGGGGTCGAACCATCGACCAGGTAAGGGTCCAATGGGATCCAAACAATGAGACAACAGCTGCTTGGGAGGATGCAGCTAGATTTTTGAGAATCTTACCCCTACTTGTTTGTAGGCTTCCAGGAGTAAGCCTGATACAAGGGGGGGTGGATGTAGTACCTCCATATTTTGCTTTCAGTTTATCAGTGCCATACTCTTTTAGGCCACATTGCATGTGTGCATTTATGGATATTGTTTCAGTGATTATGGATTTATCTGGATCATGTTTATGCTATGATGTTATGTGATTTCATACTTAGATGATTATGTTATTCTGATGTGATGTTTCATGTTTCAGTTGGTTTATGATATACTTACCCCATACTAGCATGTGTATGGTGTTCATATATATATATGTATATGTATCATGTGTCCTTATGGTAGAGGGCAGAGGCGTAGTTACTCACTTTATTGAGATCCACATGACTAACTGTACCCTATCATTGCTTTTTATATGTTGTATGTACATGCTTTGTTTTGTGATGACAGGTTTGCAGGTACAGGGCATCATCTTCCCTGAATTGGCAGGAGTGAGCGTGCCTATAAATACTCGTCTCAATGGTAAAGAGGGGAGATGACAGATGGAACCAAAACCCAATCCTTAGCCTATTTATCCTAATTGTTGGATAAAGTATCAGTTGACTACCTTGCTTGAGTTTGGTCAGGTTGACCTAATTCGTGGATCCTGTCTTGTGAGTTTGTATGATGCATGAATGTTCCTGAAATATTGCTTTGATTTAATTGTTTTGCTATGGTTATTTTAATTAATAATATAGTGGGAAAATAATGATTAAAGTATTTCTTATGTCGTTGAATAATTATTAATTAATTAAAAATCAAATATGAGAATATTTGAATTTAATTAATTAATTGTGCTAAATTATGATTTAATATGTTTTTATTAAATTGTTGAAAAATTAGTGCATGATTTAATTGTGTCATAATTATTAAATAATTTAAATGTGAAATTTTATATTACATGTGCTTCATTGATTTATGTGAAATTGGATTTCATAAAATAACTTGCAAATAGAATTCTATGTTGAGTTGTGCATAAATAATATATTTTATATATATTAATTGGAATTTTCCCTCAACTCAAAAAAAAGAGGAGTTTGATTAGGAGTTGTCTAGTGACTCATTAGGGTTTGCATGATAGGTGGGTTTGTTTTTCTATTTGGGGAAAATTTGCATTCATTTTGAAAAAACCAAGTTTTGTTGGAATTTTCAATTTGGGGAGAGAGAGCAATTTTGGAATATTTTTGTGCTATCTTGTGTTCTTGAGAATTTGGTGTGTGAAATTTTTTGGGTGAAGTGTGTGTGCATCTAGATTTGGATTCTACATATGTTGTGATTCAGAGTTGCAAGATTTGAGCTTCTACATTTCAGATTTGGGAGATTCATCAACCTAGAGGCAAATCTACATCAAATTTATAGCATTGGAATTGAGGTAGGGTTTTGATGAATTTTTCAGTATTTTTGTCTGTAGAAATTAAGTAATAAGCTTTGCTTGTTGAATTTAAAGACTAGATTAGTAATTCTGGTTAAGCTTTCATTTTTAGGATTTTAAAAGCTATTAGAAAGCTTTTTCAGTATTTTATTACTACTTGGCACAGTAGGGAAATGCTGGCAAAATTTTTGGGAAAAAATTCAACCTAGAACTCACAGAAAACAAAAAAATAATTCTAGTATAGTAAAACTATAGAGAAGATAAATTTATTAAATGGGTTGTGTAGAGAAAATGTTTTTGAAGTGCAAAAATGAATTCTGGGCAAAAGAAAATACCCTCCCTGTGAAAAAAGACAGTAAGAAAATATTACACCAGTAATTTCTTTTTGGCATGCTTTGTTGTAAAATTTATTATTGTATTAGAAAACAAATATTCAAACAATAGAATAAGACAAAAGAAATAAACCCATGTAAAAACTTCCTATTCTGGAAAATTCTCCAGGCCTGTGTGTTTTTTCTGTTTCTGGAAAAAGGGCCATTGAAAAGGGATATTCTTTTGGAACCCTGAAATTAGTATTTTAGAAAAAATAACTCTAGTTGTATTGTAAAAAGTTTTTTTTTTTAAAAAAATTATTAATTAATAAATGAGGGAGGGCACAGGTTTCGATCCCGTACCCCCCTGTCACCTTGATTGTTGCACCAAACTTTTTTTTGGAAGTGATTATATTATTAAAAAAATTTGTTAAAAAAAATAAATTAAATTGATGTACAGGGGCAGGGACCACCTATCCCCTACCCCCCTCCCTTGCATTGGTACGCAGGCCGCATGGGAGCCCGTGCATAGACCTAGTACTACACACGATACAATGTGTTGTACCAGGCCTGTGCACAGTCTATCATGGCAGACCTGGGTACGAGGTACATGCGCAGTGGCAGGGGTTGTCCCCCACATAATTTGACTTTTGTTTATTTTAGATTTCATAATATTTGCTTTATCAAATTCGGTCATTATAAATTGTTTTAATTTTGTTATATTAATTTTATTTTATATAAAATTTGTTTTAAGTAAAATTAAATTAAGTGCTTAGGTTATTCAATGGATATTAGTTAATTTTCTTAGTAATTAAAATTACTAATTTTATTAAAGCTTTGCTAATTTACTTTAGCTATTTAGTTTTAATAAATTTTATTACCGAGGTTTATTTATATTAAGATAAGCTTGATTTCTTAATAATTTATTTAATAATAAATTGGTTGATTATGAGCTTTTCATAGTTAGTAATTTATTATTATTGGATAATAATAAATTTTATTTATCATTTGTAGAACATGTTATTTAATATTATTCAAAATAACAATTGTTTTGATGGATTAAACTAATGTTGTTAAAACCGTATGGCTAGTGGGCAATAAATTAGGTTTAATTAATTCATAGAATTTGGGTTACTTGTCTGAATCGGCTTAAGTATGAACAACATGATGTGATGTATTTATGTGTACAAATTGGACTTTTATTTAATGGTGAAAATGTATAGATTGTCTTATCATCTGTATATGCTTTATTTTCTACTGAAATCTGTTGTTTAATTCGATATGATTTTATCTTTCCTAGATGTTGAGTTTGTCAGTTTTATGGGAACTAGATGACCTAGGAAAGATAGAGGCCTAGGAATTGTTCTTTGATCATGTTGTTTATCATGTTTAGCGTGAGTGTGTATTCTATATTTTTCAGTTGACCTTATAGGCTCTTGTTTTACTATGTGATTCAGTGAACATGATATGTAGTCAATCCTAGTTTTTGTGACGATTCTAGATGTGTGACTATTTAATTTATTTGTGACTTGATCTAGGAGAGATCTATGAGCCTAGGGTAGTTTACCTAGATATGTGTTAGGAGGTGGCTTGCAATAAGCATCCTGTCATGGATCACTTATTGTAAGTTATTGTAAACAAGTGATAACCTAAATTAAACTAAGGGAAATAAATGAACTTAATACGATAGTTTCCTCTCCCACACTTGAGTGCTAGTACAGACTGAGATGAGGATGAGATGATGCTTGTTGCCTATTGAGGTGTGTGTTTTGGCATAGTTAATGGCTTCATCAGTACGAGAAGACATTGATTCCGTGTATGGTCACTTGAGTTCCAGGATCTAGAGAGATTACCAGGATGAGACTCAAGGGTTAGACATACATGATGACACCTTCCTACACATAGTCTAGTTATCCTACATTGTCGGTTGCCTTTGAATTAGTGATTCATACCTTTCACTATTTTTGTTGACCTTGAGTTAGTAAGCTATCAGGATTCCTTTCCTAGTGGTATTTCCTGATTTCACTTGATTATCCGATTGGGGTCCGATGTTATCTCCTCAGCACGGTGGGGTAGACCTTTGTGGTTCTACATGGATGGGTGGTAGTGATTCTTTACGATTTGAGATTCGACATCCTGGTGTCGGTGCTTGATGGTGTCTTTGCAGTTGGATCCTTGTGCTACTTCTTCATTGATGTTCTTTCTTTTATTCTTTATTAGTAATCCTGCATTAGCGTATCGCATGTGATACTTAGTCTAGACATTGTATTATCATAGTTAGATTTATTACTACATACCCTGTGACATGTGCAGTGGATGTTAGTTTATGTATATGTCATGGATGTCCATGGGAATTATATTTATTGTTATCATGTAATTGTAATTTATATGTTATGGAATCTTTTGTTATCATTCTTTAGTTGTGTTTTGTTCTTAATTAATTCTACGTCATGGGACCTGCTAGATTTTTAACCTATGTTTGCAATGTGTGTTATGTGAATTAATGGTAATTGCTTCCACACTGTTTCTATCTTGTATGTTAACTTTAAAAAAAAAATATTCACCAAACTTAGTAGCATGTTTTAGGTTAACTTCTCTTGGGTTCCCAAGTGAGGCGTTACACATCTCATTTTCATGTTAATATCGCATTCCTTCACCAATATTACCTTCTTCAAATGTTTGCAACTATCATGATAAGTATAGTCAAAACTAGTTGGCATCAATGATAATATAATAACTAATCTAATGTCTCACATATACCTTAGTAGCTCGGTGATCATCTTTACATTATGTTCTTCAAGTAGTTAATCAGTTTTAGTCTAACTATCTATCCCTTTGGCATTGATGGAAACACAATATGAAATATGCCATAAAATACCAAATATCTTAAGTGTCTACAACTTTGTATATATGTTGTGACTCAGTAAGCTCTCCCTTAGCTTATGCATTTAATATGTTTAATCATTACACAACATCTTTGTCTCTCCCTTTCGGTTACCTTTATTTCTAACTGATATTTCATGTACTCTTCTCTCCCTATAAATCTCAATCTAAATGTTTCATGTGACTATCTCTCCCTTTGACAACAATGCCAAAAAGAAATTAGATCTTCAATAGCCAAATAAGTATCTTTGTTATTCATTTTAGATTCTTGTACCTTTCATGTACAAATCTTCTCTATTTTAGCTTGTCTTCCATCATCTTATCTTTTGTCTTCACAACCTTAGGAGTCCCAAAGTGTGAACATCATGCATCAACATCATTATATCTTCTAATAAAGTATAGGTTGATGCAACCCCATATCACCTTAGTGACTATTAGACAGGGGATGGACCTTGAGTCTACATCAAAAGTATTCAAATGTATCCTTTGGTAAGGGTTTTGTGAATATATTAGTAAGTTGCTCTTGTGACTTCACATATTCTAACTTGACTTAATTTTCCTAAACTTGCTCCCTTAAGTAGTGATATTTAATAGATATGTGATTTGTCTTTGCATGCATCATTGGATTCTTTGAAATGTTAATAGCACTTGTATTATCACAATAGATTATCACTAGATCAGTTGTCTCCTCATTCATACCTTCCAACAATTACTTGATCTATGCAATATTTGAACAATTAGTAGCAACAACTACATATTCAACTTCAGTAGTGGACTGAGAAATGCATCATATTTTCTTACTTATCAATGTTACTAATCTTTCTCCTAAAAAGAATGCTCCACCTATAATTCTTTTTCTACCATCAATATTTCCAACCCAATCAACATCAGTGTAAACTTTAAGTTCAAAATTGCCTTATTTCTTATACCATAAACCATAGTATTCAGTATTCTTTTGATATCTAAAAATTATTTTCACAACAGTCATGTGTGACTCTTTAGGATTAGCATAAAATCTAGCTACAATGCCAACCACATGTGCAATATCTGATCTACTATTCACAACATATATCAACTTGTCAATCATAGATCTATATAAGGTTTGATTTACCTATGTTGACTTCTCATCCTTTGTTAGCTTACATCTGGTTACCATAGGTGTACCAACTGGTTTTGAGTCTTCCATATTGAATGTCTTTAAAATTTCCTTAATGTATTTAGATTTGTTTATGTATATGTCTTCCTTCTATTGTAGTATTTGCAAACCAAGAAAGAATTTGATCTCTCCAAACATCAACATTCCAAACTCTTTTCTCATTTCATCAGCAAAAAACTTGCATAGGTTATCATGACCTCCAAATATGATATCATCAAAAAAAATTTCATCAATAAGAATCTTATCATCAGTTTCACATTTCAAATATAAATTATTGTTGTCAATTGTTCATACCATGCTCTCAGTGCTTTCTTCAGTCCATATAATGCCTTGTGCAACTTACAAACCATGTTTCTCTGATTAGGATCAACAAAACCTTCAGGTTGTTCAATCTATACCTCTTCTTCAAGTATCTCATTCAGAAATGAAGATTTCACATCCATCTGATATACCTTAAATCCTTTATAATCAATATATGCAAGTAGTATTCTTACTCCTTCAAGTCTAGCAACGGGTGAAAAAGTTTCTCCATAGTCAATTCCTTCTTCTTGTACATAACCTTTGCAAACTAGTCTTTCTTTGCTCCTTATTACATCTCCTTTCTCATTCAATTTGTTTCTAAAAATTAATTTAGTACCAACCACATTTTTGTTCTTAGGTCTTTGTACTAATGTACATGTCTTATTCTTCTATATTTTCTTGGTCTCTTCATTCATTACCTTAATCCAGTTATAAGTTTCCAATGCATCTTTAATAGTTTTAGGTCCAAATTCACAAACCAAACATGCATTATTCTTTGAATTTCTTCTAGTCATCATTCCTACTCCTTTGTCTCCAATTATCTAATCTTTTGGATGTGCCTTATCACATACTTTGCTAGTACAAGCTCAGATTTTTGTTCTTCAATATTTTATCCACTCGGTGCATGATAATCATTCTCATCAATAATTGTTTGTCGTTACTTGGTATGTAAATATTGTTTCTCGATAGTATTATTTTGTTGCTCGGTGACACCAAGTTTTTTCTCAAGTAGAGTTTTAGGGTCTTCAATATAAATAAATCTACCATAGTCTCCTAGTTCTTTCTTGTTTTCTCCATCATTCCTTTCTACAAACTCATCAACTCTCACATTTTTACTTTCAATCATCTTGTTAGTAGCCTTGTTCAAACATTTATATGCCTTACTTCTAGTAGAGTAACCTATAAATATGCCCTCATCACCTTTTGAATCAAATTTTCTATTTCTATCATCTTTCAGAATGTAACATCTACTTCCAAATATTATGAAATAGCTAACATTAGGTGTATAGCCATACCATATCTCATAAGGTGTCTTGTTAGTCTCTTTCTTTAGTTGTACTCGGTTCAATGTATAAACAACAGTACTAATAGCTTCTCTACAGTAAATTTGTGCAACATCTTTTTCAATCATCAGTGTTCTAGCACAATCAACAATTGATCTATTTCTTCTTTCAACAATTCAATTATGCTAAGGTGTCATTGGTGCAGATACATGTCCCTTTATTCCATGCTCATTACAAAAATTAGTAAACTCATCAAAAATGAATTCACCACCTCTATCTAACCTTAAGCATTTCAATTCCTTACCACTTTCTCTCTCCACTTTTGCTTTGTACCATTTAAACATTGTGAAGGCTTCTGATTTTTCTTTTAAGAACATGACAGTCATCATCCTAGAGAAATCATCAATAAATAAGATAAAATATCCATCTCCATAATAAATTTGAGTTCTCATTGGACCACATAAGTCAATATGAACTAACTCCATAATAGCATTAGATGAGTAATGTTTTCTCTTGAAACTAGATTTTGACATTTTACCCATTTGACATTGTTTGCATATTACATGGTCAGGTTTACATATACTTGGTAATCCTATAACTTTCATTTTCTTACTGATCTTAACCATGTTGTCAAAGTTCACATGACATAACCTCTTGTGCCATAACCAAACATCTTCATTTTTAGCCAACAAACAAGAAGTTTCAGCATTGTCTAAATAGAATAAGTTACCTTTTGATTGTTCACTAGTACCAATCGGTTTTCTAGCCTCATCATAGATTTTCACTTTTCTTTTCTCAAATAAAAATTGGTGACCTTTGTTATTTAGTTGTGCTACACTCAACAGATTATAGTTAATTCCTTTTACCCAATAAGCATTTTCACACCTGATCTTGTTATTCAATAATGTAGATCCTTTACCTTTCACTTGACAGGGTGTATCATTTCCCATTTTCATAGATCCTTCATTATAATATTCAAGATATTCTAATTTTTATTCATCACCAATCATATGATGTGTGCAACCACTATCAATAATCCAAGTATCATTTTTGCTTACTTTAGAAAAAAGTGTTTTTTCAACATACCTTTCTTCTTCTTCAAAATCTTCTTTCAATGCAATAAAAACTACTTCTATATCTTCATTAGTTTTGATCTTGGTATCATCACATTCATCTTCAAATAGGTATCATGCCTTCATACCTTTATCTTTGTAGTCTCAGTTATCTTTGTTTCCATACTATCAGTTGCCTCTGTGATCTCGGTAATTTCTTCTGTCATTCTTCCTTTCATTTGATCTTTCACTTAATTTCTCATCATCTTTCATGTTAGGACATCTTGTAGCAATGTGACCAATCTCTTTGCATTTAAAACATACCAAGGGTAGTTTACCTCTAAATCTTCCTTTGCCTTTTTTTAACCTTCTAGCCATTAATGCTTCAAGTTCATCAATCTCATCTTCTTCAGCTTCACTATCACTTTCATTTCTTATCTTATGTCTACTGCTTGATCTTCCAATATTTAGAGATGACATAAATGCAAATTCTACCTTAGGTAAAATATTGTTATCATGGTTGTTAAGCTCAAATGTAGTCAATCTATGAATCAAACTATCAAGAGAAATATTGTTACCAGGAGCTACTCTCATTTCATGTATTGCAGATACTCTAATAGTGTAGGAAGGTAACAATGTTCTGAGAATTTTACTTACCATGGTGTCTTCTTCAATAAGTCCACTTACTCCTCAGATAGCATTAACCACTTTCTTGACTCAATTTTTGTATTGAGTGATGTTTTCACCTTCTTTCATCTTTATATCATCAAATTTTCCTCTTAATCTCTCTACTTTTTCCCTAAGCACATTCACATCTCCTCCATGAACTAGTGTCAATTTATCCCACATCTCTTTTGTAGTTGTACGGGTCTTAATATATTCAAATTCAACATCTGATAAAGAAGAAGAAATCTCAATCATCGTAGCATTATGTTCTTGTCTCTCTTTCATCTGGTTTATAGTCAAAGGACCAGTAGGAGTTATGAATTCATTTTTCAAATAGTATAGTGCAGAATCTCGAATGCCTAATAGATACAAATTCATCCTTCTTTGCCATGTTGATAAATTGTCTTTGTTCAAATTTGATACCTCTCTCTTATACATCTTTAGATATTTAACTTAAGTCCTTCAAACTTCTTCCTTCAAGTACTCTTTCTCTGATACCAATTGTTAGATAACTGAGAGGGGGGGTGAATTAGTTAAGTCCAATTATCTTACAGTCCCAAACAAATTCAACAAATAAACTTAAATAGCTCGGTGACAGTTTGACTATGTCTTTTTGATTCATTTATCAAATACTAGTAAAATAAACTAGTATATACTGATCAAACCATTTAATATAATGTGTAAAGTAAAATAACAAATCATCACATCCATACACATTTAACACTTGATTTTTAACGTGGAAACCCCATTAGGGGAAAAACCACCTAGTACCGATACTCGAAATAATTTCACTCTTCTAAAGTGAGCTCAATTAAGAGCCAACCCTATTAAAGGTTACAAAAAAAAATGTAAGGTGTGACCTTGTTAGAGAATTTATCACTAATAGTTCTCCGTGACCATACATTCAATTGGATCAATAAGAAAATAATCAACATTCATTGAATGTCATAAAGAAATAAATAAAGACTGTTAAGTCCCACTTAGTTAAGAGATTTTGTCTGTAGAAATGGTTAAAATGCAACAACAAATGATCTGATTCAAATACAACTTCCTTTGCTAATATTCAGATCTATGATAAGCTCATATACCTTTGGCCATCATAATCTCTTCAATTTCTTTTTATCCTCCAACTTTGTTCTGCTCGGTAATCTCCTTCTTTTGACACTCGGTGTAATCTGTAGAATTTCTCAGTTCTCACTTCAAATTTTCTGACCACCTTCACATGAATACAATATTCTCCTCACGTACATGTCTCATTTTGAATCTCTTGTCTCCTTATATAGATATGATAAACCATTTTCTTCTCAACAATAGATTTTGCCACTTAATATTCTTCATCATTGATTTTTCCACTTTATCCTTTCTTGAAACTTATGCCTTAAACACATTTCAATCTTCATCATATGATCTTCCTTGAATTTTTTCAACCATATATCTTTATAACAAACTTTATCTTTAACCTCAGAATCATCCCAATTCGTCCATCTCATCATCTCAAGTCGGAAATCACATGTTCCATCTTATTTCTTTCACTCGGTCAATACTATGATGTGTCGATGACTTCCATCTCAGTTAATACCACACTTGATATACACTACACTTTCTCAGTGTACACTTTTTCTACTCAATGTATACTAAATTCTTCATATACCAACCACATAAAATTTTACATTCTTGATCTTCAATTCTTAACAGAATCATGTAATACAATCAAATCACTATCAAACTATCATAGACTTATCAATAAGTTACCCAATGAATACCATATTCACAACTTACTCATACATCTCATTTTCATGTTAATATCGCATTCCTTCACCAATATTACCTTCTTTAGATATTTTCAACTATCATGATAAGTACAGTCAAAACTAGTTGACATCAATGACAATATAATAACTGATCTAATATCTCACATATTCCTTAGTAGCTCAGTGATCATCTTCACATTCTATTCTTCAAGTAGTTAATCAGTTGTTGTCAAACACCCAAGTTACTACAATTTTGATGATTGACTTGCTCCTCAACCTTACCAAGTGGATCTAGTTCCCAATGCATGAGAGATGTTTCTTGATCTTCAACATAAGATGAGGATCATTAAGCTTGAAAAGAAATAGAGTATCCTCTAGCATTCATGGGCTATGCTCGAGGCCTTTGTTGAGGAACTCTGCTTGTTAGAAGATCTTGTCATGGAGGACTAGTTTCTATACAAAGAGGCTCTAGAAGTTTCATGTCCAATGAGAGATGAACCTGATTGGAGTATTTTTTAAATTTATCTTTCTGGTCCTTGATGTTGGATATGATTTCATTATTAAATGAAGGACTAGTGGTTCTTTTCTCAAAGCATAAAAATGAACAAAGTTAGCAAGACTCATAGCTGATGCAGTCAAATCAGCCCCATAAAGAAGATAACCTTCCCCTACTACATTCAAAGGCTAAAGATTTGAGCCTTCTCTTTTCTAAGATCCCCTATTTTGTCAAAGATGACAAGGTCCCTCACTGAGCCCCCAAGCAAAAAAAGAGAGGTAGAGGATGACATCATTTGATTCTGAGATGAGTTAAAAGTATTTTGCACTTCACTTGATGAATGTACTTTGACCATTAGAGTGGAGTCACCCCTTACACTCTAGATAGAAGAATCAATAGTCACCAATCCCTAAGAGCACACCAACACACCTCATGCCATAGGTCTTTTGAAAGAGGTCCATGGGTGCTCAATCAAGTATTATTCAGAACTATTTTCTTATCATCCCATTAAAGTCATGCTTATGTCAAAGCATGAAGAGAGTTTTATCAAGTATTTTGAGACATTGTCTCATGTGATGTTAGAGGAAGTAACCAATTTGAGTTATAATATTGTCACCTATGATGTTTCACACCCAAGAAGAGTAATAGCTAGGTTACATTTAATTTTCCAAAATACTCCAGAGCCATTAATTGCAAAGAAAAAGCTAGGTCACAAGGGTAGCTATTTCTCAAGTCCAGTAAATGGGTTCTTGTAAAAGTTTATCTTTTAAATTATTGTAAATAGTTAGGTTTGTTTTGTTGGTCTATTTTATTTTTTATAAGCACTATCATGCAAAGTGACACATTTTCAGTGTCCCATGTATATTTGTTAGTCCCTTGTTAGTCATAGTGGGTCTTTCATGATTATTACCATTTGTCAAAATTCCTATAGTTTTTTTTAAAATGGTAATTGACCCCTTTTGTATTTTAAGAGCAAGTGTGCCAATGCAGTAGGGTTTTCCCATTTTCCTATGCCCATTCTCAGAAAGGTATCCTTTTCCCCACTATCATTTTGTGTATGACGGTGAGGCCTTTTGTTATGATATTTCAATTATTTAACACAAACATTGAAGTTTCATTTTAAAACTTAAATAATTAAATAGTTCAAAGAAATAAATGATAAGAAAATCATATGTAGACACTAAGAAAAAGCAAGAAAAATTCACGTACTATATTTATAAGTGGTATCTATGTACATTTCAAAAAAATTCAAAAAACTAATGATATTTTCTTTACCATTTTCATTTTATATATCATAACATTTATTTCTTTTGAAAGAAATATAATTTTGGGGGGCCATGTGTCAAGCATCTCCAGAGATAGGTTCATCATATCCTGAGTCATCTTCATCATCCTTCAAGTGCTTTTTCAAGTTGGAAGACTCTTTTTCTTTACTCTGTAGAAGAATACTAGGCTTTCTCTAACATAACCCTCAGGTAGAAGTACTTTGTCGACTTCTCAACTATTCCCACATATGGGTATAGGTATTTCTTCATAAATTTGACCTCATCCTACACATAACAATGATGGATGTCAAGATGTCAGAAGCATAACAAAAGGAACAAATGGCACCTCTGCTCCCATCTCTAGGTAAATCTTTAGGTCAGTTGCTAATCGAAACATGACACTGTCAAAAGCCATAAAAAGAACAATCTCAAGCCATCCATAAAGAATTCTATCAAACATTGTTAGGAATGAATACTGAATATATCCTATAGGGGATTATTTGCAGCCATTCTATAGCAGTTGTTGTTGCATTCATGAGTATGATTGTCATTGATGTCAACATAGTGATCTACTGAAGATTAGTAGAGAAGAAGACAATGTTTGTATTAGCGCATGTGGGATATTGAAGAACAAGCTATGTGGATTTGAGGACTTAATCTGATGAAGGGTGCTCCCCTTAATCTTGATGAAGGGTGCTCCCCTTAATACCACAAACACATAACAGAAATAGAGAAACAACAACAATATGCAAGAACAAAAAATGGACTTCTTATTATCTCCACAAATGTGGAATTACAAATTTTTAGAATTACAATATGCAAAGCCACATGGGCATTCCCTTACAATATTCTGTAGGACAAAGCCTCGAATCAATACCCTGAACTATTCTGAACTACCTAAGACAACACTACAGCCTTCCTTATATAGGCAATTTTCCACCGCCTGGGAAGGTTCCAAAATTTTAGCCAACAAGGCCGACCAAACTTAAAATTATTTTATTTTACAATTTATTACATCAAAGTCAGCTCAAAATAACTTTTGAAACCCAAACAAAAATTTTGAAGGAAAATCATTTTCTGCCATTTCAGGTGACCCAACTTTCAAAGACCATAATTCATCACCAGTTGACCCGATTAACTATTATAACCCCATTCTGGAAAGGCCACGAAGCGCTCTACAGGCCTAACTTGCGCAAGTGCCTATCACCCAAATTTTTGACCTCATTCGGGGCCTCTAAAGCCTTAAAAATTGAGTTCAAAGTTTCTGTACCATGTTGCCAATACCAAAAATCTTCAATATCTACAAAGCTAGACTTGATTTGTTAACGAATCTTTACTGGTATGCTGATATGACCAAAATGAACCTCCAAGGAAGAAATTAGAACATTTTGAGATCGGATGACCAACTTAGTAAAAATAGCAAGTTTCCATAAATAGTAGCTCTGCACAAGATAGCCCTTATTGAAAAGAAAACCAGAAATATTTTTGGGTGATGCAAGATTTCTCTTACACGCAGGATGCTCCTGCATCATAATCTATGATGTTTCCTGAGATCATGGTCAAGAGAACATACATAAATTCAACTATTCATGACACTTATGTGTAATTCAGTGGAAGCAGTATTCAAGCAGTGTTCTTGAGAAGCGACTTGCGGAAATTGGATGATATCTCCTAATCGGGATAGAATCTAAGTATGTGAGGTTTTATAGATGATGAAGACATGATGATAGTGATGTGGACATGACATAAAGGTTAGAGGTTGCATGAGTAAAGAATTATCTTGATTGGAACCTGACAATTTTATGTAATTGTGGAATATTGTGTAATGTGTGGAAGATCATATTTTGTAAATTGTATGCCAACTCATTTGTAATTATTTGAGTGTGGTATAAATGAAGAATTGATTTTATTTATTATTTTAAGAAGGAACATGAGAGATAGCATGAAAGTTAATTGCGGAATTGTGCAATATTTGTTGTAAGAGGATATGAGAACTGCAAAGATCTGGTATTAATTGAGATCTAATGAAGCAGTTGGTATGGTTTGGTATAGTTAGAGGAGAAGTGATAAGTTGTTGAGATCAATAATATTTTGGTATTATTCCATTGAGTAATACAAAGATTAGTTGGACAGTGTGTTCAATGATCTTGCCCTTGAAGTTGTTTGGGTAGTGGGTCCTTCTGTCTTCCATAACTCCTAACGGGGTTAGAATCTTCTAACAGGGATTCAAAGTCTCCCAATAGAGATTCATATGTACTGAATGTATTTTATAAGGCTCCTAACAGAGTCCATCCTCTCACAAAGGATTTTTATATTAGTGCATATTTTGTGGGCATCATTCCCACTGGGGTTTACTCTTTGATCAAGAGGTTCCCTAGTCAACATATCTTGTGTTATTGTGTTATTGTGTATGTATATCTTTCTATGGTTATTGCTTACATTTATTACATGGTTAAAATCTATTAAAGGTGATAAAAGTTGTATTTATCTGATAACTAATTTACCCCCCCCCCCCTCTTAGTTATCTTGGTGGAATTTACTTTCTAACAATTGGTATCAGAGCAGCAGGTCCTTGAAGGAAAAGTTTAACAACTTAAGGAGATCCATGGCAAGTCATTTCAGGAAAGAAAGCCCTAAGTTTGATGGAGTAAAGTTTGACAACTAGAAATAAAAGATGAAGACACATTTTCTTTGTTTAGGACCAAGATACTGGTTAATCACAAAGAAAAAAAAGACTATCATTGAAGAAGACAAAATTGAAGAATGTACTAATGAGGAGAGAGATCCATTCACATGTAACATACTTTCCAAAGAAGCACTCTTGTTAGCCCTTCTGGAAAATGAGTAGAATCAGGTAAAATATCTAAAAACATCTCTTGAAATTTGGTTAGCTTTAGAGTCTATTTTTGAAGGTGATAAACATGCAAAGAGAGTCAGATTACATAATTAGATATATGAATTTGAAGATATAAGAATGATGGAAGATGAATCTGTTAGATGGTATATTGGTAGAATGTCAAAAATTGTAGTAGGTATCAAATCCTATGAAGGAATCAAGACATAGAATGAAGTGATATGGAAAATTCTAAAGACATTAACTCCTATATTTAAGCAGACAATGTAGATGATTGAAAAAGTTATATCGTGTACTGAGAACTTCACCAGAGAAACCCTTCTTGGAAGATTAGAAGCAGTAGAGATAAGTTTGAGATAGTCAAGAGATTTATCTAGAAGAAAGACAATATTTAGTGCACTTAGTATTCGTCCTACTTTTTCAAGAAGCATTAGTGTAAGCGGAGATTATGCTAGTGGCATCAGATCTAAGAATGAAGAAGATAGGAAGATTGAGGAAGGAATTGCCTTACTTTTGAAAAGAGAACCAAAAGGTAAGAAATTTTTTAAATGTTGGACTTGTCAAGAATATGGTCATTTTTCATCTAAATGTCCTAAGAGAGTAAAGAAGTATAGAAATAAATTTAAACCTAGAAGTTCTAAAGAATGTTACTATGTTAATGATGAACTTGAGGCTAGTGTGGCGAAAATCCTAAGTGAAATTGATGATGAGAATGATGATATAGTATTTGTAGCAATAAAAGAAGAAAACTTTGAAATAGAAGTTAAAGAAGAAAAAGATTTAGTTTCTCAAGTAGTAAAGAGATTTAATTGGATTATAGACAATGGTTGTTCACATCATATGACTGGAGACATGAAGAAATTCATAAAGTTTAACAATTATGATGGAGGAATTGTTAGAGTTGGAAACAATGCACCTTGTTTGATAAAAGGTATATGATCTATTACTCTTGATGGAAAGACTAACACTGATGATGTTTACTTTGTGGATGGATTGGAACATAATCTTTTGAGTGTTGGACAACTAGTTGATAAGGGATATCAAGTTTGGTTTACTGAGAAAACTTGTGTAATCAAAGACAAGGATAGAAATTTGATTGGAACTAGATCAAGAACCAGAGTTAATGTATTTCAGTTGAATCCTACTGAGATGACATGATTGATTACTAAGATTGATGATAGTTGGTTATGGCACATAATATTTTGTCATATAAGCTTTGATAACATTGTGAAAGTGAGTACTACACTTGTAGTAAGAGATTTGCGTAAGATTATGAAACCTACTAACATGATGTGCAAGGAATGTGTTATGGGTAAACAAAAGAGAAGCTCATTTCTTGGCAAGAAGTTTACAATAGCAGAGAAGTTGGAAATTGTTCATACAGATTTGAGCAATCCCACAAGGACTAGAGGATTCTATGGTGAAAGGTATTTTATTATTCTTGTTGATGATTTTATAAGAATGATGTGGATTGCATTTCTTAAAGAAAAGTTTGAGGCTTTTGATAAGTTTAGAGTAATTAAGAACAAAGTTGAGAATGAATCTAGAATGAAGATTAAACGTTTGAGATCAGATAGAGGTGGAGAATTTAATTCAAAAGAATTTAACACTTTTTGTGAAGTGAATGGCATTAAGAGACAATTTTTAGCCCCTAGAACACCTAAACAAAATGGTATTACGGAAAGAAGAAATAGATCAGTGATTGAAGCAGCAAGAGCCATGCTATTTGAAAATGATTTGGTGAAGATATCCTAGAGAGGAGTGAATACAATATATATACAATAAACAAAGTACACCTTATGAACTATGGTTTGGACATGCACCATCAGTCAAGTATTTCAAAATTTTTGGAAGTAAATTTAATATTAAGAGAGATGATGACATTGGAAAGTTTGACCCTAAAAGTGATGAAGTTATATTTCTTGGTTATTCATTAAAAAGCAAAGTTTATAGATGTTTCCATAAAATAACTGTAATACCCCAAAAATGGGCTATAGGTTCATTAACCTCCTATATCAACACATCGAACAAAATCGATACAAAAGTCCTAACCTAAGGCACATTTGCACATCAGTTTATCAAAAACCTAATTGATTATCTTAATTCTGCATTGGGGAATATTCCTTGAATATTCCTAATTATCATAATTATCTTTAATTTAATGATTATTTGGCGATAAATCTTATTTATCCTAAAATTTGATTAATTGAATATTCTAAATATTTAATTAATTAAGTTTAAAACTGCCACTTAATTATTTAATTATATTTATTCCTAATTATATTATTTAATTTTGACAATAAATCAAAATCTCCTATGAATAATTGATTGAATATTTATTTAATTGATTGAATCTAAATTGTCAATATTTAATAATATAGTTTTGAATAAAAGTTTGATTAAAATAATTGATTAACTCATGCATCAGTTATTCTTAAATTTAAAATCAGTTAAGTTGAAAATAAATCACTTTATTTTCAAAATTAATTTAAATTAAAACATGCACAATCACAAAAGCAGTCAACTATAAATCAATAGCTAATTTTAAATTTAAACTCAACATTCAATTGTGAGTTGAAAATTGAACTAAACTCTATTTTGAGTTAAAAGTTGTTTTTGCATGATTTTATGAATTAATTATTCCTGATTTCTTGTTAACTCAAAAATCAACCTGAGTTTATTGAGAGTGATTTATGGCTTTTCTCAATGCATCATCAAGCCCTGGATTTCTATAAAAACAATGCTCAGCTCTTCACAAAGGTCTAGTTGTGTATTCATATCTCATACACACTCAAATTTGCACAATTATTCTGGCGAATTGGCGATTGAAGGATTGAGCATTTGCAACAGGCAATTTGTGAGATCTTTCATTGTTGATCATAGCATTCATAGATCTTTTAGCATATCATTCTTAGCTTAAATCTGCATAGCATATCATTTCAATTTTGTCATTCTAGATTAGTTTCATATCAAGTTTTTCATTCAAAATTGCATAGAAAATACAAAAATATAGATTAATTTGCATTCATATCTCATTCATCTTTTTGCATTTTAAATCCTTCATTTAGGTGTTGTATTGTCACTGATCTCAGACTTATCTGAGAATACCATACTCGCACCTACTAGAAGGCAGTAAATCGCCTAGTTATCTTAGTTTCAATTACATTACAGATTTCAATTTTGCTAACCTCTAATGTTTTACTGAAGTGTTGTATCCGCAGCTAGGTACAATTTTCACACACACATTTTTTGCACCCATCGTGGGGCCCTGAAATAGGTTTCCCTTCTATTCTATCAATTTTTTGTCTTTTTCTATCAAAATTGTGATTTTTAATTTTCTATCCATACTTCTGTATATCCCTGTATGGATTCTCGCATGAGATTTTTCATTATATCACACAAATTTTTGTTAGTTTCAACACTTCCTCGCGTGGGACCACATCCTTCCTCACGCAAGACCGCTTCCCAACTCGGGCAAGATTTTACATCTAGAGACACAAAATCTATAGATCTGCACTTTCAAATTATTGATTTTTTATGCTTATTGTTTTCTATTGATTTCTCTTGATTCTATACTTTCAGAGACAATGTAATACTAGATTGTAGAGTTTTTGGATGTGTGCTAAATTCTGGATTGCAAAGCATTAGAATTGAGGTATTCTACTATGATCTAATAACACTTCAATAGGGATATAAAATGAACATCTCTTGTGTCTAGCTTGAGTGCCTTTACAACTTTCATAATTCACACTTTATTTTGGGCTATAAAATGAACATAAATTTTCTTTTTGCATATCTATTACACATAGTAAATAGGCCCTATGAACACTATTTGTGGATGATCTTGAGAGAGTGGGCTTCTTTTTCTTGTTTATTCATGTGAAGCTCTTGTTGATGAAAGATCCCCTTGTAGGTAGGGAGGATACTAAGATTGTCTTGCGTTCTACTAGGTTTGCATCATCGACTTTTGATCGATACATTCTCTCTGGAGGGATTGATAGACCATAAGTTGTTGACATCATAGATCTTGGTGAGATAAATTTTAGTCTTAGCATGTCATATTAATCTGTTTGCTTTGTTTTGGTGAAGTGATGAGGTTAGGGGATTATGCTCTACTTCCTTTTTGGATAGTACCAGAAACCTAGATCCTTGAATCTGGTCTAGTCCCCCTGTGGTATCTTTTGTGAGTCACCTTTAGAGAGGGTTAACCATAGTGGAAATTCCCTTAATTGGGTCAACCACGTGGATGGAACCTCAAGTGGTAATAGCCATTTTCACTATGGTAGCAGCAGCTGCTATATAAATTTCCTTGTGGAGGAAATCTTCATAGGTGTGGTCTCTTGTTGGGCTATCAGATCTCCCTAGCAGTTCCTAATTGATTAAATTCTTAGGCTGTGTCAAAACCCTAGTGCACCTGGATTAGAGTTCACCCTCTTGAGATCAAAAAAGTTGCAGAGTCAGACCATTACTACAAACCCTAGTGAGGCCAATTTTTCATTTTCTAGGACTATGTGCGTTATTGAAATTTTTTTTGGAACATACACAAGTAGCATTCCTAGGGATTAGCACAATAATTCACTATTGCTTCTTCATGCACAAGGTTGCTTTTGCCCTTGTTCATTGTTTTAGAGATGATTGCTTGCTTTCCTTTGCTTGTTGTTCTTTGTGTTTTCTATCTACTTGGTCCTTTGGAAATAAACTATCACAGGAATCTGCAAACCTGGACAGAGAAAATCTTGCAAATAAACTGATTCTAAAAATGGAAAAATTGCAAAATCTAAACAAAATTCCTTTTCTAGTGTAAAAACTAAATATTTCATCAAAGAACGACCAGCGTTGTGTCTCTAAATCTATTCCTACCTCAAAAACTATGTTGTACTATCAAAAATTTGTTCTTCTATCATGCAAGATTTTAGTTTTCTATGCATTTCCTCGCACAAGATAACATTTCCTCACGTGCAATCTGGTACTTCCTCATGCGGGATAGTATTTTATTGGGTGAGACTATCCCCAATTTTTCAAAAATAGTAAGCTTATTCCCATCAATTGGTCAACTTTCTGTCAGATTTGATTTTTGTCTGGGATTCGTATGCCTATTTTCTCATTGCACACTACCTGAAGCTGGATGTCTAGAGTTGAGAAATTACCTTTTGTCATAAATTTAATCCTTTTCAACCAAATCCCATAATTTGTCAGACAAATCATTGTGTCAGGAACAGAGAAAAAACTAAAATAAATCCATTCATTTTCCTAAAGTGGTCTCTTGAGTCTGATTTAGCCTTCTGGTTTATCGATTTGAGTCTTTTTTATCTTGTGTCAAAACCTTGTCAAAATCATCTTCAAATTCGGTCTTCATACAAAATGGCTAAGTGTTGTGAGCTCTTGTCCACCATCTTTTGGGTGTCTACCCATACTACTAGGGCACATTATCCTTCATTTACATCCAATCTAATCTTTAATCAATCTAATCTTGACAAGGTTGCATCATTCAATCTTCTTGAATCAAGTCATTCTTCAGTCATCTTCATCTTTCTCTCTTGCTTCACCTAAGGTTAATGGTGGAAACTAGAGCTTCCTCACATAGGAAACATGTAGAAGCATCCAATACCATACCTTTGTCTCCTCAAGTTGGTCCAACCTTTGAACTACTCTACAATTTAGGTCTTTACGAAGATGATGGTCTCAGAAATCTTCAATTCAAAATAGGTTACATACCCCCTCCTCCATCAACCCATGGAGGTAATCAACAAAATCCACATCAATGTATCCCAAGGAATCCTAAAAATCCTAACATGTCTCAAGGAGGCACAAACCATGGGTCTCAAGGACATCACTCTCAACATGGTGCGGATCAAGAACCCACACCTTCTAAAATTGCTCGATATCAAAATGATGATAACTTTAAGAAAATGATGAGGCATTTCTTGAAGGAAGATAGAGAAACATACTTCTTAGAGTTAGCTCATCAAGGGGCTAAACTTCCTCCCAACTTTAATGTTGACAATATCATTACGCATGAGGAAGAAACTGCAATCATAGCTATGATGAAATAGATGCATGCCATGCAAGTCAAACTTAACAAACTTGAAAAAGATAAGGAACCTAAAGAGTTCTCCATGGAGGCTATATTCCCTTTTCCAATAGATAAAGACTTGTACATGTCGCCATTCCCTAAAAGGGTGGAGATACCTAAGTATGATAAGTATGATAGAAAATTTGATCCTCAAGATCATGTCAGAGAATTTTGTACTCAATCTATGGAGTTCATGCATGAACCAACCTACTTAATGTGTCTTTTCCCACAATCTCTGGGAGGAGCATCCATTCATTGGTTCTCAAAAATGCCTCCAAATATCAAAACTTTTGAGGAGTTAATCAAACTATTCTATCAACAATACTCCTATAATATCCAACATCTGGTCACTATGATCGACATCTGCAATTTGAAACAATATCCAGGAGAACTATTCTTGAATTTTCTCAAAAGATGGAGGAAGAAATTTTCTCTATATGCTAGACCTATTCCAGAAGTTGAGAAGCTAGAAATCTTCATGAACAATCTTGTTCTAGAAATCAACTACCATTTAATAATGCAAAATCATACATCCTTCGATAAAATGGTAGAAAATGCAGTCAAAATTGAGAAAGTACTTATTCAAAAGGGAAACATATCTCTTCAAAAAGACAAGTATGAATCTAGATCTAGCTCTTAAGACAGGCAAAAAATGTAACAAGAATAAGGGTGGTTTCACAGATGGCATTGCTGGGACTATTCATGCCCCGTCTAAGGCACCTGCTTTCAATCTCACTATTGGTACCCAAGCCATCAAACCCTCAAAAGAAAAGACAAAAAAATCAAACAAGAAGCCATCTGACTACAAACCTTGGGCTACAAATCCTAAATGCAAATTCACTCCTCTTGGAGAGTCCTTGGAATCTTCCATGAAAACTCTGTTGGCTAACAACATCATTTTCTTGCCTGAGATAAAAGTCTTTGATCCTTAACCTAAACCGAAATGGTGGAGAGAGAAAAATTTATGTGCCTTCCATCACAATAAGGGTCATAAAACTAATAACTGCATTCACTTGAAACACATCATACAAGACAAAATTGATAATGGAGAAATCACAATTGATAATCATAAGAGCAATAATGATCATACAACATTCACGGAACTATTTCTGAAACATGGTCAAGGAGATTCATCTTCTCAGCCTAATATGGGGGCTAAAGTCAATTATGCCTACTCTAGAAACAATGTTGTCATAAACATGGTGGAACCTTGCTTATCTGAACATTTCAATGTTATCACTATTGTGCGAAGAGATAGAGATAATCAATTGGTGAATGCAGTTACTTGATCACAAGCTCAGGCTCATCTGCAAGGACAAAATTCTGATTCATCCAATATCCCCAAGATGCCTTTTGATCTTTCATCTGCTTCTAAATAGAGGGCTGCCTCAAAATCAAATCATAAAGATATGAGGCCTACATCATACAGTATTGTCCAACAACTCTAGCATACCTATGCAAAAATCTCCATGTTTGAGTTTCTTCGGATATCTCCATCTCATAGACCCATTCTAGACAAAGCTCTAATCAGATCCAATGTTCCTAATAACCTTGATTTAGACAAATTCCAGACTATGGTTGGTCATCTGACATCCCCACAATATATCTCCTTTTCAGAGGAAGATGATAACTCATTGAGTCATCTGCATAACTAGCCTTTGCATATTGAAGTCTTAATCCAAAACCATCGAGTCAAACATGTGTTGGTAGATGGAGGTGCTAGTCTCAACATTTGTTCTTACAACTTTATTACACAATTGGGCTTATCTGAAGCTTCCATTGATCCTAAAAAGAAAATAACTATCAAGGCATATGATGAAGAAGAAAGATCCTCTAAAGGAATGATTGTCTTGCCTATTAGAATAGGTCCAATCACAGAGATACTACATGTCAAGTTCTTGATATACCTTTGGCTTACAATATTCTTCTAGGGAGACCCTAGATACATGAAATGAGAGCTATTCCTTCTACATACCATTAATGTGTAAAATTTCCTTACAAAGGAGTAGAGGTGGCAATTCCAGCTAAGCTCTCTACAACTTGCAATGCATTAAAGGAAAGTGTTGATAAACTTGTTCCTAATAACAAAGAATCTTCTACTAAGCAAGTTGACATTGCATCAACATCCAAGATAGAGGAAATTTCTAAAGAAGTTAAAATCAAGGAAAATGGTATGGGAGAATACACAATGGAACTAGTCTTATCTCTCACATCTCTCCCATTATCACCAAAGTCTTATGGACAACCTTCAGACAAAGTGAAACCTAATACTAAAGAATCCTAGGTCATATTCAATGGAAGCTTTGTCCCAGAGAAAGTATCTAAACAAGAGTTTGAAGAAGACAAAGTTGTATTGGCATGGTTATATAAAGATGAATCTCAATCCCAGTTAGTTCAGAAATGTGACTCCAAGACTCCAAAAGTTTCTTCAAAGTCATATGGACCAGGGGATAAACTGATTGCTAAAATGGAATACACTAGAAAGGGACCTCTAGGACTATAAGGAAAAGGTCTCATATCACCTCTTGACCACCATGGTTGAACCAAAAAAGATACAATAGGTCTAGGTTATCAAAAGAAACCCTTTTATCTCAAAGGAAGTTCTTCCCATGTGATAGAACAAATAGAACCAAAGGGAGATAACAATGAAGAATAAGATGTCCATCCTAGTGATAGTGATTCAGACACTACTAATGAGCTTATTCCTTATGAACACTTGCCTAAAGAAATTAAAGACCTCCTTCAATCAGAAGTTGATCCAATCAAAAGATTCAATGTAGTAGACACACAAGAACCTACTATGGAACAAGAGATAGTTTCACCACAAGAACCAACTAATCTTGAAGACAACCAAACAGACAAAGAGGAAGGTAATTCTATCATGATAGCTAAACATTTGGGACATGAGAGTGATTTTGAGATAGAATCTCATGAGTACGAATTCAAATCTAAATCTGAAGGTAATCCTGCTTGGGGTATCCACCCTGATTTCACACATATTCTCAGATTTCCTAGAGGTGTAGATGAGGAGTCCAATGATTATGAGTGGGGAGTCATTCTAGAACTAGATGAACTTATCATAGAAAAACATTTTAATGTTATTCACCAATATGCACCCAAATCCAATGTAAGTCTAGAGAAAAATAACGAACTTAATGAGTCTTATCCACCTATGGATGAAGCAGAATCCCATAATGACATTGAGCCTATTCGTGAATTGAATGTCCTAATTTTTAATATCACTTTCAATCTTGAGAGTCAGATCAAGACCAATGATGACAAAACCATATCAGTAAACACCATTTCCCAAGCCTATCCCATGTTGACTATCCAACATCTTGAACTTCTTGACCAAACTTCCATGAATCTGAACCAAGATAACTATACTTTTCCCAATGACTATGCCCTTGCTTGCTACCTCAATTTAGTGGAGCCTATGATGACTTCCATTAGTGAACCAAGCATTAGCATGATAGAGTAGGATATCAAATATCTTAGTCAAAAGAATAAGAACAAAAATAAAAATAAAAGGAGTTTTGAGGGTGAAAACTACTTTGTGGCAGTCTCAGAACCTAAAATAGTAAAGAAAAAAGACATATATGAAGGTGAAAACCTCTCTAAGGTTCCTAAGGATGAGATATTTGATGTCCTTCTGAGTCATTTATAGGACAGATCTCTAGTTCTAATTGAGCCCACTCAATCTATCAACTTGGGTACAACAGAAGAACCACGGCTGATTCATGTAGCATACTCCTTATTAGAAGAAGAGACAAAAGCATTCACTAAATTATTGATAGAAAAGAAGATCAACTTCACATGGAAGTATTCAGATATGCCTGGACTTGATCCTGATCTTATAATGCACCATTTATCCATTGCTCCAGGAGTAAAACCTGTTAAACAAAAGTTGAGAAAGATGCATCCTCATGTTGCACTCTTGGTAAAAGCTGAATTAGAGAAGCTCCTAAAAGCCAAATTTATCCGAGTGATTGACTATGCTGAATGGATCTCTAATATTGTACCTATTTCAAAACTAGGCAAAACAATAAAAGTGTGTACAGATTTTAGAGATGTTAACAAAGCATGCCCTAAGGATGACTTTCCACTACCTAACATTGACATGATAGTGGACATGACTGTGGGCTTTGAGATGTATTCTCTAATGGATGGTTTCTTTGGCTACAATCAAATAAAAATTTCTCTTGAGGATCAAGAGAAAACTACTTTCACATGTGCATGGGGTACCTTTTGCTGGAATGTCATGTCATTTAAACTTAAAAATGCTGGTGCTACATATTAGAGAACTATGACGTCTATTTTTCATGACATGAGGCATCACACTATGGAGGATTATGTTGATGATACCTTAGCAAAATCTATGATTAGATCTAAACATCTAAATGATTTAAGCAAAATTCTAGATAGAATGGAGAAGTTTAGTCTAAGGCTAAACCCTAAAAGGTGTGCTTTTGGTGTCACCCTTGGAAAGCTCCTAGGATACATTGTTTCAAAGAAAGACATTTAAGTTGATCTTGCTAAAGTTAAAGCTATCATGGAGATGCAACCTCCCAAGAATATCAGCCAAATGAGGACTTTACAAAGAAGGGTACAGTCTATTAGGTGTTTCATATCTCAGCTTGTAGACATATCACAGCCTTTTACAAAAACATTACATAAAGGTGTGACTTTTGCATGGAATGAGGAGTGTGAAAAGAAATTTAATCATATCAAGAAATATTTATCAAATCCTCCTATTTTGATGCCTCCTATTCAAGGGAAGCCATTGATCTTATATGTCTTCACAATAGATACATCACTGGGGGCATTACTAGCACAGCTTGATGAGAATAAAAAGGAAAGAGCCATTTATTACATAAGCAAAACATTGGTAGCATATGAAAAGAACTTTTCAATGATTGAGAAAGCTTGTCTAGCTATGATCTTTCCATCACATAAACTGAGACACTACATTTTAGCTCATACCAAACATTTGGTAGCTAAGATTGATCCACTAAAGTACCTACTAAGCAAAGCTGCCCTCACGGGTAGATTAGCTAAATGGGTCATGCTCTTGAGTAAATTTGACATTGAATATGTTGAAAGAAAAGCTATCAAAGGACAGGAAATTGCTGATCAATTGGTTGATGCACAATTGTTCGATGATACACCACTACAAATGGAATTCCCAGATTCCTTTATCATGAACTTATCTTCTAGATCATGGAAGTTATTCTTTGATGGCTCTTATACATAGAATGGATCTGGAACAGGCATATTGTTTATCACACCTCAAGGATACTCAATCCCTAAAGCATTTAGAATAAATTTTCTTTACACCAACAATATTGTTGAATATGAAGCCCTTCTTAATAGCATGAAGATAGCAATTGAGTGGAGAGTGATAGAATTACACATTCATGGAGACCCACAACTTGTAATACACCAAGTCAATGATGTGTATCAAATGAAAGATGGAAAGTTGATCCCATACAAGAGAATGGTAGATGATCTAAAGAAATATTTCATATCTATCACATTTGAACAAATTCCTAGAATAGAGAAAAAGGACGCTAATGCTATGGCAATGCTATCATCTTTACTACAGTAGCATGAATATGAGCTACACTACGAGTTCCTAGTGGAAGCACTATCTTATCCTGCATATGATTCCCCTAAAACCTACATGATCTACACTATTGTTGGTCATGATTCATCCTGATACAAAAACCTTTTCTCCTATCTCCAAGACCAAATCATTCCCGATTCCTTCAACCGCCATGAGAAATGATACCTTATACGTGGTGCATCCTGGTATGTCATCATTGGTAATAATCTGTATAAATGAGGTCTACATGGTACACTTCTTAGGTGTTTAGAACATGAAGAGTATCAACACGCATTAGAGGAAGTCCATGATGGTATATGTGGATCACATTCTAATGGTTTAACACTAGCTAGAAAACTTATTAGGGCTGGGTACTATTGGCCTGAAATGGAGAAAGATGCAATCAAGTTTGCTAAGAACTGTAAAAAATGCCAAGTACATGGAAACCTAATTCATGCTCCAAGGAGAGATCTAATTCCCTTTACTACACAATGGCCTTTTCACCAATGGGCATTTGATCTTATAGGATCTATACATCCTCATTCTTCTAATGGACATACCCATATCATAACAGCTATAGACTATTTCACAAAATGGGTAGAAGCAGTCCCTTTGACTCAAGCAACTGGCAAGAAAATCTCTATGTTCATTCTGAACTACATCATATGTCGGTATGGGATTCCACACTCTATAGTCATAGATAATGGTGGTCAATTCAAAAATAGAGACTTAGATGATTTATGCTCAAAATTCAAGATTACACAATATTGGTCATCTATTTACTATCCTTAAGGGAATGGACAAGCAGAGGATTCTAACAAGAATCTATTGAAAATCTTGCACCGTATAGTTAATAAAACAAGAAGAGACTGGCATCTCATAATAAATCCATCTCTCTAGGCTTATAGAACAAGTATCAAAATGCCTACTAGGGCTACACCTTTCACTTTAGTTTATGGGTCTGAAGTGGTACTGCATATTGAGGTTGAAATCCCATCACTAAGAATCAAAATGCATGGTTTAGTAACTGATGATGACTACATAGTGTCTAGGTTGCAAGAACTTGAACTAATAGATGAGTGCAAACAAGTAGCATATGATCATATCAGAGTATATCAAAAGAGAATGTCTAGAGGTTACAACAAGAAAGTTAGACAGAAAGAATTTCAGGTTAGCGATCTAGTCTTGAGAGAGAATCCTAAAAATCAATCACATCAAGAGCACAAGGGGAAGTTTGAACCCAACTAGCTGGGTCCCTTTGTTATCACTGCTACTTTTGGCTCTAGAGCCTATCAACTCTCAACGATTGAAGGAGAACAGCTCTAAGAACTAATCAACATTCTCCATCTAAAAAATTCTATGCCTAAGGTATTCAGTCTATGGTAAAATGTCTTGAAAAAATCATAAAAATTGGAAAAAGTCTTGAAAAAATGAACATCTTGGTGAAAACCTAGCAATAGGCACCTTGATGATTCATAAAAAAAATCAAAAGATTCAAAAATACAAAAAAATTGAAAAGATAAAAAGACAAAAAAAAAAGAAGAAAAAGAAAAAGTGCCTTGGTGAAAATCTGGAAACAGGCACCTTGGTAGCAAAAATAGAATCTCTGCCAAGATGGTGAAAACCCGGCAAACGGGTGCCACTTGTTCAAAATGCTCCATCTATCAGCACAATCTTGGTCTTTCCTAGATTTTAGTCCTACTTTAGTTTGTACATATCTCTTGGTTTGTTCCCACATTCCTATTTTAAATAAGTCAGTTTGTACACCAATCTACAAAAGCGTATGTATCCTATCAATTCCTAACACTTGGGGGCAATCAATGTCATATCCTTTGGTCTCTAGTATACCTCATAAGAGTCATATCCAGTCAAGGTCCTCCAAAGCTCAAGCAGAGTCAGTCAATCAGTCTCCTACCATAAAGGATTTTGCAATCAACATCAACACAAAATGAAAACAATATGTGCTTCACATGCTTTTATCTCCTTGTATGCTTACTGATTCGCATTGAGATTTTTGCATATTTTGTTTCCTCAAGCTCTTCCATGATGTCCTTTATAGGATTTAGAGAAGTGATGACTGGGGGCAAAATCTTTTCTTTGTTTTCAGCTTGTATGTGAAAATCTAATAACTTTGGAAATTCTAGATTGAAATGGTGTCCATCTGTAAGAGCCTCCATCTCAAATTGGATGGCCATGTGTACCTCGACCATTGATACCCAAAAAATTCAAGGAAGTTTGATCTAACTATTATCTTTTTGAGTGATTTCTTACTCCTAATGTGAACCGTGATCTTACCTAAGGATGTGAATGATAAAGGGTCACTATGGGTAATTCACAATAGATTTAGAATGATCTCTTGACTATTTGATGTGTTTGTTACGCAAGGCGTATTAAGGTCATCACAACATTTATGTTTTGATGCTTATACAAATTGTAATATCAAAATGGACATGATATTCAGGTCATCCTGGCATTTATGCCTTGGTGCTTATATCTAATATGACATTCCAAACACAAAATCAATATTCATATGTCCATGGTTGTCTAGCCAATGGGTGTTGTATTGATTCTTGAGCATACAAATCAATATTCATATGTCTATAGTTTCTTAACTAGTGGGCATTGTATTGATTTATCTAGTTACCTAAAAATTCAATGATGAAAATGTCTGACACATGATCAGTGACTAGGTCCTAGGCCTTAGGTTTGTATTTCATTTCGCATGTCACTTTGCATTTTGCATGATTGCATGATCTCACAAATTGCTGAATAAAAATAATTCTTCAAAAACTAAACCTAAACTTGGCATTAAGAGCTGAATCTCAAATGAAGGTCTCTTAACAGATCACCAAGCTAGCACCCCTAGCTAATTTCAACGTTCTGAACCCATTTTCAGGATCAAATTTGAAATCTGAGATCATTTACTTTGTCAAAATTTAAAATTTTCAAACCCAGAACGACCGACTGCTTGCATAATCAACCTTCACATCATCACATAAATCCAATATTCAACTTAACTAATTATATCACATCAAACTATCAAAATTTCAACTTGGTCAACTCATGGTCAAACCTAGTCAAACTTGGTCTTTTGGACCTCTAAATGATGCAGAATGCATTTTTGAATGTGTATAACCAATTCTCAAATCAATTAACATACTTCTAAACTATATAACGCTGACTTTTCTTGTCAGATTTTGATTTTCATCCCGAAGGGGGCATGGTATTGCACATCAATCAAATCTATGAATCCAATATCTTTCTTTCAGTGATCAAGACAACAACCATGTCTAATTGTCGATTCATCACAAGTCCTCATCACTTGGGGAAAATCAATCATTGCTTGGGGCATATCAGATTCATCAAGATCCATATCAATCTGGTATCCTAATCTATCTTGCAAATTATATAAGCTTTTCGTAACCATCAGTTCAGACGTGTTATTTCCTTAGTTCTTCATAACTGAAGGATTCAGATGTGATATTGCTACAATTCCTTTGGACAATTAGGTTTGGAATGAGGTCACTCACTTCTTCGTAATCATAAGGTTCAGAATCAGGCATTTTGACACTTCTTCATAATCACAAGTTCATTGTTGATATAGTTAGCATCATCTTGATGCTTTGGTCAACCAGGACATGAATCACAACATCTTCAAATCTTTCAATCGGTTTCTGTCTCTGAATTGGTTAGTCTCTTAGGATCAGTTTCTCCACCACATAATTGAGTCCACATCTTTATCATACATAAATTATTCTTTCAACCACTGCGCTTCATACAGTAATTCAAAGAGGGGCAAAATGTAATACCCCAAAAATGGGCTATAGGTTCATTAACCTCCTATATCGATACATCGAACAAAATTGATACAAAATTCCTAACCTAAGGCACATCTGCACATCAGTTTATCAAAAAACTAATTGATTATCTTAATTCTACATCGGGGAATATTCCTTGAATATTCCTAATTATCTTAATTATCTTTAATTTAATGATTATTTAACGATAAATCTTATTTATCCTAAAATTTGATTAATTGAATATTCTGAATATTTAATTAATTAAGTTTAAAACTGCCACTTAATTATTTAATTAAATTTAATTCTATTTATTCCTAATTATATTATTTAATTTTGACAATAAATCAAAATCTCCTACGAATAATTGATTGAATATTTATTTAATTGATTAAATCTAAATTGTCAATATTTAATAATATAGTTTTGAATAAAAGTTTGATTAAAATAATTGATTAACCCATGCATCAGTTATTTTTAAATTTAAAATCAGTTAAGTTGAGAATAAATCACTTTATTTTTAAAATTAATTTAAATTAAAACATGCACAATCACAAAAGCAGTCAACTAGAAATCAACAGCTAATTTTAAATTTAAACTCAACATTCAATTGTGAGTTGAAAATTGAACTAAACTCTATTTTGAGTTAAAAGTTGTTTTTGCATGATTTTATGAATTAATTATTCCTGATTTCTTGTTAACTCAAAAATCAACCTGAAAGATGTTGCAATTTTAAGGTCTAAGAAATAGGGTTTATCCATGTCCAAGGTTCATAAAATTTGTCCAAGTCAAAAAACCCTTGGACAAGTCTATTTATTTGTTACCTTTTCTTGGCCACTTAAGTCCCCTTTCTACACATGTCTAATTTTCTTTCCTGGGTAGTTAAGTCTTCTATTTGATGATTACGCAACTAAGTATTCACATAATCTCCTAATCTTTGTGGCTAAGTTCTTAACATCAAGCGACCTAGCAAACGGTTATGTTTCCCATCAGTCACATGTTCGCTAGATATCCAATCAAGGTAGGAAGCTTTTAGAGATTAAATATGAGCCATAGATGCATAATCAAGATTGGTGGCTGGCGCTGATTCTTCAGATGTAACCGAGGGTAAAGAAAAGATCTAGTGACTTGGAGATTGTCTCAGTCGCATATTCTCAGGACTTAACCCTAGTTAAGAAAATGATTAAGCAAGTCAGCGAAGCCCTTGTTCGCATAATCTCCAGATGGGTTTGGGTTAAGTCAAGGTCAGAGAAGAGTTAGTCCTAGGTGATTAAGTTTCTATTCAGTGATCTAGCAATTGGGGTTTTCATGTGTTCTCGTGATCTAACCCAGGGTTAAGCATTTATCTAGCAAATGTGAGAATGCTCAATCACGTAATCTCTAGGTCTGACCACAGTTAAAGGAAAGTCAACATTTCCCCTTTGTCACTAAACCAGATCAAGCATGAGTTAAGGTTTGAAGGCTTGGAGTTAGAATCTGGACTGTTGATAAAAAAAGATATGATGGTGGTCGTGTATTCGCTTGATATAACCCAGAGTTAAACAAAGACTCAGCGATCATGCAAATGCTTCATTCGTGTGATCTCCTGATCAGACCCTAGTTAAGATAAACTTTCAGTGATTTGGTGAATGCCTTTAGTCGCGTGATCTTATGATCAAGGTTGAGTTAAGTTTTAAAGCTTAGAGACTTAGGGGGGATCATTGATGCAGTCTAGATCGAGTGTTGGTTGCTTGTTCTCTAGATGGAACACAAGATTAAGGATTGAATCAGCGATCATGTGAATGCCTCATTTGCATGATCTCTAGACTAGACATGAGTTAAGGTTTTCTTTCAGTGACCTAGTGAATACCTTCAATTGCGTATTCGCTAGATGACTAAGGGTTAAGGAGAATCTTACCGAGGTTAAGATAAAGTGATGTGTCCAGCTGCCAGGCCATGTTGAGGTGCTTATTTCTGATTGGTTGCCGATAATGATGATATGGCTAGGTAATTTTACAAGGCTTAGTTGACTATTGCCTAATTATGTGAATTGTCTGATATGCTAGGAAAGGATAAAGATCAATGGTCATGTTTTAAACCTGATTGATTAACCATTGTTTTTCAAAATTTAAATCTTCTGCTAGGGTTTCTTGTTAGGATTTTGAACACTAAACCAGATACGACAAAGCTAAATCAGATTTGTTTGTTCTAGGATGGTTGCAGGTTAAAATTGAGGAGTAAGATGTAGGTAGCTGCCATGATCTAATTTTAGTTCCTAATGTGCCATGCATGTTTAATACGGAACTAATATTTTAATAGGGTAGCTAGGGTTTAATGGATGTCATATAATTCCATGCCCTGATTCATACAAGAGTTTTCCAAGTTGGTTATGGCATTTAAATTTGTTTTGCCTACAATAAGAAATCTTTGAATTATGATTGTAGTTAGCCTGTTGATGAGAAACTTAAATAATTGTACCTCAAATTTGATTTGATCTTCCCAGGTTTCCAAGCTTTTTTTATGACTTTTATTTCTTGTTGTACTTGGTGGTTGTAGACCTAATTTTGACCTAAATGATCCCACACTTGTTGCAATCCTTTATAAGGATTTCCAAGATCATTTAGGGGTCTAGATTCTTTATAATTTTCTTAGAGATGGTTCTATGAGTGGTTCCTTTCTATAAATATATTGCCCTTTTCTCTTCATATAGGGTATTTTCCTGATTCCTTTTTGGTCTTAGATGATAATTTTTCTTGTAATAGTCTAAATTTTGAATGAATCTTCAACACTGTTATACTATTATAAAAAATGTCTCCATTTGTTCCTAAAATTTATTGGTTAAAGCATCAAGGGTGTTTTAGTTTTTCTATTGTGAGTTCACAATAGAGTTATTTCAAGGAAATAATTGAGTTTAGGATTTGTTTTCAGATGTGTATGAAGTCAAATATCAAGGGTATTTCATATTTTTCTTTTAGTGCAACTGATCAATGTGTTTCCTATTTATGAGTCTCTTCCAAGGGGGAGTTAAATTCTTTGAATAGGAGATTGTATAGCTGAATACATGGGTGGATTCGTAAGTAGAATTTGATAAATGGTGTATGTTTGATGTAAGGAATCACATATTAATGTTGTGTTGTTTTCTCATTTCATAAGATTTCTATTTTAGTGATTTGTTTGACTTTGTTTCCCATTGGATAAGGAACTGGTCTATGAGGGATTTCCATATTTTAGAGGTCCATCTCACCCAATACATAAATAATAACATTTTCCCTTTCATGTTGATAGGAGGAGTTAGGAAGTATGTCTAGTTTTCAGATTCATTGTATGAAAGTGGGATTTTACATGAGATCTGGTGAGCACTAAGATATTTGTTACTTGAAAGTCTGAAAACTATTCCACAAAGTAATATACCTGCAGCCCTATTATTTGCAATAAGGAGTTATGTGTGTGCAGATGAGGTGTACCCACCTAATGTATAGCTGAGTGAGTGGAACTCAAAGTGAAGAAGGTTGTAGGCCTTGTCAACATTAGCCCATTCTTGTCGTCTGATTTGTAGGAAGAAGTAGATCTCTAAAAATGGCGACTCTGTTGGGGATAGATTAAATGATAGAAAGTTTAAGATGTTTGTTTCCTTTCTTTGTTGAATCATCCCAGAGTCTTAGACCAAAGTATAGAGTCAAATTCAACAAATTATAATATCATCTCACCAAGTTGTGAGTGGCGACTCTGAGTTCTCTATTTGATTAGTGCAATCCCTAATAAATAGTGTGTAAAATCCTAGTGAAGTTTTGGTTGACTAGAAGGAGATACAAAATAAGTACTACTTTTTCCTCTTCAAGGAGGTGGCGACTCTATAATCAATGAGTGTGAAGGAGCTACAAGGAAGGCTCTAGATCTTCCCTGCTTTCCAGTCAATAAGTCAAGTTTCAACTATAGTACTTCCATGTATTTTGATTTTCATGTGCCTTTCTTTTATGAAAATCAATTTTAAAAAATGTATTCCTATCAAGTGTTCAGAACTAGTGTAAAGGGATGAAATACAGGCAGTTCCTTATGGAGAAATACAGGCCCTTTTGTTTTGATAGCATTGAAGGTGTCCCTAATGAGTTTCCTACTAAGATTAGGGAATATCTACAAGTTTTTAGTGGTAATGGATCATGCCTAGCAAGAGAACATTTAGATGACCTTGCTGACATAATGTATGAGATTTTGATTGAGCATGTCGATGTTGTAATGAATATTTTAGTGCAGACATTTACTGATAGTGCAAGGGATTGGTTCTTATCCTTTCCTTCATGTTCAATCCCTTCTTGGAAAGTATTAAGAGCAGTATTCAACGAAAATTTTGATGAAAGAGTTGGTGTGGATCAGTGTGAAGAAAAAAGTGAAAATCAGTACCAAGACATTAGTGTCTCTATTGATCTCATCATGAGTGATACTAATTATGAGAATCTTCGCATCAAAATTGCTAATCTTAAGAGGATACTTGCAGAGAAAAGTTCTGAGGTTTGGCAGTTAGAGGAGGATAAGAGATTGAGGGAACTGGCACTTCTTTATGTTGATCATGTAGAGGCCAGTTTTTCTTGTTGGAGATTTTCTAGCAAGCCAGTGTTGACTGTATGTTTTTCATTAATGACAACATATTGTAAGTAGCATGTGGGGAAGGCTTATATAGTAAGATTTGAGTATATGTAGCATGGACATGTTATTAGCATGATATCATGGATGCAGAGGTTAATTGTTAGTACAAACAGTTATGTAGAAGCTTGTGTCAACAGTGTTCTTGATAGAGGTATAGGCAGTGTTCTGTGAGTGATTGTTCATACAGTTATCATGGATCCTTGCATGTTTAGATATGTGATGGAGACATGTTAGTAATGTTCCATTCATGGATGCATAGTCTGATGTGCAATAAAAGTAAAGTTATGCAGTCACTATTCACCAGTTGTAGTTTCTTGTGTTTATCCAGAAAAGTTGATAGAGATTATATTGGTACAGGAGTTGCACCTATCATTTTGGTATGCCTGCTTGGATTAGTGATTGAAGAAGAATTAAGAATGTTTGGTTAAGAGTGCATGATGTAATTCAACTTGAGGAGAAAGTATTAGTTAAATTGGTAGAGCCAGCAATGTGCAGCCTGCATATACACCTATTGATTTGGACAGGTCCCAATTTTTTTTTTGTGCTTAGTAGAGCCGACTGAGATGATATTGAGAGTGTTATTGTTTCTCTAATATGATTTCAAAGTGGTTCTAATAGGCCAACTTAATTATATCATTTAGAGGGAAGATACTTATAGCCAGTCATTTGTGATCACTAGAGTAGGAAGAGATGTGAGAAAAGATTAGAGAAGATCAAAGAGTGTGAAGTATTGTGTCATCTAGAAGAGGTCTATGTGACAGAGAAGATAGAGTGGTCTATTCATTGGAACTGATCAAGATAGCAGGTCTACCTCGCAGTTCACCAAGATCTAGATATAGTGCGTATCTGTTATTTAGAAGGTTGCAACCTTCACCCCTTTGAGCAGTGAGCTCTCAGATAGTGTGTCCTCACCCCTAATAGGGTCAATCATAAAAGACTCCTAACAGGGTCTAACCTTTGACTAGGTCACTATACTTATTTCATTGTAAGGATCAACTCCTAATAGGGTTGTAAGATTTTCTAACAAGGATCATTATACACTAGTGAAATTTATTAGTGGGTGTTCAGTCCCACTAAGGTTTTTACCTATTTCGGTTTCCCCATAACCAAAATATTGGTGTTGTGTTCAAGTGTTCTTTCATTTTTTTTCTACTTAAAGATTAAGTATACTTAATTGGATAAAGAATTGAAACTTGTAGATAAGTGATTCATCCCCCCCCTACCCCCCTCTCATTTATCTCTTGTGACTATTCCTAACAATTGGTATCAGAGCTAAGTGCCTCGGAGAGAAATTTTAATAGCTTGAGGTTGATCAGATGGCATTCTTTAGAAAAGATAGTCCTAAGTTTGATGGAGAGAACTATCTTGATTGGAAAAACAAAATGGTGACACATTTGCAGTGCATTGCTTTCGAAGTGGCTATCAAATAATTTAAGATCTCCTCTCTTGCAGATCTTGCAAAGGATGATGCTATTGGAAAACAAAAGGATTTTTTCTATCAGAATGAAATAGCCAAAGAAGCCCTTATTAGCGCCTTATCTAATAGTGAATTTTCAGAGATAAAGAAAGTAGACACAACATACAAGATATGGAAGCACCTAGAAGACATGTTTGAAGGATATACACAAGAAAATAATGTGTGTAGAAAGACATGGAAGAAAAGATAAAAAGCATTAGAGATGCTACCTGAAGAAGGCATCGGAGCTTACAATGAAAGGATTAATGAAACTATTGTTGGAATCAGGAACAATGGTGGAGAGATCTCAAAGGAAGACATTATGGATAAGTTAATGACTACTCTTATAATAGAATATGAAAACAAGATCAACATCCTTGATGAGACCTTGCAGCTTACAGAAAATTTCAAGATAGAGACATTGATCAACAAAATTTCAGCATTTGAGATCTCAAGATTGAAGATAGAGCCTAAAAGTGAGACAGCCTTCAAAGCATCAGTCCATGGTAAGAAATCTTTAAACACTTCTGGTAATTTTGATGATGAAGATGAAGATAAAGAAATAGATAATATAATTGCTATGATTTCCAAGAAAGAAATAAAAGGGAAAGGAAAGTATGAAGGTCAGCTACCATTCAAATGTTTCTCATGTAATAAGATTGGTCACTTTGCATCTAAGTGTCCTACAAGAGTTAAGAAATTTAGAACTGACTACAAGCCTAAGTATACAAAAGAATGTTACTATGATGGTAATGAAGTTTCTGATGATTTAGTTGAAGATGAAATAAGATTCATTTCTATTATGGAAAAGATGTATGAGGAGATGGATCATGAAGATGAGAAAAAGGAACAAGAGCTAGCATTAATTTCACAAGCAGACATAAGGATAGACTAGATTATAGATAACAGTTGTTCACATCACATGACAGGTGATAAAGACAAATTTGTCCATTTGGAAAAATACAAAGGTGGCATGGTTAGATTTTGAGATAACACTCCTAAACCTATCATTGGTAGAGGAGCTATCACATTGGATGGAAAGAACAACACTGATGATGTTCTTTATGTAGATGGTTTACAGCACAACCTTCTTAGTGTTGGGAAGTTTCTTGACAAAGGTTATCAGTTGGAGTTCAAAGACAACAAGTGTATCATTAACAACAAGGATGGTGTAATGATTGCATCATGTTCAAAGACTAAAGGTAATGTTTTCCAGCTTAATTCAGAAGCAACTTGTTTTGTTGCTAAAGTAGATGATAGTTGGTTGTGGCATAAAATACTATGTCATATCAATTTTGATAACATAGTAAAGATAAGCAATGTAAAAGCCATAAGAGATCTACCTAGCATAGAAAAGCCTGTTGATACTATTTGTAAGGAATGTGTAATGGGAAAGCATGTGAGGAATTCATTCAAAAGCAAGCATAATTCAGTAGAGAACAAGTTGGATCTGATTCATACAGACCTATGTGGACCAACTCAAACAAGATCATACAATGGTGAAAGGTATTTCATTTTGTTTGTTGATTATTATTCTAGAATTATGTGGGTTGCGTTCTTGAAAGATAAGTAAAAAGCATTTGAGAAGGTCAAAATATTCAAAGCTAAGGTTGAGAATGAATCTAGATAAAAGATAAGGTGTCTAAGATCGGATGGAGGAGGAGAATTCACCTTTGATAGATTCTATGAGTAATGTGAAGAACATGGCATAAAGAGATAGTTGAGTGCACCTAGAACCCCTTAGTAGAATGGGATTGCAGAGAGAAGGAATATGATCATCCTTGATATAGCTCTCACTATCATGATTGAAGGAAAAGTTGCACACACCTATTGGAGAGATGCGGTCAATACAACAGTCTATACCATCAATAGAATACAATTGAGGCCTAGCACGGACAAGACACCTTATGAGCTATGGTTTGGTAATGTTCCCACAGTAAAATACTTCAGAATCTTTGGAAGCAAGTGCTACATCAAGAGGAATGAAGAAATAGGCAATTTTGATGCAATAAGCGATGAAGGTATTTTCCTTGGTTACTCTACCAAAAGAAAAGCCTATAGATGTTTTAATTTAAGATTGAAGAAGATCATTGAAAGTGCTCATGTTAAGATTGATGAAAATTTTATGGTTCAAGAAAGATATCATGATTATGCACCTATGATTGAAGAAGAACCCATCCCAACCACTAGTGAGATAGTTGCTGAAGAGATGTTTGACAACATTAATGTATTATTCAATGACCCTGAAACAAGTGAAGAAGATACTCAGAAGGCAGATGAAATAGTATCACCTAAAGTTCCTAAGTTTACATCTAGATATCACTCTAAGGATGATACCATTGGAGATCAAAGCAAAAAAGTCACAACAAGATCAAAAGCAAAGAGTTTAGCAAGAAATGAAGCAGTATGTTTACTATCTCAGATTAAACCCTTAAGTGTTGAAGATGCATGTAATGATTCAGATTGGCATGATGCTATGAAAGAAGAACTAGATTAGATTATTAAGAATGATACTTGGGTACTGGTCCCAAGACCTAGTGATAAGAATGTGATTGGAACCAAGTGGATATTCGTAAACAAGATGAATGAAGATGGTACAATATTAAGGAATAAATCAAGGTTAGTATGTAAGGGATATGCACAAAGAGAAGGTATTGATTATTCAGACACATTTGCACCTATGAGCAGATTAGAAGCCATTAAGTTGTTTCTAGCTTATGCCACATTCAAAAACTTTAAATTTTATCAAATGGATGTTAAGTCAACATTCTGATGTAGGAGCATCCTGGGTGTAAGAGCAATCTTGCATCACCCAAAAATATTTCTATTTTTGTATTCAATAAGGGCTATTTTGTGCAGAGCTACTATTTATGGAAAGTTACTATTTTTGGTAATTTTTGTATGTGCTCAGAATGATCTGATTTCTTTCTTGGAGGTTCATTTTGGTCATATAAGTCTGCCAGTAAAGTTTCATTGCCAGATATGGTGTATATTGGAAGATATTGAAGATTTTCGGTATTGGCAGCAGGGTACAGAAACTTTGAACTTAGTTTTGAAGGCTTTAGAGGCCCCGGATGAGGTCAAAAATTTGGGTGATGGGCGCTTGTGTTGGTCAAGCCTGTAGAGCGCTTCGTGGCATTTCTGAAATGGGGTTATAATAGCCGAGCGGGTCAACTGGTGATGACTTATGGTCTTCGGAAGTTGGGCCACCTGAAATGGCGAAAAATAATTTTCTTCAAAATTTATGTTCGGGTTTCAAAGGTTATCTTGAGCCGACTATGATGTAATAAAATGTAAAATAAAATAATTCTAATTTGGTCGGCCTTATTGGCTAAAATTCTGGAACCTTCCCAGGCGGTGGAAAATTGCCTATATAAGGAAGGTTGTATTATTGTCTTAGGCAGTTCAGAATAGTTCTGGGTAGTAGATCTAGGTAATAGTTCGAGGCTTTGTCCTACAGAATATTGTAAGGGAATGCCCATGGGGCTTTGCATATTGTAATTCTGAAGGTTTGTAATTCCACATTTGTGGAGATAATAAGAAGCCAATTTTCTATTCTTGCATATTGTTGTTGTTTCTCTATTTCTGTTATGCGTTTGTGGTATTAAGGGGAGCACCCTTCATCAAGTGGTATCAGAGCAGGAGTTCTTGAGTGTGTAAATAGATCACCGACTGTGAGGCAGTTTGCACCAGGACCGTGGCTAGGGTTTCAGCGCGCATCGCAAAAATGCCTCCACGAAGGGAACGTGGCGGAAGAGCTGGTGTTGTAACACCTAAGGTTAGAGAGCTGCAGAGACAAGTGCGAGCATTACAAGAAGAGATTCATAGAGGAATGAATCTTAATGTCAGAGATGAAAGCGAGGATGAAGCCGAAGAAGAATATCAAGAAGGAGAAGCTGAAATTGTGAACCAAGAGGAAGAAAGACTTTTTCGGGCGATTTCCAAGATTGGGAAAAGACCTAAGATTGAGGTTCCTACATTTTTTGGAAATCTTAACCTAGAGGAATTGATTGACTGGATCAATGAATGTGAGGAGTATTTTGAGTATGAAGATGTTGAGGATCCTGATAGGGTCAAATTTGCGAAGGCCAGACTGAAAGGTCATGCGAAGATCTGGTGGCAAGAAATTCAATTGGAGCGAAATAGAAGAGGGAAGGAGAAAATCATGAGATGGGATCGGATGGTGGATAAATTGAAGCGACAGTTCATTCTTGTTGATTATGAGCTTGACCTACTAAAGAAAATGCAAAGTTTGAAGCAAGCAGGAAGATCTGTTCAGGAGTATACAGAGGAGTTCTATCGACTCCTCATCAGAACAGGCCATGCAGAAGCTGATAAGGAGAAAGTTGCTCGATACCTTAATGGGTTAAGGCCAAGCATTCAAGAGGAGCTGAATCTGGTTCGAATGAACAGTATTGAAGAGGCATACCAGTTTGCCCTAAAAGTAGAGGAAAAGCTGAACAAGAAGTTTGAGAGCAGAAAAAATGGAAGAGGTTGTGGTGGACGATTTGGTGGACGGTCATATGGTGGCCGAAATGAGGATTCGAAAAAGAAGGATGAGGCCAGTAGTAGTCAGAATCAGTGAGGAAATAATTCCAATCGCTTCCAGGATCAGAATAATAGAGATCAGAGAGGAAGAGTAAGAGGACAAGGATCTGGAAGAGGTGGCTTCCGTGGAACATGTTTTCACTGTGGAGAAGAAGGTCATAGGGCATTTGAATGTCCTCAGTGCCAAGGCAGAATAGACAGGAGAAATGAAGGCCAGGCTAGAGTTGCACATGTAGATGAAGATGCCAGATCATCAAATTCTGAAGATGCTGAAAGAGGAGAAATGTTGATTAACAGAAGAGTCCTGTTGAGTGGTGAGAATGAACCTGAGCAAAGGAGGAGCCTGTTTCACACCAGGTGCAAGTGTGAAGGTAAATGTTGTGATGTGATCATTGATAGTGGAAGCACTGACAATTTGGTGTCAGAAGAGATGGTGACAAAGTTGAAGCTCAAGAGACAGAAACACCCACATCCATATCGGATTGCCTGGGTACAGGATGACCACAAGGTCATGGTCAATGAACAATGCCTGGTGAAGTTCAAGATTGGTGGATACCAAGATGAGGTATTGTGTGATATCATATCTATGGATGCATGTCATATGTTGTTGGGTAGACCGTGGCAATTTGACAGATGTGCTGTACACGATGGTCGTGCGAATACCTATTCCCTGACAAAGGATGGAGTGCGACATAAGCTAAAGCCATTAAAGGAGACCGAAGAAAAGGTATGTGGTAATGCAAGAATAACATTTGTTGATGGAAGAAAATTCCTAGATGGTATGAGGCATGAGCATGTGTGTTTTGCTTTAATTCCAAAAGTTGGTAAAGAAGAAGTAGAGGATGTACCTATAGAGGTTGCAGATTTGTTGAATGAGTTTCAGGATATTGTATCTGATAATGTACCTGATGGATTACCACCGGTAAGGAAGATCAGTCATCAGATGGATTTGATTCCAGGAGCTAGTTTGCCAAACAAGGCAGCACATAGAATGACACTAGCAGAAAGTGAAGAGTTGTACAGACAAGTACATGAGTTATTGCAGAAGGGGTTGATTCGAGAGAGTCTGAGTCCCTGTGCTGTACCTACGGTATTAGCACCAAAGAAGAATGGAGAGTGGAGGATGTGTACAGATTCCAGAGCAATAAACAAGATCATAATCAAGTATAGGTTTCCATTGCCACGAATGGATGATATTATGGACTGTTTGAGTGGAGCTGTGTATTTTTCAAAGATAGATCTGAAAAGTGGATATCATCAGATTCGGATCAGGGAGGGAGATGAATGGAAGACTGCCTTCAAGACAAAGGAAGGACTGTATGAGTGGTTAGTCATGCCTTTTGGGCTAACCAATGCACCGAGCACTTTCATGCGGCTCATGAACGAGGTTCTGAAAGAATTTCTGGGTAAGTTTGTCATTGTTTACCTAGATGATATTTTGATCTTTAGTAAGACATTGGATGAGCATATGATGCATATTCGTATGGTATTTCAGAAGCTGAGAGAAGAGAAATTGTTGATTAATTTGAAGAAGTGCAGTTTTGTGAAGAAAGAGTTAGTGTATTTGGGATTTGTAGTTTTAGCAGAAGGTCTAAAAATGGACCCAGAGAAGGTACAGCTATCCTTGAATGGCCTACTCCAAGGAGTGCTACTGAGGTAAGATCTTTTCATGGTCTAGCTAGCTTTTACAGAAAGTTTATCAAAAATTTTAGCAGTATTTGTGGACCCTTGACTGAAACAATGAGAGGGGATAGAAAAGAGTTTAAGTGGACTAAAGGAGCAGAAAAGAGTTTTCAATTATTGAAACAAAAAGTTACAGAACAACCTGTTTTAGCACTTCCAGATTTTAATAAGGTGTTTCAAGTAGATTGTGATGCTAGTGGTACTGCAATAGGAGCTGTTATGAGCCAAGAAGGTAAACCTGTTGCTTATTTCAGTGAGAAGTTAAATGATGCCAAGAGGAAATATTCTGTTTATGATCAAGAATTTTATGCTATAGTTCAGGCATTAAAGAAGTGGAGACATTATCTACTTCCTAAGGAGTTTTTTTTGTATACTGATCATCAAGCTTTGCAATATTTGAATAGTCAAGGAAAATTGAATCAAAGACATTTGAAATGGGTTGAGTTTTTGCAGAGTTATACATTTGTTTTGAAACACAGGAGTGGAAAGTCTAATAGGGTTGCAGATGCTCTTAGCAGAAGGCAACTATTGCTGACAGAAATGCAGATTGAAGTGGTTGGGTTCAAGGAACTCAAGAATTTGTATCCCGAGGATCCTGATTTTGGTGAAGCTTGGAAAGTTTGTACAGAACCTGTTACTCTAGACAGGACGAAATGGCTGGATTTTATCATCCAAGATGATATGCTATTCAGAGGGAGTCAGTTGTGCATTCCACAAAGTTCTATGAGGGAGAATCTCATCAAGGAGAAGCATAGTGGAGGATTGGCTGGACATTTTGGTCATGATAAAACCCTTGGTTTGGTTAGTGAGAATTATTATTGGCCACAGTTGCAGCAAGATGTGAAGAAGTTTGTACAAAGTTGTAGAGTATGTCAGATGGCGAAAGGAGTGAAGCAGAATACAGGGTTGTATCAGCCATTACCCGTACCAGAGAAGCCTTGGGAGGATATCAGCATGGACTTTGTTCTTGGTTTACCGAGGACTCAGCGGGGACATGATTCAATTTTTGTGGTGGTTGACAGATTTTCAAAGATGGCACATTTCATTCCCTGCAAGAAGACTAATGATGCTGTTCATGTAGCAGAATTGTTTTTCAGAGAAGTAGTGAGACTTCATGGTTTGCCAAAGACCATAGTTTCAGATCGGGACACTAAGTTTGTTGGATATTTCTGGCGTACGTTGTGGAAGAAGTTGAAGACAGATTTGAAGTTCAGTTCATCACATCATCCACAGACTGATGGACAGACAGAGGTGGTGAATAGGAGTTTGGGAAATTTTCTGAGATGTTTGGTTGGAGATAAGCCAACAGGATGGGATTTGATTTTACCACAGGCAGAATTTGCATACAATAATTCTGTCAACAGGAGCACTGGTAAATCACCATTCCAGATTGTATATGGAAGTAGTCCAAGAAATGCATCTAAATTGAGGAAGATAGATAAAGGAGAAATAAGTAGTGCTGAAGCTGAAGATTTTGTAGAACACTTGAAGAACATCCATGAAGAGGTGAGGAAGCATATTACCAAGATGAACGCACAGTATAAGGCTAAGGCAGATGAGAAAAGGAGGTATAAGGAATTTTAAGTTGGAGATGAAGTCATGGTTCATTTGCGGAAGGAGCGATTTTTGGTTGGTACATATAACAAGCTGAAAATGAAAAAGTTTGGACCATGTAAGATATTGAAGAAGCATGATTCAGGAAATGCATATGAGGTAGAATTGCCTACTGAGCTAAAAATTTCACCAGTGTTTAACATTTCAGATTTGACAGAGTATCATGAAGGAGGTGTTGAAGATGAGGTTGTAGCAGCACAGTGGAGTATTCCAGCAACCAGTTCAGATATCAAGGAGATTGAAGACATACTAGACAGTCGTGTTGGCAGAAGCACAAGGAACAGGACATATGAAGAATATCTGGTCAAATGGAAAGGATGACCTATTGAAGATTCATCATGGCTGACAAAGGAAGAGGTTAGCCGTCTTGGTTTTCCTCTACACACCTGAGTCGTGACAGGGTCACTTCTCAAATTACCCCGGGTGTCTAATGCAGGAGCATCCTGGGTGTAAGAGCAATCTTGCATCACCCAAAAATATTTCTATTTTTGTATTTAATAAGGGCTATTTTGTGCAGAGCTGCTATTTATGGAAAATTACTATTTTTGGTAATTTTCATATGTGCTCAGAATGATCTGATTTCTTTCTTGGAGGTTCATTTTGGTCATATAAGTCTGCCAGTAAAGTTTCATTGCCAGATATGGTGTATATTGGAAGATATTGAAGATTTTCGGTATTGGCAGCAGGGTACAGAAACTTTGAACTCAGTTTTGAAGGCTTTAGAGGCCCCGGATGAGGTCAAAAATTTGGGTGATGGGTGCTTGTGTTGGTCAAGCCTGTAGAGCGCTTTGTGGCATTTTTGAAATGGGGTTATAATAGCCGAGCGGGTCAACTGGTGATGACTTATGGTCTTCGGAAGTTGGGCCACCTGAAATGGCGAAAAATAATTTTCTTCAAAATTTATGTTCGGGTTTCAAAGGTTATCTTGAGCTGACTATGATGTAATAAAATGTAAAATAAAATAATTCTAAGTTGGTCGGCCTTATTGGCTAAAATTCTGGAACCTTCCCAGGCGGTGGAAAATTGCCTATATAAGGAAGGCTGTATTATTGTCTTAGGCAGTTCAGAATAGTTCTGGGTAGTAGATCTGGGTAATAGTTCAAGGCTTTGTCCTACAGAATATTGTAAGGGAATGCCCATGCGGCTTTGCATATTGTAATTCTGAAGGTTTGTAATTCCACATTTGTGGAGATAATAAGAAGCCAATTTTTTGTTCTTGCATATTGTTGTTGTTTCTCTATTTCTGTTATGCATTTGTGGTATTAAGGGGAGCACCCTTCATCACATTCTTGAATGGAGAGTTAAAGGAAGAAGTATACATTGAACATCCAGAAGGATTCACCTTATCAGATAGGCCTGATATGGTATGCAAATTGAAGAAGGCCCTCTATGGAATGAAGCAAGCCCCTAGAGCTTGGTATGAGAGACTTGATGGATATCTAACAAACATTGGATTCAAGAAAGGAGAAGAAAATTTTAATCTATTTATAAGAGAGACATCTGAAGGTTTACTACTTGTAGCTATATTTTTTGATGACATTATCTTTGTGGGTAATGACAAACTTAGTGCAAAATTTTCTAAGGAGATGTAAAGCGAGTTTGAGATGGGCATGATTGGACCCATTAAATACTTTTTGGGATTAAATGTGTAGCAGAAAGAGAAAGGTATTTTCATTAATCAGTCTAAGTATGTGAAAGAGATATTAAAGAAGTTCAAGATGGATGATTGAAAGCTAGTGGGTACACCTATGATAACAGGATGCAAGCTTACAAAAGAAGATGATTCTCCAGTAGTGGATATAACATTGTTCAAGTCTATGATTGGTAAACTCACATACCTTACTCAAACTAGACCTGATATTTCTAATGCAGTTGGCATAGTTGGAAGATTTTCTACAGAGCCTAAACAAAATCACCTCATGGCAGTAAAAAGAATATTCAGATATTTGCAGGGCACTATAGATTATGGTCTATGGTATCCAAATTTAGATAATGTTGAGCTTCATGTATATACATATGCATATTGGGCAGGATGCATGGATGATAGGAAGAGTACATCAGGAGGAGCAATATTTTTTGGTAATAGACTAGTCACCTAGACAAACCAGAAGTAGAATTGTATTTCTTAGTCAATAGCAGAAGCAAAGTATGTTGCAATAGCTTTGAATTATTTTATAATTGTTTTGATCAAGGAGATGATAAAGGATTTTTTAATTTAGATTAATTATCCTATTTTTATTCATTGTGATAACTATAGCACTATCAACATGTCAAAGAATCCTGTGATGCATGCAAAGACAAAACACATAGAGATTAAGTATCACTTCCTAAGAGAGAAAGTAGTAGAAAAAGAAGTCAAGTTGGATTTTGTGAGTACTAAAGATTAGTTAGCAAACATATTCACAAAGACTTTACCGAAGGATACTTTTGAGTATCTCAGGGAAAAGCTAGGAGTAATTCCATTCCTTGATTCTGATTAGGAAAATTAGAGAGAGCATCAGTCCTCAGTGACTGATGGATGGTTGACTACTCTACTTCAGGAGTAGTACCGGTGCTTAAAATATTTGGTTCCCTTTTCCATTGATGTCAAAGGGGGAGTAGTATATAGTTATGAAAAATAGTATTAAAGGGGGAGTACATACAAAATTAAGGAGTAATATATAGCAGAAAAGGGGAGTAGTACTCAGTCATGGAAATAGTTCGGTTGAGGAAATGGAGAATATTAAAGAATATTGAAATAGATGGAGGATTCATCCTTGGGGGAGTTTTGATGAGGAAATGGAGAATGTTATAAAATAATTGTTCATTTGGATTGGTGGTGTTTTTCTTTCCATATGTTTCCATCAATGCCAAAGGGGGAGATTGTTGGAGATTTACCATCAAGCCAATGCTGATTGTATGTTTTTCATTAATGAAAACATATGGTAAGTATCATGTGGGGAAGGCTTATGTAGTAATCTTTGAGTATATGTAGTATGGACATGTTATCAGCATGATATCATGGATGCAGGGGTTAATTTTTAGTATAGACAGTTATATAGAAGCTTGTGTCAGCAATGTTCCTGAGAGAGGTACAGGCAGTGTTCTATGAGTGATCATCCATACAATTATCATGGAGCCTTGCACATTTGGATATGTGATGGAGACATGTTAGTAATGTTCCATTCATGGATGTAGAGTCTGATGTGTAGTAGAAGTAAAGTTATGTAGTTGCTATTCACTAGTTACAATTTCCTGTGTTTATCCAGAAGAGCCGACAGAGATTATATTGGTATAAGAGTTGCACCTATCATTTCAATATGCATGCTTGGATTAGTGATTGAAGAAGAATTAATAAAAAAAATTTAAGAGCACATGATGTTATTCAGCTTGAGGAGAAAGTATCATTTAAATTGGTAGAGCTAACAATGTGTAGCATGTGTATACACCTATTGATTTGGACAGGTCCCAGTTTTTGTTGCATGCTTAGTAGAGCCAACTGAGATGATATTGAGAGTGTTATTGTTTCTCTAATATGATTTCAAAGTGTTTCTAATAGTCCAACTTGATTATATCATTTAGAGGGAAGATACTTATAGTCAATCATCTGTGATTTCTAGAGTAGGAAGAGATGTGAGAAAAGATTAGAGCAGAGCAGAGAGTGCGAAGTATTGCGTCATCTAGAAGAGGTCTATGTGACAGAGAAGATAGAGTGTGCTATTCATTGAAACTGATCAAGATAGAAGGTCTACATCATAGTTCACCAAGATCTAGATATAGTGTATATCTCTTATTCAGAAGGTTGCAGCCTTCACCCCTTTGAGTAGTGAGCTCTCGGACAGCGCATCCTCACCCCTAATAGGGTCAATCATAAAAGACAACTAATAGGTTCTGACCTTTGACTAGGTCATTGTACTTATTTCATTGTAAAGATCAACTCCTAAGAGGGTCGTAAGATCTTTTAACAAGGTTCATTATACACTAGTGCAATTTATCAGTGGGTGTTAAGTCCCACTGGGGTTTTTACCTATTTGGGTTTCCCCGTAACCAAAATATTGGTGTTGTGTTCAAGTTTTCTTTAATTGTTTTTATGCTTAAAGATTAAGTATACTTAATTGGATAAATAATTGAAACTTGTAGATAACTGATTCACCCCCCCCCCCTCTCAGTTATCTCTTAGGAGTATTCCTAATAGTTCTGATGTTGATTCTCATTGTGCAGAAAGTATTGATTATGATGTTGACTTTGAGGTCAATGCATATGAAGATGTTGAAGATGAATCTGAAGTTGATAATATTTCCATTATGTCTGAAGATTTTTCTTCTTATCGGCATGAGAAGGCAGCCTTCTTGTCTCAGTTTGAGGATGTTTTCTATAAAGGACAAGAAAATGATTATGATTTAGATGATGATTCCTATAGTGATTTCTTGACACGATGATTTGAGGCCTGAGATATCATTCCTTGTTTTAAATAGGGATGATGTTTGTAGCACTAGGGGTGAGGCCAATGAAGATGATGATAGAGTCCAAAGTCCATTATGCAATGAAAAGATCTCAGCACTCTTGGCTGATGAATTCCAAAGGTATGCACCTATTATGGACTTTGATTTGCAACTCCCCTTTGACATATCCTTTAACACTGATAATGAGGTAGATGTTCAAAGTGATAAAGATTATCCATGTTTACCATAGTACCCCTCATGTAGTGACTCTGCAAAAGAAGAGGTTAAAGGCCATGGTAGTGTGTTTTCCTGTTATAAATATTCTAGTGCTGAGCAAGTTTCTTATTCATATCCTTTTCCTTCTTTTGCTAGATATGAAAATGAATGTGACAGTATTAAGGAATTTGTCTTCAATGATTGGGATAGTAATTATTTTGATATAAATGATAATGCAAATTAGTTGTCCCATTGTCAAAAAAATTGTGAAAGAGACCTTCACTTGGTTCATGATCCAGTCCATGAAGACATCAAGGAGGAACCAAGTTGCTCAGTGGCTGAAGCAATGCATGAAGGTAAATCTAAGGATCCAAGTCCTTCTTAGCTAGGTAATTTTTTAGTAATGCATGATGATCACTATGTTTTATATTGTGATGCATTACTAGATCAATTTTATATTTCCAATCCACAACAAGAGATAAGTGATGTCCTATAATTTTTGGAGTATGAACATGATAATGGTTGTGACTGGAAGAACGTGGGTAGTGATCAATGCATTTTTATTCTTTAGGCCATGAGTATTCACATATTTTGGCAACAAGATGATCATGACCCTTTCAGGTGGTAGGTTACATATGTGGATGAAAGTCAAACCTTTGACTCAAGAGGGTTTTGATTTTCTTTTGGTGGCCCGGGGCCACCAAGTTAAGTTTTGATCTTGTAAGATATTTGTAAATAATGTCCTTTCAGTTGTGTATTTCCCTTCCTATTTCCTTGGTTTGCTTGCCAATTTTTGAGAGGGTTCCCTATCATTTTTTGTCCTGTGGGTAGTCCACTTCCTCCAAAAATTTGGAATCCTTGTCATGCCTGCAAGAGCCATGCATCCCTAGACAAAGCCACTGTTAGGCCAGTTTCTTTTTGTAGCCAAAATCCAAAGAAACTGGTCTATTCTTGCAAAAATCTTGAGAAAAGTGTCATAACCACTTGTAGGCTTGTTTTTATCAACAAAGAAGAAGTATAAGGTCTTATGGCCTATGAGCTTAACCATGGATAGTCCAAGATGTATACAAGTTCCATTCTAGATCACATGGCCTAATGTGCAAAAACCCTAAGGGAGTTGCCTTGTCTTAGTGCAACATAGTTTTGATCTAAAAAGAAGATCTGTTAGGTTTCATAGCCTGCAACCTTGGCCAAGGATTATTTATGGTGTCACCAAGCTTCATTTCAGATCACATGTGCTCAAGTGTAAAACCCAGAAAGATATTGCAATTTTAAGGTCTGAGAAATAGGGTTTATCAATGTCCAAGGTTTCATAAAATTTGTCCAAGTCAAAAAACCCTTGGACAAGTCTATTTATTCATTACCTTTTCTTGGCCACTTAAGTCCCCTTTCTACACATGTCTAATTTTCTTTCCCGAGTAGTTAAGTCTTCTATTCGGCGATTACGTGACTGAGTGTTCGCGTAATCTGTTGATCTTGGTGGCTAAGTTCTTAACATCTAGCGACTTGGTGAATGGTTATGTTTCCCTTGAGTCACATGTTCTCAAGATATTTGGTCAAGGCATGAAGATTTTAGAGATTAAATGTGAGCCTTAGATGCAGATCAAGATTGGTGGTTGCTGCTAATTCTCCAAATGTAACCCAAGGTAAAGAAAAGATCCAACGACTTGGAGATTGCCTCAGTCGCGTATTCTCAGGACTCAACCCTAGTTAAGAAAATGATTAAGAGATTTAGAAAAGTCCTTATTCGCGTAATCTCTAGATGGGCTTGGGTTAAGTCAAGGTTAGAGAAGGGTTAGTCTTGGGTGGTTAAGTTTCTATTAAGCAATCTGGTGACTAAGTTTTTCGTGTGTTCTCGTGATCTAACCCAGGGTCAAGCATTTATCTAGCGAATGTGAGAATGCTTAGTCATGTAATCTCTAGGTCTTACCATAGTTAAAGGCAAGTCAACATTTTCCCTTTTTTGCTAAATCACCAAATCAAGCATGAGTTAAGGTTTGAAGGCTTGGAGTTAGAATCTAGACCATTCATAAAGAAAGATCTAACGGTGGTCCCATATTTGTTTGATATAACCCAGAGTTAAATAAATACTCAGCAATCACATGAATGCTTTATTTATGTGATCTCCTAATCAGACCATGGTTAAGATAAAATTTTAGTGATCTGGTGAATGCCTTCAGTAGTGTGATCTTGTGATCAAGGTTGAGTTAAGGTTTAAAGCTTAGAGACTTAGCAGGGGTCGTTGATGTAGTCTAGATCAGACGATGGTCGCTTGTTCTCCAAATAGAACATAGGGTTAAGGATTGACTCATTAATCACATGAATTCTTCATTCACATGATCTCTAGACTAGACATGGGTTAAGGTTTTCTTTCGGTGACCTAGTGAATTCCTTCAGTCATGTATTCACCATATCATTAAGGGTTAAGGAGAAGCTTTTCGAGGTTAAGATAAAGCGATGGGTCCAGCTGCCAGGTCATGCTAAGGTGCTTGTTTCTGGTTGGTTGCCAATAATGATGATATGGTTGGGTAATTTTAAAAGGCTTAGTTGACTATTGCCTAATTACATGAACTATCTGATATGCTAGGAAAGGATAGAGATCAACGGTTATGTTTTAAACCTGATTGATTAACTGTTGTTTTTCAAAATTTAAATCTTCTACTAGGATTTCTTGTCGGGGTTTTGAACATTGAACCAAATATGACAAAGCTAAATCAAATTTGTTTTTTCTAGGATGGTTGTAGGTGAAAATTGATGAGTAAGATGCAGGTAGCCATTGTGATCTGATTTTAGTTCCTGATGTGCCATGCTTGTTTAATACGAAACTAATATTTTAATAGGGTAGCTAGGGTTTGATGAATATTAGAGAATTCCATGCCCTAATTCATGCAAGAGTTTTCCAAGTTGGTTCTTGCATTTAAAGTTGTTTTGCCTACAATAAGAAATCTATGAATTATGATTGTAGTTAGCCTGTTAATGAGAAACCCAAATAATTGTACCTCAGATTTGAGTTGATCTTCCCTGGTTTCCAAGATTTCCTAATGGCTTTTATTTCTTGTTCTACCTAGTGGTTGTAGACCTAATTTTGACCTAAATAATCCCAAGCTTGTTGCTATCCTTCATAAGGATTTTCAAGATCATTTAGTAGGGGTCTGGATTCTTTGTAATTTTCTTAGAGTTGGTTCCATGAATGGTTCCTTCCTGTAAATATATTGCCATTTTCTCTTCACATAGGGTGTTTTCTTGATTCCTTTCTGGTCTCAGATGATAATTTTTCTTGTAATAGTCTAACTTTTGAATGAATCTTCAGCATAGTTAGACTGTTATAAAAATTGTCTCCATTTGTTCCTAAAATTTATTGGTTAAAGCATCAAGGGTGCTTTAGTTTTTCTATTGTGAGTTCACAATAGAGTTATTTCAAGGAAATAACTAAGTTTAGGATTCATTTTAGATGTGTATGAAATGAGATATCAAGGGCATTTCATATTTTTCTTTCAGTGCATACTAATTAATGTGTTTCCTATTTCTGGGTCTCTTCCAAGGGGAGAGTTAAATTATTTGAATATGAGATTATATATGTAAATACAGGGGTGGATTCTTAAGTAGAATTTGATAAATGATGTATGTCTGATGCAAGGCATCACATATTAATGCAATGTTGTTTTCTCATTTCATAAGCTTTCTATTTCAATGATTTGTTTGACTCTGTTGCCCATTAGATAAGGCACTGGTCTATGAGGGATTTGGGGTATTTCAGAGGCCCATCCCACCAATACATAAATGATAACATTTTCCCTTTCATATTGATAGGAGAAGTTAGGAAGTATGTCTATTTTTTAGATTCATTATATGCAAGTGAGATTTTGCATGAGATCTAGTGAGCATTGAGTTATTCGTTACCTAAAAGTCTAAAAACTATTCCACAAAGTGATATACCTATAGGCCTATTGTTTTCAATAAGGAGTTATGTGTGTGTAGATGAGGTGTACCCACCTGAGTGAGTGGAACTCAAAGTGAAGAAGTTTGTAGGCCTTGTCAATGTTAGCCCTTTCTTGTCCTCTAATTTATAGGAAGATGTAGATCTATAACAATCAGATAAATATCCCATGTCTAGTTATCATTTTCCCTTTTAGAATCAGAGAGTGCAAGAAAAATTACTAATAGGAGACATGGTATGTAAACTAAAAAAACCTTAATATGGAATTAAACAAGCACCTAAAACTTGGTATGCAAGATTGGATAAGTATTTGATAAAATTAGGATTTACTAAAGGCACAAAAGACAGTAACTTGTATATGAAAGAAATTGAAAATGGTTTGTTGGTTGTAGTTATTTTTGTTGATGATATTATCTTTAGAGGAGAAGATGAAGCCAGTGATAAATTTGTAGATGAAATGAAGACTGAATTCGAAATGAGTATGATTGGTGAGGTGGAATATTTTTTAGGAAGTCAGCTAACACAAAATAGTGATGGTATCTTCTTATGTCAAACAAAGTACTTGAATGAATTATGGAAGAGATTTTGAATGGAGAATTGTAAGCCGGTTGGCACACCTATGGTAACTGGACACAAATTATCTAGCATAGATGAGACTCCTGCAGTTGAATAGAAAAGGTATAGATCTATAATTGGAGGATTACAATATTTAACTCATACAAGACCAGACATATCACATTCAGTTGGAATTGTTACAAGATTTCAAGTTGATCCTAAAGAATCACATTATGCAGCAGTAAAAAGGATACTGAGGTACTTGAAAGGCACAATTGAATATGGATTGTGGTATTAAAAATTTGACAAATTTACCCTATGTGCATTACATATGTAGATGGGGGAGGCAGTGTTGATGACAAAAATAGTACAAGTGGTAGAACATTTTTTCTTGGATGAACATTGGTTTCTTGGCTAAGTAAGAAACAAAATTGTATTTCACAGAGCACAACAAAAGTAGAATATGTAGCAGCAGCAAACAATTATAACCATATAATATGGATGAAACAAATGTTGATGGATATTGGAATAAAATTTGATGAGATTTTTGTTATACACTGTGATAACACCAGTACAATTAGTATGTCTAAGAATCTTATACTATTAGTATGTCAAAGACATACAGTTAGTATGTCTAAGACATAACATATAAAAATAAAGTATCATGTAGTAAGAGAGAAAGTTGCAGAGAAAGAAGTCAGACTTGTGTATATAAGTACAAAAGAGTAGATTGCAGATATATTTACAAAGCCTTTTCCTAAGGATACATTTGAGTATCTGAAAGGTATGCTTAGGGTTATGCTGCAGCCTACTTTCAAGAAGTGATGTAGATTGTTGCATCAGTCTAGTGGTATATGAGCTTTATCTTTTTCTAGACTCAATGTTGGTACTTCCTCTATGGGGGAGTATGTGTTTCTAAGCTGAGTCATGAGGACTCTAGTGAATGTATTGTTTCAAAAGTGTCTTTTGACATTGAAGTTGTTGTTGACTTAGTGATGCATTATTTGTCATTGATGTCAATGGGGAGAAGGATACATGAAAAATCATCTATTGAAGAGAATTTGATGGAGAAGGATATAAGTAATATAAAATAGAAAAAATAAAAGAATTAAGCAAGAAAATGAAGCAGTATTTGATTGATGAAGAGGATGTGAAAACATTTCAGAGCAGTAGTGTTGCAGTGTTGGTATTAATGGAACTTGGATATTTTTTCATCTATGTTGCCATGAATTCCAATGGGGGAGATTGTTAGGAATGAATGTTGAATATATCCTATGGGGGAGTATTCACAGCCATTTTGTAGTAGTTTTTGTTGCATTCATGACTGTGATTATCATTGATGTCAACACAGTGATCTACTGAAGATTAGCAGAGAAGAAGAAAGTGTTTGTATTAGCACACATGAGATATTGAACATCAAGCTATGTGGAGTTGAGGACCTAATCTATGATGTTTCCTAAGATCATGGTCAAGAGCGCATACAAAAATTCAACTATTCATGACAGTTATGTGTAATTCAGTGGAAGTAGTATTCAGGCAGTGTTCCAGAGAAGCGTCTTGTGGAAATTGAATGATATCTCCTAATCAAGATAGAATATGAGCATACAAGGTTGTATAGATGATGAAGACATGATGATAGTGAAGTGGACATGATAGCAAGGTTAGAGGTTAAACGAGTAAAGAATTATCTTGATTGGAAGCTGACAGTTTTATGCAATTGTGGAATATTGTGTAACGTGTGGAAGATTATATTTTGTAAATTGTATGCCGACTCATTTGTAATAATTTGAGTGTGGTATAAATGAAGAATTTATTTTATTTATTTTTGTAAGAAGGAACATGAGATATAGTATGAAAGTGAATTGTGGAATTGTGCAATATTTGTTGTAAGAGGATATGTGAATTGCAGAGATCTGGTATTGAGATCTAATGAAACAGTTGTGTGGTTTTGCACAATCAGAGGAGAATTGATAAGTTTTTGATATCAATCATATTTTGGTATTATTTCATTGAGTAATATAGAGATTAGTTGGACAGTGTGTTCAGTGATATTTCCCTTGAAGTTGTTTGGGCAATGGGTCCTTCTGTCTTCCATAACTCCTAACGGGGTTAGAATCTTCTAACAGGGATTCAAAGTCTCCTAATAGAGATTCATATGTACTGAATGTATTTCATAAGGCTCCTAACAACATCCATCCTCTCATAAGGAATTTTCATATTAGTGCATCTTTTGTGGGCATCATTCCCACCGGGGTGTACTCTTTGATCAAGAGGTTTCCTAGTCAACATATTGTGGGTTATTGTGTTATTATGTATGTATATCTTTCTATGGTTTTTTCTTACATTTCTTACATGGTTAAAATCTATTAAAGGTGATAAAATTTGTATTTATCTGATAACTAATTCACCCCCTTCCCCCTCTCAGTTATCTTGGTGGACTTTACTTTCTACAAACATACCTATTGTGAGGAAGATAATCACATCCCTAAACTCCCCTAAGTCTAACAAAGATCATGTGAACCTATATTAAATGTATGTATTAAGACTATAATGATCCTCACTATATAGAAAGTCTTCACCCTACACCCATTTCAAGACAATCAGAACCCATTTATCATGTGTCCTCACCAATGTGGTCATCATATCATTGTCTATGTGTCCTAAGAAGGGATCCTTAGGAATGGGAAGGTCAATCTTATGAGTGTAACTACAACTCTTGGCTATATAGGATAATTTTGTACCCTCAACTCTCAAGGTCTGCTAAATGCATATGCCACCTTTTGAATACGTTGTCATTTTTATAGCGCAATCGACCACCTCTGTAGACATTTTGTATTTACTCCAAAATAAAGATAATGTTACATCATTTTGCAAAAGTACTTTGCCTATTTTTCAAGGATCATCATCTGTCTATTTTTTGAAACTACGAGCCCCATTTTGGTAGTTGATAGTCTTGTCAAAGGAGATTCATATTCCTTGAATTTTGAGAAAAGGTAATTAAATTCAATTTTGGTTTAAAATGAAACATTATTTTTGATATCCTTGTGTACTAACACGTTTTATCTCTACATTTAGCATTAATATTTTTCATTTAAGGAAATTAGCAATATCTAGTTGGATTTTGCATGCTCCTCATTTTAAATACCTATACTAATGGCACTAAGATCTCCTTCTTCTATCCACTAGGTGAAAAATCAGAGAATGTTCTGCTACTACCTTGTTAGGTAACCTGGAAGGATGACATTATAGTCACTCACTGCATACTAAAGATAAAGAGGCAAAAATGGAAATAAAATAAATAATAAAAGAAAATAAATTGTAAAGAAATACAAAACTCAGGTAATGCTAACAACTCTACAAGGGTTGTGGACACCTAACTAGAAGTGGAGAAATTTTAATGATTTTCAAGGTGATAACCTTGTCAAGACTATAGATTCCTGACTAGAAATAAGGCTCTATTTGGTTGGCTATGGAACGAATCTCACCTATGTAGTCTAGTGAATAGGGGAAAACTATTTCATCACCTTAGTAAAGGGAAGGATTAACTGATGCAAGGGAAGATGGGGTGAGGGGCCAAAGGCACACCCTAACTAGGTCCACCTTGTAGAACAACACGCAGAAGCAACAACACACAAGAGTGAGAGAGAGAATGTAGATGTCTTTCATATATTATCTCAAATTGATTCATACATGTCGGGCTATAAGGCCTTCCCAGTTTTGGCCAGATATTACAATTAAGTACAAAAGTTCTCCAACATGTGAGGATCTACGACAATCTCTAATTTTCTATCTTCTATCCAAAAACTTCCTCTCTCAAAACTACCCCTAAATCCTAACCAAAGAACTCCATTTATACAAGAGGCTACCAAATCAAGTCTTCCTTTAGATCCATAATCAATAGAAGGGACAACCAAATCTAGGTCCACATGCTTCCCAATAATGGATACCAGCATTAAATATGTGACCCAAATTAAATGCACAAGTTGGCCTCAAAAGAAACTCAAAAGAAACCTGTTAGTAAGCAAAGCCCACCAAGCACCAGACAAGCATCGTCGAGTGCCAAGGAAATAACTAAGCACCAGAGATAACTGACCAACATCGGCAAACAAAGGAAAACCAAGCAACACCAAACCAACTCAGTCAAAGCAGGAACCAAGCAATGCAAACAAACTCAAATATGTTTTTGGTGACACAAGATTACCAAGGACCTGAGATGCTTCTCCATCAAACACCTAGAGTTATTTGAAATAATTCTTTGAATCATGAAATAGGTACAATCCAAGCTGTATCCAACTCAAACTATGAAATATATGAACTATCTTAGGATAATCCATCGGTACTATTATATATTCATCAGGTTCATGAAACTCATACAAATCAGCAATGTTGAATATAGGTGATATATCCATGTCATCAGATAACTCAATCTCATATGCATTTTCATTGTCAAATTTCCTTAGAGTCTTGTAAGGTCCAAACTTCTTCATTTTTAGCTTCCCATATGTTCCAATAGGAAATCAGCCTTTCTTCAAATGAACCATCACTTCATCACCAACATCAAAATTCTTATGTCTTCTTGATCTATCAGCTTTGTCTTTGTATTTTTGTTTACTCTTTTCAAGCTTAATCTTCACTCATGCAATGTCTTCATGTACTTAGAAAATTTAACTCCTTCAACACTTCTCTTTCTTTCATTAGCAATATCCCTCAAATCAGATATACCTCCCGACTGTATGCCATTCACAATCTCAAAGGGTGTTTTTCCAGTACTCCTATACACTAAATTATTGTATGCAAACTATACTTGTGCCAACATAGAATCCCAATTACTCGGTGTGTCTCCAACTAAGCATCTCAAAAGATTTCCCAAACTTCTGTTCACAAATTATGTCTATCTATCAGTTTGTGGGTGAAATGTAGAACTATATTTCAACTCAGGACCAAACTTTCTCCAAAGAGTCTTCCAAAAGTATCCAACAAATTTATTGTCTCGGTCAGAGATAATATTCCTCGTTAATCCATGCAATCTCACAATTTCCTTAAAGAAAAGATCTGCTACATGTACTGCATCTGATGTCCTTCTACAAGGTATAAAATGTGCCATTTTTAAAAATCTATCCTCAACAAAAAATATAGAATCACCTCTTACTGTCTTCGGTAAGCCAAGAAAAAAATCCATGTTGATGTCAATCCAAGATTTCTCAGGTACAAAAATTGGTGTATACAATCCAGTATTCTGACTTACTCCTTTTTCAACTTGACAAACCCCACAACTTTTCACAAATTTCTGAACATCTTTATACAACTGTGGCCAAAAGTATTTCTCCTTAAGCAAATTCAATGTTTTATCAACACCAAAATATCTAGCCAAATCACTACTATGTTTCTCCTTTATCAAATTAGTTCTCATTGGTCCTCTTGGTATACACAACTAAATACCTTTAAACAACATACCTTCTTGCATAAAATATTCATCCCATTTAGTACTCAATTGATCTTGAATAGGTTCTCTGCACTTTCTCCACAGCTCAAAAAAATCAGGATTAAAGTCATAAGAATCTCTCATGTCATCAAAGCCTAAAACTTCAATTTTCATCTTGGTCATCAAAGATCTTCTTCTACTCAATGCATCAGCAACTCAATTAGTGACTCCACTCTTATGCTTTATCACAAATGTGTAACTCTATAAATACTCAACCCATTTCATATGTCTTTGAATCAACTTATTCTGACTACCCAAATATTGTAAATCCTTATGATCAGTGTACAAGACAAATTCACTCAGCATCAAATAATGTCTCCATTTCTTCAATGCTTGAACAATAGCATAGAATTCTTGATCATACATAGAATAATTTTCTTTTTGCATCATTCAATTTTTCACTAAAGAAAGCAACATGTTTACCTTCTTGACTCAACATGGCTCCAATTGCACTACCACTTGCATCACATTCCACTTGAAACACCTTATTAAAATTAGGCAATGCTAGAATAGGCAATTTAGCAACCTTCTATTTTAGAGTCTCAAAACTTTTATTAGCTCCATGTATCCACTTGAATTCTCTTTTGTCTCCTCTCATAGTCTCAGTCATAAAATTACAAATTGAACTGAAATTCCTAATGAACTTTTTGTAAAAACTTTCCAAACCATGAAATGATCTTACCTCACTAGCACTCTTAGGTGTATGCCAATTCAAAATAGCTTCAACCTTTTTAGGATCCATTTTCAAACCATCAGCTGAAATCAAAAATCCCAAATACACAATCTCTTCTTTCATGAATGAACACTTTTTCAAATTTATCAATAACTTTTCTTCTTTCAATCTCTGCAAAACTTGTCTAACATGCAACAAATGTTATTCTCTAGTCTTACTGAATATCAGAATGTCATCAAAATATATGATCACAAAATTACCCAAGAATTTCTTCAAAACTTCATTCATCAACCTCATAAAAGTACTCGGTGCATTAGTTAAACCAAAAGGCATAACCAACCACTCATACAAACCTTCCTTTGTCTTGAAAGAAATCTTCCATTCATCACCTTCTCTTATTCTGATATGATGATACCCACTTTTCAAATCCATTTTGATAAAATATTTTTCTCTAGTCAAACTGTCCATTATGTCATTCATTCTTGGTATAGGAAACCTATACTTCACTGTTATCTTGTTGATTGCTTTGGAATCGGTACACATTTGCCATTCTCCATTCTTCTTCACTGCCAATATATTAGGTACCACACAAGGACTCAAAATTTCTCTGATCAAACCTTTCTCTATCAACTCTTGAATCTATCAGTTCAATTCTTGATTCTTGGTAGGTGTTAACTAATGAGGTGCCTTATTCGGTAAACTAGCTCTAGGGATTAAATCCATACAATGATCAATGCTTCTCTTCAGTAGAAAACCATTAGGTACATTATCAAAAATGATTTCACTATACTCAGTGAGTAACTTATAAATCTCCTTAGGAACACTATCCTCTATTTTCTTACTCAGTTTGTTAGGAATCACAACAAAACATACATCATTCTTTTTCAAATCTTTAACAAAATTTCTTCCTTCCATCAAGAAAACTTTCACAGATGTACAAACATTACTAATAGGTTCTTCCATCAAAGGTAACAATATTTTTCTTCTTCCATCAGCCCAAATAGTATATTTATGCAATCTCCCATCATATATAGCATGTCTATCATATTGCCAAGGTTTGCCCAACAAAATATGACAACAGTCCATAGGCATGATATCACATAACACCTTATCATAGTACTTCCCAATTTTCAAATTCACATAACGTTGTTCACTTAGCAAGAGTGTATGCTCATCCTTGATCCATGAAATTTGATAGGGCTTCGGATGTTCCAACCTTTTCAACTGCCAGATTCCAGATTCTCAGATGCCAGATTCTCTGAGCTACCACTGTCAATGATTACCTTCCAAACTTTGTCAGAAACTCTACATCTGGTCTTGAAAAAACTTTTCGTTACCAAATCTTCCTTTTTAACTTCATTTCAAATTTCTCCCCTTACCATCAAGTTATTTTCCTTCTCAGGTTCATTTGGTGACTCTTCTTGCACCAAAGCATTTCTACTACTACCAGCCTTCTTACTTGCATGTGTACATTCAAATGACCTATGTCCTTCTTCTCCACAATTGTAATTTCACCATGACATCTATCTCTTCCTCTAGGGAATCTACCACCTCTAACTATTTGTCTTTTCTCATGTCTCTTGTTCAATTTCTCCTCACCTTTTAATGCAAATTGATAAGCCTCTTCAATGTTCTTCAATTTGACTAAATTGATCTCTTCTTGGATGGAAACCCTCAAACCATTCAGGTATCTAGCAATTCTTTCCACATCATCTTCATCATGTCCAAATTTGATATCTAATATGTAGAATTCCTTAGTATACTCTTTTACCAAGCTATCATTCTACCTTAAACTTTGCATTCACCTAACTAGGTTAACCTGATAATCATAAGGTAAGAACTTTCCTTTCAACTTATTCACCATCTTATTTTGTACCTTGATTTTTTCTTTTCCTTTCCTCTTTATGTCCAGCTACAGATGTTCTCACCATAAGGATGCATGACTCTTCAACTATGTGCTTACAATTTTCACCTTCTTTTCCTTAGATACATTTTCATACTCAAAGTACTTTTCCATCTCAATGATCCAGTCCACCAATTCATCATAATCCAATTTTCCACCATACTCAGGAGGATTAAAATGTGGTGTAGACTTCAGACTTGTCAAAGCCTTCAAGAACCTTTCCTCACCCTGATCCATTACAAGTGCAGGTTCTACATCACCTTGGTCCACCTCAATTTCATCATCACTAACATCTTCAAGATGTCTTCCTCTTCTCTGGGTTATTTCAATAGCTTCTAATCTAGCAACAAGTTGTCTCAACATGTCTTCTAATCATGGATCCGCATCTCTCCTCCCACGAACCATCTTGAAAACCCTATACAATTGTAGGTCAGATCTCAATCTTCCACCCCATAATAATTCAACTAGGGCTTCACAAGAAGGAACCTTCAAACCTAGATTCACAAATCTAGATCCAGATCTAACCTCACTCAGATACCACTTGATGCAAGGGGAGACAGGGTGAGGGGCCAAAGGCACACCCTAACTAGGTCCACCTTGTAGAACAACATGCGGAAGCAACAACACACAAGAGTGAGAGAGAGAATGTAGATGTTTTTCATATATTATCTCAAATTGATTCATACATGTCAGGTTGTAAGGCCTTCCCAGTTTTGGATAGATATTACAATTAAGTACAGAAGTCCTCCAACATGCGAGGATCTATGACAATCTCTAATTTTCTATCTTCTATCCAAAACTTCCTCTCTCAAAACTGCACCTAAATCCTAACCAAATAACTACATTTATACAAGAGGTTACCGAATCAAATTAGCCTTTAGATAAACAATCAATGGAAGGGATGACTAGATCTAGGTCCACATGCTTCCTAATAATGGATACCAGCATTAAATCCATGACCCAAATTAAATGCACAAGTCGGCCTCAAAAGAAACCTGTCTATAAGAAAAGCCAACTGAGCACCAAACAAGCATCATCGAGCACCAAGGAAATAACTGAGCACTAGAGATAACTGACCAACTGATGAGAGCCATTTATGACCCATTCTATGCCATATTTTAATCCATTTCATTGAGTTTCATACTCACTTCCCTATTCCATTTCCATTCTATTTCATCCCATTTTCCTATTTTACGTTGCATACGATTTAATATATATATAAGTAGTATTTAATATTGTTTTGGTATTAAAATATGGAAATTTAATTATTGATTGCCTTTTACTAATATTTACTACTACAGTATGTTGATGGGCGCATATGTTCCTATCACCTATTCCACAAGAACTTCCTGTCGCATTTGGATAAAATCTATTATACATTATTGGTTAATTATTTCTACATCAAAAGATAATACAAGCATGCCGACAAGGACTCTCAAACACACAAAAAATAGTATTCAAAGATTTGCATGGTTACACGCAGGTGTGGATGATAAGAAATGTGTGATAGTGCAAATCCTATGTTGTTATAACAGAATTATTTCAATCTATGGAAGGTATACCATTCAATAAGATTTCCAAACAGAAATGGCAAGAAAGAAGAACGTAACATGTGGATATCAATGTTATTGCATTTTTGTTTTTGTAACAAAGTTTCCTATAAATCGACAGCCAACAAATAAGGAATTGTGTGGGTCATTCTTGTGAACAGTTTGTTTGATATAGGAAACAAACAAACTGTCTATTTGTATGCATCTGTTGTAAGCATAATAGTATATAATGTAAGCTTTGGGAAGAAGATTATAATATATATCTTTCTCCAGAAGAAACTATTGTACAGCCAAACCTTCATCCTAAAATATAAATTTTATATCTATATGATCACGAAGTTGTAAAATCAAATCTTTTCTTCATCACCAGGAAGATGAGGAGGAAGGGCCCACTACTCAGAATGCTGGTGATTTCTATAATTAAGTTTGGTGTGTTTATTTTATGTATTATTTAGGAATTTGATGTTGTTAATATAGATGTTCATATTTGTATCTATTTAGTAATGTTCATATTAGTTGATTTAGAGTTGAGTTTATTATTTCTATGATGATTTATGTTATTGTTATCTCCTTCATAAATTATTGTTTTTCTTATTTTATGGATTAATGTTTATTTATGTTTCTGATGTTCCTGTTGTCAAGAAGTGATAGTTCCTATCGCTTGGATTTATTTAGTTTTTCATAGATTTGCTTTCACATGTTGTAGCTACATTCATAACCCCTCATCTCATAACTGGCATCCCTTGATGGCGTATTGCTCGGACACCTTTCACAAGCTTATGCTCTTAGATTGACACGTATAGACCAACTGAACTTCATCCTAAATCATTAATTATTTATTATTATTTGCCCCAGTGTTGGCCTATCACCAACACCGGAAAAAAGGAAAATCAAGCAACACAGAACCAACTCAGTCAAAGCAGGAACCGAGCAACGCAGACAAACTCAAATATATTTTTGGTGACATAGGATTGCCAAGGACCCAAGATGCTCCTGCATCATTAACTCCTTGCACACATAGTAGGTTTGTTGATGACCTAATTTCATTTTTTTAATGGGTTAATCTAGTGCTAGGATTAATGTTGTTGTCCCCATGGGATATCAAATATAAAGTTTCATTACAAAGTTGGGATTAAACTTGGTCACTTTTTGTCTATTCCTTGTGTACCAATTTCCTCTATGGATGTTGGTTTTTTCGATGTGTCTTGTTTGATTCAGAAACATGATTTTTGGCATCTCTTGGATAACCTTGCTTGTTCTTTTTATCTCTTCTCTCTTTTTTTAGTTTTCTCTTGTAGATGGTTATGCACATTGAGTCCTCATTTTCCTTAATATTTTAGCTTTCCTTTTAAGAAAATATTTGGTCTTTTCTTTTGGATGCAATTTTCCCTCATTTTGAATGATTTTCCAACAACTCCTGAAGATAATAAATTTGAGAGATTTGAAGCAAGTTGACTTCCCAACCCAATGGATAAGGCTCTGGTCTTCACAAACAAGGTTTTTGTGGTTTTCTCTTTACAGGAAAAGATCCCTTAAAATTTACCAAATTATTGTGCCTTGAACACCCCATGTTCCCCCATTAGCATTTTAATAATGTAGAGAAATTCATATTTTCAAAGGATCTGACAAAGACCAACATGTATTAGCCCATCAAAGTTTCTAACCACTCCATGGAGAATGCACTATGTCAAGTTTTTCTAGCCCGACATGTGTCATCCTAAACACCCATGCTTAAATAGGCCCACCAATACATACTTGAGGAATATTCCTTCTCATGAGGATTTCCATGAATAGAAAATTTCTAGACAATTGTTACCTCCATGCGCATTTAGATTGGCCTACACAATCATGGTGTCTCTAATCAAACCACCATAATTTTTTCTTTCGAGGCTAGCTAGTAGGCCTATTGTGATTTTCTAATCACAAGGATATAGTCGTACACAACATAAGGAATTGAGTGATCCATGCTAGATGTTTTGGTATGCCAATTGATTACATTAAAATTTTAATCATTCTTGGTTACACCGACTGATGATTTTTCTATAAAGCCCAGGAGGCTTACAAATTGAAAGGGGTTGGAAATATTGGACACTGGTTCAATAGGAGAGGAAAAAACCTTTATTATTTGTAGAGGTTTTTCTTTTTGATAAAAAGACCCTATGGCCTTTAAACTAGGGGGTGCATATTGTAACATATATTTTTGGGGGTATTCTCTCTCATCTTGGCATTTTCTCTCTTAATAAATCATGGGGACTGTGTACTTGATGCCTTTTCTTTTTTATTAATCATTATGTCATGTGCTAAACTCTCATAGATGTGGTTCAATTTTGTTATGTTTTCTATAGCCTTCTCCTCAGGAAGAGGGGTTTTAGGAAGTGAGGTATTCTCTTTTGACCCTTATTTGAACTATTTATATCTTCCTTGACATAGTGTCAAATATCATGTCCTTTGTTGAGGAGACTTGCAACTACTTTAAAAGTGATGTTCCTTAATTTGGACCCTTGCAGATGCCTCATGTGGTAGGATATGAATGTGTGAGCCCTATATCCAATGACTTTGGCTTCTCATTCTCCTGCCAATAATGAAGGGAACATGGTGCACCATGTCATGAGTGAGTGATGATATCATGAGTGAGTTAAAATAAAAAAAACTTTGAATAGGAAGGAAAAACTACTACAAATTCCACTTGAAAAATTCTTAGCCTACCCAACAAAGCTTTGATTCTATGTTTTGCCTCCCCTTAGCTTAGGTTGTTTGATGAATGTTTCCTTCTTCCTTTTCCCCAAACACCAAAAGAATAATTGGCTTCTATAAAGCCCCAGAGGTTGTGTTGCAAGATGTACCTCAACCCACTCTTGTAAAACTTACAAAACTATCCCTCAAAGAGGTGTGAGCCGATTGAGAGGATCAACACGCTAATTTTTTATGAATCATAAATGGCATGTATTTAATCTTTTATCACATAGTATGTGTTTATTACCATTGTGATAATCTCTTGACATGATGGTAGTGAATCTTTGGATTCCACATGTTAGGGTGGTATGGAACCACTATTTGGATCAAATGATACTTGGAGAGATCCAAAATCAAGTTCAAGATTGGAAAAAACATTAAAGTTTCATCTAATTTATTTTATATTTATTATTAAAAAGTACAATTTGTAGGACATTTGAGTCCTCAATTCTATTTGTAAATTATTGGAACCCCTAATTGGAAGGATTTTAAACCAACCATATAAGTGACCTATCTATACCATATTCACTTTTACCATGTATCAACATTGATGTTGATCATGCATGTCATTTTATATGTATTTTACATTTTTGTGATGCGGGTTAAAATGAATTAGGGCATATTTCAATTTGGATTAAAAATGATAAAATAAAATAATTTGTAGGGAATAAATTGTCTCTTTTAGTTTCTAGGGTTCTACTTGGGGTATTGGGGTGAGTAACTTATTTTGGGAACTTTTTCTTTAATCTCTTATATCTTTTTGTTCATTTTGGAGCCTGTTGTTGATTCCCTAACCCTTATGAGTTATCTCCTTCATGGGATAGTAGTTTTGGAGATTGACTATGAGAATTTACCTTGGTTGCTCAATCATTCTCTCATTTTAAAGCTCTAATTTTAGTTTATTTCCTTGTGTGTAGTCATTATTGATGTAGCATTTATTGTGGATTAAGCCCTAGCTTGGGTTTTCCTAATAGTTAGGATACCAATGCTATCCTAGGAACAAAATGCTTGTCTAGGAAACAAACTCAAAACAAAGTCTGGAACACTAGATTTTGACACCTACACATGGGAACTAGTGTCCCCTTTAGGTTATATGTCAAATTAGGGAAAATAAGGCCTTAGGTTTTATTATCCTAATTTTAGGTGATTGCAATATGATCAAAGGATGTGGGTATGACCCCAAATCTTAGGCTTTAGAAATGTGGTCCCTTTCACCAAGAACTCAGAAGCCTTCCCTAGTCAGCATAGAGGAGAAAATATAGGGGGAAAAGATCATCTAGACTATTCAAAACACCAGTGATCTTGATGTGTCTAAAGTAGTGACACATTTTGCCCACCTAAATGAGGCTAAAACTGCCCAACTGTCAAATAGGTATGGAAAATTATTTAATGTTGCTATTGGTCTGGAAAAGGACATAGAGAAAGGATTGATGAAGATCAAAGTCCTAGAGGATGAGCTTGAAGAATTTAAAGCTAAGCTTGAAGAGGCTTCTAAGGAAGCTCCTCCTCCAATCATGCAAATTGAAGATGCAGTACAATCAGTGTCATAGGTTCCTATTGAGGCAGAAAAAGAATCAGAGAAGAACAAGTTGGATATAACCCTAGAGGCCCTCTCTAACATTATGCAACACAGATTAGAGGTCATAAAAGGGAAGATGGACTCAGTCCACAATTCATACTTTGGGTTGCAAAAGGTAAATGAAAGTATCAAAGATGCCATGACTACTCTAGAACCACTATTCAACATATGGTCTACTAGAGGGGCCCTCTTTGAAAAAATTGAATTATTGTAGCCACATAGGCAAGATATCCTAGAAATAGTTGCTGAAGTAAGAAAAAATAGAGTTAATTGGTACCACTTGGGGTTTCTTCAAGGGCAAGGCCAATCTAGTAAGGGCCAAAATGGACATGTTTGGCCTAGGCTACAATAAATATTTTCCTCCAATTTACAGAGATGATGGAAACATCATAAGAATTGAGGATTGGAAATCAGGTATGGGTCAGCTGGTGACTAGGCAGGAGGCCTTTTTGAATGATGATGGCTCCCTAGACATTAATAGGTTCAACAACATTCTGGATGACATATTTAAAAATGAAAATGAGTCTACTAGATTTTTTGTTGACATAAAATCCATCAATGATTCAAGTTGGAAAAATAGGTCAAGTTGTTGCAAAGCCTAAAAGAGTACACCTAGTATTCAGAGGAAGAAGTTGTAGCTTGGGACAAACGCACCAAGCCGAAGAAGACAAAGCCAACTTCTATTGACCTAGAGGTAATGGAAGAAGTGTGAACTACAACATGGCACCTTATCCTTGAGCACAGGGAGGGTAACTATCTTGAAGAGGATTATGTATGTTAGCTGGTAGGTGGTCATCATTCACATAACAACTTTCAGCAGTTACTTTGAATACCTACAAACAAAGGTGCCACTTGAAGAGTTCACTATGAGTAGAAATAGAATTTTGGAATCAATTTTTCCTTTTCCGTTCAATCTGAAATGCATTTTGTATTCTAGTGCAAGTCACTATCCTAACCATCTAAAGCTTGTTGCATCCTTTTCTTGAGGATTCCAAGAAGGCTAGTGTATATATAGTTAGTTCTCTATGTTGTAAAAGGTGGTGAAATGCTTATTGTATGAGGAGTTTCTGCATTATTGTTTTGATTCTAAGAATTATAGTCTCTGAATGTACTGATACAGAAGATTTATCAATGAAAATATACTAAAATTCCTTGTATATATTTTGTCATCTTCATGTATGAATATTTATTTCTTTATGTATTAAATCTATTAGGCATTTTTTATACATCATCTACAAGGTAGATAGTGGGGTTAATCTTAAGTTTCTTTCAAGGGAAGGGTAAATCTTAAGGGAGGTCTTAGGGAATTTATAATTTGTGGAAGAATTTGATGACTGTGTATGTCAATGAGATGATAATTTGTAAGGCATTTTAGCTTGGTTTTGGAATTATTTGATTTGAGAGATTTTTTGTACATGTATGTTTTTTACTTTGATGCCCTAGGATTTGGCACTGGTCATTGCTTAGATTACATTTTTCACCATCAATCAATTTGAATAACAATTTACCTTAGATTTTTTTGAATGAAATTTATTATCTATGTCAAAGTATGTAGATGATTTTTGTGATTCTTTGAAGAATTGAATCTAGTAGGTACACCTGCTTGAGCTTGAAGCTCAAAGTAAAGAAGGGTCTAAATCCTTAACACCTTAGTGTTTAGTATTGATAGGTGCATATGTTGGGACCACAAGAGATAAGTATCAAAGTTTTTCTTATTGGTATTGATCATCTGATCATATCACCAATTTGGGCCTCATATGAAAGAGTGCCCTCAGGTTTCCTTCTAATCTGATCAATAATGAAAGCTGATGTTAGATCTCACCCTAGCACTAGGAGCATTCCACTCGATTTGACCAATTTCCTAGCATCCTCACTAGATGAGGCTCAATTTGATTCTGGTTGACTCATCTTTGCAATTCTAGACAATACTAAGCTCTGCAAATTTGGATAATACTAAACTTTGCAAATTTGCTCTACTCAAACACACACTGCAATAACTCAAAATTTCACAATTTCTCTCTGAAATACTGATAAGTGTAAATGTGTGAACATGATGTCTATATATTATTGATCAATAAATTCATAAAGATTTCCAAGATTGCAGTGAGTCTATCCCAAGTCACTTTAGTATTCACTCTTACATAACACCAAATTCAAATCAGAGCTAGCCGTAAGGTGAGATGTTGACAGTTTTCATTTAAAACTTAGAAAGTAAGTAAAATGAATGATTACTTTGTAATTTATTTAAAACCCTTGAAAACTGATAAAAACCTTTACTTAACATCTGATTGGCTAATCTATGTACTTTTTCCATCTTGGCAGAGTACCTTTCCATGTTCGAATAGCTCTTTTTTCTTTATTCTTTTATGAGAACTTAAGCCGGCTCAATCTAGAGATCTCACAACTAAAGATGCCTCATGATCTCTAAATGCTTTTCTAAACTAGGGTTAACTCATGAGACAAGCAACCCTAAGCATTCTCTGAATCTCAAGAAACTTATCTTGACTAAGGTTACTCTTCGAGAATAGGTGACTGAAGACTTCACAAAATTTCATAACGATTTACTTAACTCACATTAGATCATGAGATTCAGTGATTGAAAATCCTCTCTTAATCTCTAGATCATTGTTCTAAACTCAGTTTAATCATGAGATTCAGATGAAACTTCATCTCCTAATCTCCAAATGATTCACTTAACTCAAGCTAAATCACGAGATTCAGCAACAACTATGCTCTCGTGTTCTTTGAATACTTTTACTAACTCTCATTATGTCATGAAATTTAGTGAAAACCTTTACGTCTAAGTCGCTAGATAGATCTCTTAACCTCACTTCAATCCATAGATAAAACTCTGACTGTTGATCTTCATCACTATCCATGGCTCTTGCTGAATCACTAAATTTTTTAAGACTTAACCATTTCATCACAAGATCAACCAAAAACCTTCAGTCGCTTGATCACTAAATGGGAAAGAACCATTAACTTATCACCTTTCACTTTTTCACTAGGTCACTAGATACAAAGTCACTAACCATCAACTTCATGAGATTAAGCGAACATTGTATTCTCTAAGTTTTTTAATGCCTTTTTCTTAATTACCAACCAATATCTAGAGATCACGTGACTGAACAAATCTTCACCCTTTTATAAGCTTATCATTGAATCACTAGATGTTTCATACTTAACCGTTGAGGCTTGGAGATTAAGTGAATACTTCATTCGCTTGATCACTGAAAGATTTCTTATTAACTATTGAGATCAAGAGATCATGAGATAACAGCCTCGTTGAATCTCCACATCCATTACTAACTAAAGAGTCAAAGTTGAGATATAATAATAACTGTTGATCAAGTTTTTCATCAATGGCCTATGCTTGATCACTGAATACTTTAAAACTTCACTGCTACATCAAGCGAATGGGAGAAGACCGTTGTATTGGGTTGCTAGATGTTTAAGGAAAACTACCAAGAATCACGAGAATTGGAGATAGCATTGTCACTAGATCACCATATGGATTCACTAACTATTGAGACTTAACTAGAGATCACATGATTGCATAAAACAAAATGAAATCCAAATTTTGTCGCTTGTTCACTGAATGAAAAAGGACTTAACAATTTTATTATGAGACTCAGCGAACACTAGGGAAGATGAATAGCCATGTGCACATATGAAAACTTAAGTTCCTTGAAAAGTAACATGAAAATAGAAAATATCTAGGGCACACTTAAGACATATTTTAAAAATAAAACCCTACCGAGGACAAAAAGACCTAGGGCAAGGATATACAAACATTTTTGCACACGGTGAGCTTGAAACTCAAACTTCAATCGGAAAATTGCTTGCAAAGACATAAAATAAGTGAGACATAGGAAACATCAGATGTCAACAAGACCAAAAGTGAAATTTCTAAGAAAACCTAGAATTTACTCCAACAGTGGCTCTATTTGATGATTCTTGAATGCAAGTTCATAGCATATAACCTAGAATCTTTGGGTGGCAGACCAAACAAAAACATTAACCTACTATGCAAATCAAACACACAACCAAAATAAACACACAACTTAAAATAAAACACACCTATACATATATTATAGAGCTATTGTGCATGGAAAAGATTAGAACTTAATTGAAGAAAAATTTCAGAAATTGTCCATGCACTGGCAATTCCTGTTCTTCACCATCTAGATTTCTTAAAAAATATGAATCCTTTCCATGAATCTATGCATAACATAAGGACCCAACCATAAGGATTCAAATTTCTTTTACTTTCCCTTATCTTTATCCCTAGCATTCTATTGAAGGACCAAATCACCAAGCTGGAACTTTTTGATAGTAGCTCTTTTGTCAAGGAGATATTTCATCTTTTTTTGTAGTCTTATATTTTCTCTCTGACCTTCTCTTCTTATTTCATCCAATTCAACTAATTGGATCATTCTATTTTGCAAAGGATCACATATCTCCAATCGCTCATCTTGTATAAATTGGTAGATAGGTAGAAAATTATTCTCAGGTAGACTAGACTTCATACAATATACTAGCTCAAAAGGAGATTTACCTATAGCTCTTTTTTCTGTAATTCTATCTGCCCATAATGCTAATTTCAATTTTGCATGCCAAATTCGTTTGTTCTTTTCCAATGTTTTCTTCAAAATTTTCATAATTCTCTTATTGTTTGATTCTACTTTCCCATTAGCTTGTGGGTGATATGGGGATGATTATGAGAGAATAATGCCCATTTCTAAACAAAAATTAGTAAATTATTTTGATCTAAAACACATGGCATTATCCATTACTAGTTTGATAGGAACACCAAACTTTGTCACTACATTATTTATCAAGAATTCAATCACCACTATTCTTGTAGCTTTCTTTGTTGGCATTTCTTCAATCCACTTAGTATAATATTTAGTAGCAACAAGTATCTAACTATGTCCCCCACTAGATTTTTTAGCAAATTCCCTAATAAAATCAATACCCCACATGGCAAAAGGAGCCTCTGCAACCACAGGGTTTAACAAAAATTCTCTTGATAACTTTATTTTATTTGAGAACCTCTAGCATGGTTCACATTTCCCAACAAATGAATGAGTATCCTTAAACAAGATGGGCCAATAATAACTAGCCCTTAGAATTTTGTGAGTTGTTGCTCTGGTCGAATGATGCCCTCCACACAATCCAAAATGCATCTCATTAAAAAATTTCTCAGATTGCCCTTTATCCAAGAACAAGAGAAATATTCCATCATTTTCCTTCCAGTATAAGTTAGCTTGCAATAATACATACTTTTGAGCCTATAATTTAAGGCTTCTCTTTTGATTATCCTTCAAACCCTTTGGGCAACTAGCATTTTTGAGAAAATGCACAACGTTAGTGTACCAAGGTTGCATTTCAATGATAGTAATTGTTCCTCCACTTATGGAAACATTATTCACTTGAACTAGGTCCATATTCTCTTTAGTCATCAATTTTTTCCAGTCCCAAGCCTCTAGCCAACTTGGTTATATGATGCTCTAAGTCAAATTCTTGGATTTTGTTAATCTTCTTTCATCTTTTACCTATGACCTCACTTTGAACAATTATGTATTTTACTACAACATGAGGAGCATATGCATTTACCTTAGCACAAACCAGATAAGGTCTAAAAGCTTGACTACCTTTACTAATGCATAAGCCTACTTTTCCATTAGCTCATAGTTTATCTCAGTTGACTGCAATGATTTGATAAAGAAAGCAATGGGATGCTCAAATCCTTCCCCATCTTTCTGCAATAAAATTGTTGCAATAGTATGAAAGGATGCAAAATAAAACAAGGAGAAAGGATTAGAATAGTTAGGAGATATTAAGACAAGGGCTTCTTGAATTGTTTGTTTAATCTTCTCAAAAGCCTGTTGAGGTCCATGATTCTAGTCAAACTTTACATCTTTCTTTAAAAGCTTGACTATAGGCTTGACTAACTCTGCAAAATTAGCAATGAATCTCTTGACAAAATTAATTTGTCCTAAGAAGGAATGTACACCTTTGAGGTTCTTTGGAGTAGGGACCCTTTTGATTGCTTCAACTCTTTCAGGATTAATTCTTACCCCCTCCTTAGACACTATATGCCCTAATAGATTCCCTTTAGTAACAACAAAATGATATTTCTTAGGATTTAATGATATGCCAAACTCCAATGATTTGACTAGGACCTTCTCTAAGTGACTACAATGGTCATCATCTCTCTTAGAATAAGCAATTAGATTATCTTGGTATACCACCATGAGAACATTGATAAGATCTTTGAAAGCTACATCCATTGCCCTTTGAAAATTTTCTCCAGCATTTTTTAAACCAAAAGGCATAAAGACATATACATAAGTTCCCCAAGGAGTAGTAAATATTATTTTGAACTATTATGATTCTTTAACTAGCACCTAGTTATATCCCAAGAAATCATCCATCATGGATAATAAATCACAACTAGTCACTTTATGAAGCATAGCCTCCATATTAGGCAATCCATAGTTGTCCTTTAATGAAGCAACAATCAAGTTTATAAAATAAACACATAGCCTTATGTCACCATTCTCCTTCCTGACTGGTACCAAGTTAGAAACCCAAGATAAATGCCTTATGGGCTCAATAATGTCAACATCCCTTAACTTGGTCAGTTTTGTTTCCATTTTAGTGGCCAGCAAGGGATTGATAGGCCTTTATTTCTGCCTAAAAGGTTTGGTATCTTCTTTTAAAGTAATTTCATGTTAAAACAAGTCTACCCTATATGCTTTGAGGTCATCATAAGACTAGGAAAATATATGCTTATATCTTTTCAGCAATCTTATCAAATTGGCTCTTACCTCCCTACTCGGCTTCTTTCCAATATACACTAACTAAAGGGATGTTTATGATCCTAGGTTTATCTCTTCAAAATCATCAACCTTAGCATTTGACTTTTGTGACATGTAATTGTTATTTATTTTGAACATGCTTTCTAATTCAACTAACCCCTTAGGAATATGGTTGGAAGCTAGCTGAACAATTTCATTTTCTAGGATACATTCCTTTCCATTAACAACCTCTTGGTGGGCATTAAATTCAATCTATTGTCCATCATACTGATCCAAACCTTGAATGAACCTAAGGATATCATTATCATCCTCAAAGACTTGCCAATTATGAATATTATCAAGCAGAGTAGGTCTACTTTTTATTTCTAACTTTGACACACCAGTAAGAGTAACATCATTATTTTTCAATGCTACATTTGCAAGGAAATCTATCATGATATTTTTTGACCTTTCCACCCAGAGAATATTAAAAGCATCAAAAAAGTATATTCTATCCCAGACAACATATCTATATAATTTAAGTCTGTCATCCTTGGTAGAATACTTAGATATAATCTAAGCAATGATTAATTGGGAATCTCCATGAACTTTCAAACATTTTATACCATGTTTTATGGCAATATCAAATCCCAATATCAAAGCCTCATACTTAGCAGTATTTTTTTGGGTTGGTAATAAGTTGTATTTTATTAATGTATATAAAAGGCAATTACATAGTTGGGAAAGCATCAATATTGCTTCCAGAGAGCATTACAAACCTAAAACCATCAAAAAAGGGCTACACCCTAAAAACTATGACAAAGGCTAGACAAAACATCCCATTGGCCTACATTGAGAAATATTAAATAGCTGCTACAGCAGTGCCATCCTGAGAAAGACCACCACTATAATCAAAGCCACCAAACAAACAAGAGACATCACCACAAAATTGAAGAAGCCACCAATAACCAGGCATAACCAGATCATAGTCAAAGGGAGAACAAAAATTTGTAAGCTCCCAAAGTATAAACTGGCAAAAAGGAACACAACACAAAATCCATATTAACCCACCTTTCCAGTGCCCACACCACCCCTACTATGAAGAGAACCATGCCTCTTTGGGAAAATTTTCAGCACCGTTGCACCCTCTTTGGCATTCAAAAAATTGGTAATGCCCATTTTAAAACCTTCCTAGCCAACACACCTCACTTCCAAGTAGCTATCTTTATCCACCCTTTTCAGCCAATGAAGGAAGGGCACAATGCCGACCTCCACCCCTTCCTCTTCATTTGAGAAGCATTCACTATAATCAAATGCCCACTCAGGATGTGCCCATTCAAGAAAAGCATCTACCCCAACAATCAGCTCCGCATCAAACAAATTTTTCATAACCCATTCCACACAATTCTCATGATTGCCTAATTCCAAGCCCCAAACCATTATCATGGCTACAATATCAACCTGCAACTTCCATTTACAGTCACCATTATGAAACAGAGGCCCAAGCATCTTCTAAAAATCTTGGATGACCTCCTTCATGGGGCATTTTACCAACAACTTTACTCTATGGTCATCCACCAGACCATAAATTCCTTTTTGTTTTCGCAATGTGTGGAAAGTGAAGGTCAGCTCCATTCAAATAGCAATGAAGATCAAACCAGAGGCCTAGAGAAATCCCACACAAGCATAAATGAAAGCCCACCAAATGAAGAAGACTATCAAACCTTCATTTAAAGCCCACCAGCATTTGGACCTCAAACAAAAACAAATGTGCACCAACCATCATATCAATATCAATTTGTGATCGCCGCCACTTCAAAACATTAATAACATTCATGTGTTCCAACATTTCTAAGTAACTTTCTCAAAGAAATGATGAGAGAGGCAACACACCATATGTCATAATAGGCTGACATAATCCAACCTGTCATCATCATAACCCAATCACATCCAACTGCGATCCATAAAGTGGATTAAAAACATCAATCACTAGGTCCCCATTCGCTAAATCCACCGCATGTTTAGAAAGAATGTCTACTTCCATGTTACCCTCTCTTTTGATATGGGTAACCTTATAGTTGTCCAAAGTTGATAACAACTCCCTAATCAAAATAATCTCATTTTCTAAATGCCACGCCTTTAAAGATAAATTGGAAATAGCTTGTGCTACTAGCAGAGAGTCACCTTCCGAATGTAGTCTCCTAACACCATGTTGCTTTGCCAACCTAACCACTAGAAGAGTCACTTTACATTCTACCATATTGTTAGTGCCATCCTCACATCTTTTCAAAGTAGTCAAAATAGTGTTACCATCACTATTATGAAAAATCACCCCTATTCCACTTCTGCCTGGGTTGTTCTTTGCAGCCCTATCAAAGTTTTCTTTCATCCATCCTTCCTCCAGAGGTTTCCAATAATTTTTTTCCTTCACCACTAGACTATTCCTTGTAAATAGAGCTCTTGCAAGGGAGGAGAATCTTATACTTGTCCATTGTAATTGGATGGCTCTATCCTCTTTTGTAAAAGGGATCTTCAAAAATTATCTTCTAGTGGTTGACATGCTTACCACCTCCTCAATAGCATGTTGTAATCTCATTGTAAACCTTTGAATAGATTCTTTCTCTTCTCTAAAGATCCTTCTTTTTCATTCTTTCCACAGCTCCCAAACAACCAAGGAGGGAGTGATTGACTAGATACTAGATAAGGTTGATTTTCCAACCATCCAAGGCCATCCATCGAAAACCTGTTGAATAGTATTTTCCCTTGGACCTTTCCAGTTTAGTTTTTGTTGCACAAAATCCCAACTTTGTTCAGCATACTCACATTGAATCAACAAGTGATTTGTTGATTCCTCCTTATATTCATAGAGGGCACGCCTAGTAGGTCCTTTCATACCTAATATTTTCCTTCTTTCTTCTGTCAAGATTCTTCCTTCATATGCCAACCAAGCAAAAACACCTACTTTAGGAAGTAAATCCTTTTTCCAACAAAGATCTCTTGAAGAGAACTGTGTTCCATCATTTGCATCCAACAAAACATATCCCAACTTGATAGAATAGTCTCCAGACTAAGATCCACACCACCTAATTGTGTCACACTATCCAATAATAGTAACCACTCTACTATTCAAAATGCCCATCATAAGATCCTTCTGAGCCAGAGAAAGATCCTCATTATCAATTAAATTCCATCTCCAAATCTATCCTTCAACACTATCTACAAGTTCCAAATAGTCCCTAACTTTAGACCCCCATTTGGATTCAAAATACACTTTCAACTGGGAAAAGTCTTGAACCTCCTTCAAAGATGGGAGACCATTCCAAGGGTCATCCCAAAACTGAGCCTCATTACCACTATGGATCTACCATGAGATATGATCACAAATTACAGGTCTACAAGATAACAAGAAGTTCCAAATGGAAGACCACAAGGGGGGTCTCTGATAGTGAAGATCCTTTTATTATCTGGTGAATCCAAATACTTTGCTTGAAGTATTCTAACCCAATAACATGAAGGATTCTTGTACATACTCCACACCATTTTTTCCCCTAAATCTTTATTCATAATATGCCAATCCCTAATCCCTGCCCCCCCTGGAGGCTTTGGGTTTGCAAATCTTCTCCCAAGAAACCAAGGGAATCTTATCCTCCTCCTTTGAACCACAATAGAAAAACTTCCTCATCTTAGCTTCCACCACCTTAAGGATTTTTTAGTGCATCTTAGCAATATTATTAGTGCACTAGAAGGTCAATAGAAAGGAATATTTAAAAGTAGTACCTGATGGGGATATAAGCAATACACTAGCCCCTGAGCGTTCTTTAGAGCATCCTCCATCAAAGTATATTTTCCATAGTTGATATTTTTGTAATAATAGCTCATCAACAATTGGATCGGTATTTTTAAGTTGTGGCATAACTTCCTCAACCATGAAATTTTTCATGTCAATGTCAACATAGCAATTTAGATCTTCAGGTGCTACCATTTTACTCATGACAAAAGAGCAAGGCTCACTGTAAAATTTTACCTTAGTACCATTTATAGGTATTTTAGCATATGATATATCCAGTTGCAATTTTCCTCCCACTACTACTACCCATTGTCTTGATAGTAGCATACCATAATGAGGCTTAGTATCAACTACAACTACATCCATCTTATAAGTAGCCTCAGGGAATGTAGCAATCTTTACTTCTATTCCAACCAATGTCCCTAGCATGGGAACTATTCTATTATCCATGGCATAACATTTTCCATTAGATGTATCAACTTGAAGTCCTAGCTCTTTCATAACATGATAGGGCATCATAGTTGATGCAACACCAGAGTCTATCATGCAATTTGTAAGCAACAGATTATTGACAATTAAAGTGAAATAGAATGGGTCAATGAAAGATGGCTCTAGAGTCACAATATTTCCAACACAAAAGTTAGAAATCTCCTTAGTTACCTCAGGGCTATCCACTGACTTTCCCTTTTCTAATACAATAGGGATATCTCCCTATTCATTTATCAAAGCCAAGGAAACTTCCTTATGCTCTTTTGTCTTTAACATTTCCAACAAGGGGATTGAGACCTTCATTTGAGACAAGGTATGTCTCATGTCAAAAGTTAGGGGTTTAGCAGAAAGATTAGACAAGTATTTTCCTCTACCAACCTTTTTGTTTTTGTTTTCTATGGTAACTTCCTCATTCTTTTTTGCATTTTGAATGAGAATGGGCTCTTCTTTATTATTGTTTCCACTTTTTCCTTTAATAGCATTTGGTTTAGGAGAAACCTTATTCTAAGGATCATCTTTAACAAAAATTGACATTGGTACTCCTTAATCAGCTTCTACTCTTCTATTCCTCAAGTTATATGAATATCTAGCCTAAGAAATGGTGGCCACAGCCAAAGTTCTGATTTATTCTTTACTTGGCTTTCTCCTATGAGCACCACTTAATTCTGGTGTGATCATATTTGGCTTGAAAACGTCATTATTAGACTCATCTTGATCAGACTGGATAAAAACTTGTTGCTCATGTCTTGGGAAATTTCATCTTTTTTTATCAACATCAACAAGTATTTCCTCATCTTCTAAAGATGAAAATTCTTCCACCTTTTCAGTGGTAAACATGTTAACTACAAGCTTTTTCAGATCCTTCATGATCTCCTACATGTGGGCCTTCTGCTTCTTCTTTCAAAGCTTGGGCCATAGCACACTAATAAGGTGAGTGAGGCATATTACAAGCCACACACCACTAAAAATTTTCTATAGTGTGTGTTGAAATTTTGTTTAAAGGGTCAAGGGTATCCCTTCCCTTTTGAGTTTCATGTGTATCAAAAAAAGGCTTCCCATCTTTCCAATTTGTCTTGTAGGGCTGATCATGTAGCCTAGGGAATCTTTAATGCCTCTGATATGGTGGTCTATTATCCTAAAAACCTCTCCCACCCTTCTCTAATTTGGTAGAAAGATCTTTGACAACATTTTCCAACTTGTCAACCTTGTCATCTTCTTTGGTTGGTCTTGCAGCATGTGGTTTGGTTTCCTTCCACAATCTTCCTCCATCCCTCTTGTACATTTGACCAAATGCTTTCCTATTACTCTCAATATTTATTGCTAACTTGAAAGCATCTCTCAAAGTACATGGGCTTTTGTCCCTCAAGAGATAAGACATTTTACCATCCAAAGCATTAAAAAATGTGGTTAAGAAAACCTCATCATCCAATCTCAGGACTTAAAATAGTTTGTACATGGCCTTTTGAAACCTACCATTGAATTTAGACATGATCTCATTTGGATGTTTGATGTTATTGAATTCATTGAGCATATAACTAGAATTTACATGTTCATCATACTCCTCTTTAAAGCTTCTCACAAATTCATCCCATGAAGTAATGCTATTTTTAGGAAAACTCCTATACCAATCCCTAGCATCTTCTATTAATGACTGAACAAAAAGTTTCATTACAACATCTTCATTCTCAATTTCATAGTCATTTACTTTATTTTTAAAAGACTTAAGATTCTCTTCACATGTGATAACATTGTTACCTGTGAACTTAGGTATTTTTTCTCTTACCTCATTTGGGATAGCATTCGGTTGACTAGGACTGCCATCAAAGAATAATGGCTGGTATCTGTTTAGATGAACTGGCCTCCTTTGAAAATTTTATGGAGCATGGGCTCCACTACCTCTAGTATTTTGATGCAACACATTTCCAATGGGACCACTAGCCAATGGGACTATTGGATTTGTATTTTGAACTAGTCTTTGGACCACTTGTTTGGAGCCTGAGGCTTGGGGATTTGGCATAGGACCACATGATTGATTTTGTTGTATTGTCGCAATAATAACAGGGACTGAGCTACTAGCAGTTGTATTCATATTAGCATGTAGGAAATAAATTCTCCTTTTCATCTCATCTGTAGTAGCCTCCAACTTCAACTTCTCTAATTGGATGGCCAAATCTTCTTTGGCCTTTCTAGCCTTCTCTAATTCTAAGTTGGCCTAAGAAATAGCATTAGGAATAACATCATTCCTTTTGGATTTATTTATGTTTATTCCTACCACCTTTTGTGTTCCTTTGTCAGATGTATCCCTAGTGTTAGTTCTGATATCTTCATTTTTTTTAATCTCTGATGGATGCAACTACCTTAGAATAGGGCCTTCACCTTCAAATTCATCCTTCTTAGGAGTTGGCTCATTGTTACTAACATGCTACCTCAAAACACCCATATCACCAAACAAATCACTCTCTAAACTCTTAAATTCCCAATGTAAATTTTTTTCTTTGAGCTCATTATTCTTTTTCTTTCTCATGAGTTATTGTCTCTCCATGAGTAACTCATAAATTTTCTACTCTCCCTCTTTTCTTTTCTTAGCAATTTCTAATAATTATTCTCGCTCTTTTTTCCTCAAAGCTATAACTTCTTCCCGCAACTTCTCAAAATCATGAGAAGTAGTCTCAACAACAGAGGTTTCTCCTTTTTGGTCTAAACTTTCATGTGTAGGGAAAAACCCTATATCTATGAATTCATCTTCTTGAGGAGGACTAACTGGATCAAGATTCATTCTTCTAAGAAACTTTGGGTTTTCAAAAAAAGAGGGAAATTCTTTTTGAATAGGTGTTGAAGCATGCTCTTTAGATGGTCTTGGAGAACTATGGTTAAATAGACCTCTTTTAGACTATTTCTTTCTACTAGGTGTGTGAAGCTCATCACCTATATGGTTTTATAGGTGATCCTTATAATACAACCTAGTGTATCTTTATCAACTCATGGTAATTTTGACAAGATACTTTCACAAACCTCTTTATACTTAAACCAACAACTGGTAAACATAGATTTCAGAGTCGCCACCCACAGAACTTGTGGGGATAAATTTTTTAAGCTAGTCTTTTAAGTAAAACAACAAATGGTTAACGAGAAACTGTAACAAGCTTATTGTAAAAATATTTAAATTCCCCAGCAGAGTCACCAATTTTGTTAGTGCTTAAAGTTGCAGATGATCAATACCAATCAAAAAAACTCTGATACTTAACTCTTGTGGTCCCAATAGATGCACCTATCAATACTAAACCCTAAGGTGTTAAGGATTTAGATCCTTCTTCACTTTGAGCTTCAGGCTCAAGCGGGTGTACCTACTAGATTTAATTCTTCAAATAATCACAAAAATCATCTGCATACTTTTACACAAAAAATAACTTTCATTCAAAAAAATCTAATGTAAATTGTTATTCAAATTGATTGATGGTGAAAAATGTAATCTAAGAAATGACCAGTGTCAAATCCTAGGGCATCAGAGTCAAAAACATACATCTACAAAAAATCTCACAAATCAAATAATCCCAAAACCTAGATAAAATGTCTTACAAATTATCCTCTCATTGACATACATAGTCATCAGATTCTTGCACAAATTATAAATTCCCTAAGACCTCCCTTAAGATTTACCCTTCCCTTGAAAGAAACTTAATATTAACCCCACTATCTACCTTGTAGATGATGTATCAAAAATGCTTAACAGATTTAATACATAAAGAAATCAAAATTAATACATGAAGACAACAAAATATATACAAGGAATTTCAGTATATTTTCATTGATAAATCTTTTGTATCAGTACATTCAAAGACTAAGATTCTTAGAATCAAAACACTAATGCAGAAACTCCTCATACAATAAGTATTTCACCACCTTTTACAACATAGAGAACTAACTATATATACACTAGCCTTCTTGGAATCCTCAAGAAAAGGATGCAACAAGATTTAGATGGCTAGGATAGTGACTTGCACTAGAATAAAAAATACATTTTAGATTGAAAAGAAAAGGGAAAATTGATGCCAAAATTTTGTTTCTACTCATAGTGAACTCTTCAAGTGGCACCTTTGTCTGTAGGTATTCAAAGTAACTGCTGAAAGTTGTTCTATGAATGATGACCACCTACCGGCTAACATACATCATTCTCTTCAAGATAGTTACCCTCCCTATGCTCAAGGATCAGGTGCCATGTTGTAGTTCACTCTTCTTCCATTGCCTCTAGGTCAATAGCAGTTGGATTCTTCTTCTTCAGCTTGGTGCTTTTGTCCCAAGCTGCAACTTCTTCCTCTGAAGGTCAAATGTACTATTTTAGGCTTTGCAACAACTTGACCTATTTGTCCCATCTTGAATCAGTGATGGCTTTTGTGTCAACAACAAATCTGGTACACTCATTTTTAGTTTTAAATATGTCATCCAGAATGTTGTTTAACTTGTTAATGTCTAGGGAGCCATCATCATTCAAAAAGGCCTCCTGCCTAGTCACTAGTTGACCCATGCCTGATTTCCACTCCTTAATACTTATGATGTTGTCATCATCTCTATAAATTAGAGGCAAATATTTATTTTAGCTTGGGCCAAACATGTCCTTTTTGGCCCTTACTTGATTGGCCTTTCCCTTGAAGAAACCCCAAGTGGTGCTAATTAACTCTATTTTTTCTCCCACTTCAGCAACTATTTCTAGGATATCTTGCCTATGTGGTTGCAATAATTCAAGTTTTTTAAGAGGGCCCCTCTAGTAGACCATATGTTGAATAGTGGCTCTATAGTAGTCATGGCATCTTTGATACTTTCATTTACCTTTTGCAACCCAAAGTATGAATTGTGGACTGAGTCCATCTTCCCTTTTATGACCTATGATCTATGTTGCATAATGTCATAGAGGGCCTTTAGGGTTATATCTAGCTTGTTCTTCTCTAATTCTTTTGCTACCTCAATAGGAACCTCTACGACTGATTGTACTACAGCTTCAATTTGCATGACTAGAGGAGGAGCTACCTTAGAAGCCTCTTCAAGCTTAGCTTTCAATTCTTTAAGATCATCCTCTAGGACTTTGATCTTCATCAGTCCTTTCTCTATATCTTTTGCCAGACCAATTATCATTAAATAATTTTCCATACCTATTTGATAGTTGGGCATTTTTAGTCTCATTGAGGTGGGAAAAATGTGTCACTACTTTAGACACCTCAAGATCACTGGTGTTTTGAACAGTCTAGATGATCTTGTTCCCCTCCATTTTCTCCTCTATGCTAGCTAGGGAAGGCTTCTAAGTTCTTGGTGCAAGGGACTGCATTGCTAAAGCCTGAGATTTGGAGCCATACCCACATCCTCTGATCATATTGTAATCACCTAAAATCGGGCTAATAGAACCTAAGGCCCTATTTTCCCTAATTCAACATATAACCTTGATTATGTTAATTCGATTCCCGATCATTAACATAAAATTCAATTAAATCAATTAAATCTCAAATCAAGCATTTACCACCAAGGTAGTAAGCAAAATGAAGTCAACTAACTCTAGGCCCAATTAATTAATTCAATCCCACCAAATTCATGGTTGTAGTAATTAATTAAAAGGAAAAGATAATTCCCACTTAATTCAACAAACACACTTCAATCATTAAGGGGCAATAACATGGATCATGGATCAAGCCAAGATGCATCTTAGCCACTCCTCATGGATGCATCTTAACCATCCATTTCCTCCAATTTTCTATAAAAGAGAAATTCTCAAGGCTTCTTGCTCTCCTACACATTTTGCTACACACTTTCTCTCACACTTGCATTCTTGATTTTGGAGCTAATTACTTTGGTCTTGGAGCTAATGGATCTTGTTTTTTATTGTTAATTCATTCTTTTATGCTTTCATGTTCATTTCATATGCTCTAGTTAATTAGAAAACATCTCAATTGGATTTATAGTAAAAGAATGTATGATCTAATGGCTAATTGTGATGTATTTTCTATTTTATAGCTTCATTCTTTTATGTTTCTTTTGAATCTCTCATTTTAGCATCACATTGTCTGTATTTAGGGTTAGATCTGAGAGTTATTGACACCCTTTTCACACTTGTGCTAACTAGAGAGCAATAAGATGATTTTAGTTGTTAATTTCTTCAATTTCCTTGTTTTATTCTTCTAACAATTGATGCAATGTCCTATTGAAGTGTTGTGTTGTAGGTCCATAACTCACACACACATTTTCGGCACCCACCATGGGGCAAAGCCTTGAATTTCCTATTTTTCTATCTTTTTTACTAATTTTCATCATGTCTTTTTCTATCAGGGAATCGCACAAAAGAAATAGGACCACATTCAGGAAGAATAGTCACACCCCAAATTTCCTGGATCACATCCAGGATTTCCTTGATTGCATCCATTCAAGTATCATTTGTAGTAAAATTTAGGGTCGCATTTGGGGTTTAGGATCACATATGGATAATGGGGTCGTACTCAGGAAATAGGGTCGCATCTGGTTGACTTTAGGATCACATCTGGGAACTTTTCTTGAATTATTGAGTTTTTTGACCCCTAATAATTTGAATTGTTGATTTTTGTGGTTTTTAGCAGCTTAACTATGGTTTGCAGGATGAAGGACAGAGACCCAAATGATTAAACTACTAACAATTACTTGTAGGTTGCCTTAAAAGATCAACTAGACTTAATGCTTTTGTTTTAAGGCACTTAAATACAATTTAATTTCATATTGTAAATCAATTATAGGATTATGCTCTTTTCCCCTTGAGGGAAAATCAGAAACTCAAAAATTGAATTACAATTTGGGGTTAAATTGGGAAATGAATGCTAAAACTTGCATAATATGTCTTATATTTGCAATTTGAGCTAGGAGATTATGCTCTTCTCCTTCAAGGAGAATTAGAAATCTAGATCTTAAAATTGCATGTCTACTTTCTTTTAGATAATTACCTTTTAAAGGTTTATAAATTTGGGATTTCTAGCAAGCTAATGGGTGAATGTTGTGTTTTTGCTTGATCTTAAACAGCTTAACAGTGGTTTGCAGGTTGTTTGTCCAAGACAAATATCAAGAAAAACTACTAATGCTTGTCTTGCAGGTTGCCTACAGAAATCAACTAAATTTCATGTTTGTTTTTCTAGGAACTTAATACAATTTGAGGTCAATTTGAAAACTAATTAGAGGATTATGCTCTTTTCTCCTTGAGGGAAATTTAGAAACTCAAAAGTTAGCTTACAATTTGAGGTCAAATTGGAGTAATTGGGTTAAATTTGCATGATGTGTTTGGGATTCTTGATGTGAGTTAGGAGATTATGCTCTTCTCCTTCATGGAGAATCAAAAATCCAGAGCTCATTATCACTTATCCAATTTCTTTATTGTGCACCTTTAGAGGGCTTGTCGATTCAGGAAAAAATCTCCCAGGAACAACCCAAGTGGGGACAATTCTTAATCTGACTCTTCCACCCCACTATAAAATTTGATGCTTCCTTGAGGCTAAAGCCTTGAAAGACATAATATATCTTGTCTTGGGAGATTGATGATCAATCCCAATGAAAGACTTGGATCTCATGTAGAGCAGAGCCTCTTAAATCTCGCTTGAAAGACTACACATTTTCAGGTTCCTATAGGGCTTATGGTCTAAATATTGCTTGTGAGACTATGGGAGATGGTTATGAATGAATTCCTTCATTAAAAACCTTATGTTAGATGCTACCTGAATCATCCCCAAAAGGTTTTTATCACTTGTGTGAGGAAAATAGTAATTGCCCTAAGACATTCACCATATCGAGTCCTCATTAACATTACTACTTAGCTAATATGGGCTCCAATATCCATTGTGTGTTATTGGACTACCATATTCTGAGGAGTCTTTAAGTTTGTTCCTAAGTCAGTAACAAGTGGTACTAATCTCTACCTATCATAGGGAAGGATAGGTGTGTTAGAAATTAAAGTCCACCAAGATAACTGAGAGGGGGGGGGGGTGAATCAATTATCTGATAATTATAACTTTTATCAACTTCAACAACATTAAACCATGTAATAAATATAATTACCAACCATAGAAAGATATTCATACACAATAACACAATGACACAAGATATGTTGACTAGGGAACCTCTTGATCAAAGAGTAAACCCCGATGGGAATGATGCCCACAAAAGATGCACTAATATGAATATTCCTTGTGAAAGGATGGAATCTATTAGGAGTCTTATGAAATACATTCAGTACATATGAATCCCTATTAGGAGATTTTGAATCCCTGTTAAAAGATTCTAACCCGGTTAAGAGTTATGGAAGACAGATGGACGCACTACCCAAACAGATTCAATGGCAAGATCACTGAACACATTGTCCAACTGATCTCTAGATTATTCAATAGAACAATATCAAATATGTTACCTCCTTTCTCACTCTTCCAAACTGCACTCTTTGCTACATCATATCTCAATTTTAGATCTTTGTACCTCGCATGTCTTCTTTCATAATTTCGCTTTCACAATTCATTAGCTCTTTTCTTCACTTCATGCATACATCATCACATCCAACCATATTACAACAAGGAAAAACATTCCTTCCTTTATACCACACTCAAGTAATTACAAATGAGTCGGCATCTAATTACAAAATAAAATTTTCCACACCTTACATCAAAATTACACAAAACTATCGGCTTCCAAATACAATAATTCTTCACTCGTGCGACCTCAAAGTTTGTGCTATCATCCACGTCACTATCAATGTGTCTTCATCTTCCCTTTAACTACACAAAACTAGATTCCATCCTGATTAGGAGATATCATCCGATTTCCACAAATTGCTACTCAGGAACACTTTCTGAATACTGCTTCCACCAATATGCTCATAACTTCCATGAATAAATGAATTACTATCTGTGCTCTTAACCATAAACATATAACATATCAAAGAGTATATCCTCAACATCACATAGCTCTAACTACAATATCCCACATGCGCTAATCCAAACACTGTCTGCTTCTCTGCAAGTCTCTGGTAGATCATTGTGTTGACATCAATGACAATCATAGTCATGAATGCAACAACAACTACTATAGAATGGCTGCCAAACATTCATCATTCATTCCTAACAATCTCCCCCATTGGCATTGATGGAAACATAGATGAAAAAACATCCAATGTTCCAAAAATCCAATACTACAAAACTACTGCTCAAGAAAAAATATTTAAAATCCTCTTCATCAATCAAATCTTGCTTCATTTTCCTGTTCAAATAGTACAAATGGTTTTTCATGTACACTTCTCCCCCATTGACATCAATGATATAAATCTCATCATTATGTCAACAAAAACTCCAATGTTAAAAGACACTATTCAAAAAATACATTCACTAGAGTCCTCATGACTCAGCTCAGATACAGATACTCCCCCATAGAGGAAGTACCAACATCCAGTCCAGAAGAAAGATAAGGCTCATAAACCACTAGATGGATGGATGCAACTGCATCACTTATCAAAATTAGGCTAGGGCATAACCCCAAGCATTCCTCTCAAATACTCAAATGTATCCTTAGGCAAAGGCTTTGTAAATATGTTTGCTATTTGCTCCTTTGTACTTATGTACTCAAGTCTGACTTCTTTCTCAGAAACTTTCTCCCTTACTACATGATACTTAATCTCTATATGTTTTGTCTTAGAATGTAATACAGGGTTCTTAGACATACTAACTATGTTGGTGTTGTCACAATGTATGACAACAAGTTCAAAAAACTTTATTCAAATATCCTTTAGCATTTGCTTCATCCAAATTATTTGGTTACAATTATTTGCTACTGCTACATATTTTGATTCTATTGTGCTCTGTGAGATACAATTTTTCTTCTTTCTTAGCCAAGAAACCAATCTTCCTCCAAGGAAAAATGCTCCACCACTGGTGCTCTTCTTATCATCAACACTGCCTCCCCAATCAGCATTTGTATATGCACATAGGGTAAAATCATCAAATTTTTCATACCACAATCCATAGCCCATTGTGCCTCTTAAATATCTTAGTATCCTCTTTACTACTACATAATGTGATTCTCTAGGTTCAACTTGAAATCTTGCTACAATTCCAATTGAATGTGCTATATCAGGTCTTGTATGAGTCAAGTACTGCAATCCTCCAATCATAGATCTATATTTCTTTTGTTCAACTGCTGGTGTTTCATTTGTGCTAGATAATTTATGTCCAGTTGCCATAGGTGTTCCAACTGGTTTACAGTTCTCCATTCCAAATCTTTTCAACAAGTCATTCAGGTACTTTGTCTGGCTTACAAAGATACCATCATTGTTTTGTGTTATATGTAATCCTAAAAATTATTTCATTTCACCAATCATACTCATTTCAAATTCAGTCTTCATTTCATCAACAAATTTGTCACTACGTTCATCTTCTCCTCCAAAAATAATGTCATCAACAAAAATAACTTTAATCAACAAACCATTTTCAATTTCTTTTGTGTGTAGATTGCTATCATTTGTTCCTTTTGTAAATCACAACTTTAACAAATACTTGTCCAATCTTGCATACCAAGTTCTAGATGCTTGCTTTAGTCCATATAAGGCTTTCTTCAGTTTACATACCATGTCTCCTTCTTGAGTCAAAGGAAAACCTTTAGGCTACTCAATGTAGACTTCTTCTTCCAATTCTCCATTTAGAAATGCTAACTTTACATCCATCTGATATACTTTAAATTTCTTATAAGCTACATAAGCCAAAAACATTCTTACTGCTTCAATTCTTGCTACAGGTGCAAAGGTTTCTTCATAGTCAATTCCTTCTTGTTGTGAGTATCCCTTACATACAAATCTTGCTTTGTTTCTTACTACTTCTCCTTGTTCATTCATCTTGTTTCTGAATACCCATTTAGTTCCAATAACATTCTTGTCTTTAGGTCTAGGGACCAATTCCCATGTCTTGTTATTTTCAATCTGATCAAGTTCTTCTTTCATAGCATTAATCCAATTTTCATCTTCAAAAGCTTCACTAGTAGTTTTAGGTTCAATTTGAGAAATCAAACATAACTGTTCTTGTACCTTATTCCAAGTTAAAACTCCTCTTGTAATGATTCCAATAATTTGCCCAATAGGATGATTTCTTGATAAACTCTTGTTAGGTGTCACTATCTCAGATCTCACTTTAGGTGTAGGTTCTTTAATGACTTCACTGTGACTTACATTCAACAAATCACTATCAATCTCATAAAATAAATTAGTAGTTCCAGTGTTAGGTTTAGGATGAGCTTCTTCATCTGATTCATAATCAAGCATTCTTTCCTAAATTTTGAACTTTTCATCAACTTTAACATTTGTGCTTTCAAAAATAGTCTTAGTTCTTTTATTGTAACATCTATAGGCTTTTCTTTTCAAAGAATATCCAAGAAATATACCTTCATCACTTCTAGGATCAAACTTTCCAATATCATCATCTCTCTTTATATAACATTTGCTTCCAAAAAATCTGAAATACTTAACTGAGGGTGCATGTCCAAACCATAATTCATAGGGTGTCTTGTCTGTGTCTGCTCTGATTTGTACTCTGTTCATTGTATATATTGTTGTGTTCACTACTTCTCTCCAAAATATCTTCACCAAATCATTCTCAAATAGCATAGCTCTTGTTGCTTCAGTCATTGATCTATTTCTTCTTTCTGCAATACCATTTTGTTCAGGTGTCCTAGGGGCTGAAAACTATCTCTTAATGCCATTTACTTCACAAAAAGTGTTAAAATCTCTAGAAGTAAATTCTCCACCCCTATCAGATCTCAAACATTTAATCTTCATTCTAGACTCATTCTTAAATTTATTCTTAACGATCTTAAACTTATCAAATGCTTCAGACTTTTCTTTAAGAAATGCAATCCACATCATTCCTGTAAAATCACCAACAAGAATAATAAAATACCTTTCTCCATAGAATCCTCTAGTCCTGGTAGGACTGCTCGAATCTGTATGAACAATCTCCAACTTTTCTGCAGATGTAAACTTCTTAGTGGGAAAAGAACTTCTCTTCTATCTAGCCATCACACATTCTTTGCAAATCATGTTAGTAGGCTTCATAATTTTAGGCAAATCCCTTACTGCAAGTGTAGTACTCACTTTCACAATGTTGCCAAAGTTTATATGACAAAACCTTCTATGCCATAACCAACTATCATCAATCTTAGAAATCAAACATGTCATCTCAGTAGGATTCAACTGAAATACATTACCTCTGGTTCTAGATCTAGTTCCAATCAGATTTCCATCTTTATTCTTTATCACACAAGTTTTCTCAGTAAACCAAACTTGATATCCCTTATCAACTAACTATCCAACACTTAAAAGATTATGTTTCAATCCATCCACAAAATAAACATCATCAGTATTAGTCTTTCTATCAAGAGTAATAGATCCTATACCTTTAATCAAACAAGGTGAATTGTTTCCAACTCTAACAACTCCTCCATCATAATTGTTAAACTTTATGAGCTTTTTCATGTCTCCAGTCATATGATGTGAACAACCACTATCTATAATCTAATTAGCTTTCTTTTCAACTTGGGAAACTAAGGCTTTTTCTTCCTTAACATCGGTTTCAGGATTCTCTTCTTTAATTTCTACAAATCCTATGTCATCATTATTCTCAGTATCACTTTCACTTAGAGTTCTCTCTACACTAGCTTCAAGATCTTCATCATTAGCATAATAACATTCCTTAGATCTTCTAGGTTTGGAATTGTTTCTATACTTTTTAACTCTCTTAGAACACTTAGATGCAAAATGAGCATATTCTTGACAAGTCCAACATTTAAAAATTTTCTTACCATCTAGTTCTCTCTTCACAAGCAAGGCAATACCTTCTTCAATATTCCTATCTTCTTCATTTCTAGATTTGTTACTACCAATATAATCTCCTCTCACCCTGATGCTTCTTGACAAAGTAGGGCAAACACTAAGAGCACTAAATGTTGTCTCCATTCTAGGCAAGTCTCTTGATAACCTCGGGTTCATCTCTGCTACTTCCAATCTTCCAAGAAGAGTCTCTCTTGTAAATTTTTAAGTAAAAGGTATAACTTGTTCAATCATCTGTGTTGTCTACTTAAATACATGAGTCAATATCCTCAGAATTTTCCATATCACTTCATTCTTTGTCTTTGTTCCTCCATAAGATTTTATTCCTGCAACAATTTCTGACATTCTACCAATATAGCTTCTAACAGATTCATCTTCCATCATTCTTATATCTTCAAATGCACATATCCAATTATGTAATCTAACTTTCTTTGCATGTTCCTCACCTTCAAAAGTAGAGTGCAAAGCATTCCAAATTTCATGAGATTTTTTTAAACATTTTACCTGACTGTACTCATTCTCCGAAAGGGCTGTCAAAAGTGCTTCTCTTGCAAGTATGTTACACATGAATAGATCTCCCTCATCGCTAGTACATGTTTCAAGATTGTCCTCTTCAATGATAGTCTTATCATTCTTTGTAATCAACCAATAACCTGGTCCTAAACACAGTAGGTGTGTCTTCATCTTTTCTTTCTAGCTGTCAAAATTTACTCCATCAAACTTAGGGATTTCTTTTCTGAAATTCATCATGGATCTCCTTAAGTTGTTAAAATTCTTTTTCAAGGACCTACTACTCTGATACCAATTGTTAGAAAGTAAAGTCCACCAAGATAACTAAGAGGGGGTGGGGGTGAATTAGTTATCTGATAATTATAACTTTTATCAACTTCAACAGCATTAAACCATGTAAGAAATATAATTACCAACCATAGAAAGATATCCATATACAATAACACAATGACACAAGATATGTTGACTAGGGAACATCTTGATCAAAGAGTAAACCCCAGTGGGAATGATGCCCACTAAAGATGCACTAATATGAATATTCCTTGTGAAAGGATGGACTCTGTTAGGAGTCTTATGAAATACATTTAGTACATATGAATCCCTGTTAGGAGATTTTGAATCCATGTTAAAAGATTCTAACCCAGTTAAGAGTTATGGAAGACAGATGGACCCACTGCCCAAATAGCTTCAATGGCAAGATCACTGAACACACTATCCAAATGATCTCTAGATTATTCAATAGAATAATATCAAATATGTTACCTCCTTTCTCACTATGCCAAACCACACTCTCTACTACATCATATCTCAATTTCAGATCTTTGTACCTCACATGTCTTCTTTCACAATTCATTAGCTCTTTTCTTCACTTCATCCATACATCATCACATCCAACCATATTACAACAAGGAAAAACACCCCTTCCTTTATACCACACTCAAGTAATTACAAATGAGTCGGCATCCAATTACAAAATAAAAGTTTCCACACGCTACATCAAAATTACACAAAATTGTCAGCTTCCAAATACAATAATTCTTCACTCGTGCAACCTCAAAGTTTACACTGTCATCCACATCACTATCAATGTTTCTTCATCTTCCCTTTAACTACACAAAGCCAGATTCCATCCCAATTAGGAGATATTATCTGATTTCCACAAACCACTACTCAGGAACACTACCTGAATACTGCTTCCACCAATATGCTCATAACTTCCATGAATAAATGAATTACTATCTATGCTCTTAACCATAAACATATAACATATCAAATAGTATATCCTCAATATCACATAGCTCCAACTACAATATCCCACGTGCGCTAATCCAAACATTATCTACTTCTCTACAAGTCTCTGGTAGATCACTATGTTGACATCAATGACAATCATAGTCATGATTGCAACAAAAATTGTTATAGAATGGCTGCCAAACATTCAGCATTCATTCCTAACAAGGTGTGTCTTCTTAAAACAACTGCTTGATGTGTTTTTATTGTAAATTCAGATAATCCCCCCCCCCAAACGAACAAACACAGAGCATTTACAAACACTTACAAGTACCTAATAGTCACTGGAATTTGACAAAAATGACCCATTTTCCAAAAATTAACTAAAATAGAAAATTTCCTAACATCATAAGATCACATTTGAGGTTCCCGGATCACATCCCGTATTTTGGATCCCATATGTTCAAACCTAGATTGCATCTGGTAAACACACCATTTCCTGGATCGCATTTGGTAACTACTGCATTTCCTAAGTCGCATCTCATATTTCTTGGATCGCATCTAGGGTCCAAAAACTTTGTCATTCACCTGTAAAATATCACATCTAGGATAGAGAGCATTTTCATACTTTCCAAAACCAAAATTTTTGCATTTTCAAATACCCATTTTAGCCAATGGTAAGATCCTATTTTCAAAACACATCCATCTAATAACCTAGAAGAGCTATTTTTTAGAATGTCTTGTCACCTTGCATGGTCCAAATTTGCATTGTCCAATTATGGAGTCAATTTATCCTATCAGTTACAATCAAGTTCCCAGCTCATAAACAGGGCACTTTGACACCCTTTGACTTTGGAACTTTCACATTATCAAACCCACTTACCTTTTTGGTTCCTAGCTCATAAATAGGACACTTTGACTCCCTTTGACGTTGGACCCATAAGAAAAATTCAAACCCACTCTTGCATCCTTGGATTCACAATCAAACATTGCAAACATTTAGACCCACTTTTAATGCAAGACGCTCATTAATCCCTTAATCAAGTTTTCATGGTTAATACGAGACACAAATCTTACCATTTCAACATGAACCCATTCACAAAAGAAGTATCATTGCTCACATTTGAAATAGGAGAAACCTCAAGACTTAATCCTTTATTTAGAACAACACCAAGCACCACGCATACAATGATACCCAAAATAATAAACATGAATAATCAAGAAGATTTCCATTGGGATGAAAGAGAATATGAACAAGAAGAAAAAAACAATCAAGAATAAGCTCAATAACAAGAAGTGCCTTATGATTACAATGATGATGAAGAATCCACTAAAAAAGAATACCAAAAGTTGTAAACAGCAAATGATTCCACAAAATCCTTGAGAGAACTTTGGAAGAAAATAAGGAGAAATACTTCCTAGAACTCACCTCTCAAGGAGTAAAACTACCAAAGGACTATGATGTCAACTAACTTAAACAAAAAGAGGATCTTAGTCCTATGTCCATTTTAACGAGGCAATTACTTACTATGCAAAATGAAATCAAAGAACTTGAGAAAGAGAAGGACAAACCAACAAAGCAATACTTGTTGGAACACATATGTCCTTTCCCTTTTGACAAGGGACTAAAAATGATTCCACTTCCCAAAAATGTTACAATTCCAAAATATGAAAAATACATGGGAGATTTCAACCCTCAAGATCATGTGAGGGAGTTTTTTACCACCAGTATGGAGTTTATGCATGAACAAGCATATCTAATGAGATTATTTCCATGAAGTTTATGGTGATAGGCTATGGATTGGTTCTCAAAATTACTCACAAGAATCAAGACATTTGATGAACTAGTGTAGAAATTCATACAACAATACTCCTACAACATCCAACATATAGTCACAATGTTAGATCTGTGCAATACCAAGAAAAAAATAGGAGAATCATTCTTAAGTTTCCTACAATGATCGATAAAGATATTTGCATGATATGCTAGGCAGATACCTGAAAATGAAAAGATGGACATCTTTATTAACAACTTGGTTCCTGAAATGAATTTTCCAATACAATTGCAAGGACCACCAAGTTTTGATAAAATGATAGATAGTGCCATAAAGATTGGAGAGGTCTTGATTAAGAAGGGTGTCATCACTATCAACAAGGAAAACAAAGACAAGTACTATCCCACCAAAGATAAGTACAAATATGGAAAGAAGAACAAGCATGTGGTTAATGATGGAGTGGTTGATACTCCTAATCCAAAACCTAAACCACATGTTTTCAATCTTACGCCGATTCTTCAAATGAGCAAGAATCTAAATCCTACTCTGACACCAATGGCAAGAAAGACCTTCAATAAACCTCCTATTCGAATAGAGCCTTGGATGGAAAGACCTAAGAGGAAATTTACACCATTGGGAGATACCTTGTAAGTGGTCTTAAAGTCACTCTTGGATAATAAAATAATCACGATTCCTGATTCTAAACCTTGGGAACCAGAAATAAAACCCAAGTGGTGGAATGACAATGAGTAATGTGATTTTCATTGCAATAAAGGACATAAGACCAACAACTATATGAATTTGAGGCATGTTATTCAAGACTTGATCGAAGAAGGTAAATTCAAGGTAGATGGACATCACACAAATAATGATCATAAAGCATTCCAAACTCCACTACCTAACTATGAAAAAGGGGAATCATCTAAGAGTAGCAAAATTAACTATACATACACTGATAATGACAATGTAATTCATATGGTGGAACCATGTGAATACTCCATCAATATGATCACTCTAAAAGGAGTCAAAAGTAAAACTGAATCTTCCAATGTTGTAACATGAAGTCAAGCTATACTCACTCTCAAAGGATCTTCAACATCTAACACACTAGCTACAACTATAACAACATCTAAGCAAGAGGCGTTACCTCCAAAGTTTAATCTTGTGGATTAGTTACAAAAGACACCCGCTCAAATATCTATCCTAGAGTTGTTGAAAATATCCCCTAGTCATAGGGAAATTCTTGATCAATTCCTACTTAGCACTAATGTACCAAAAGATCTAGATGTGGATAGATTCCAAGCTATGGTTGGTCACTTGAGTTCCCCACATTACATATCTTTTTCTGAAGAGGATGATAAATCATTGAACTAACCACACAATCAACCCCTACATTTAGAAGTCCTTATTCAAAAACACCGAGTCAAGCATGTCTTTATAGATGGAGGTGTTGGTTTGAACATCTGTACATACAACTTGGTAAAATAGTTGGGCTTCTCAGAACATGCAATTGATCCTAGAAGAAAGATAACCATCAAATCTTATAATGAAGAAGAGAGATCCTCCAAAGGATTGGTTGTCTTACCTATCAGAGTGGGACCGGTAGAGAAATATGTCCTATGTCAAGTTCTTGACTTACCACTCACATACAACATTTTTCTTGGAAGACCATGGATACATTCAATGCAAGTTGTGCCTTCTACTTATCATCAATGCCTAAAATTTCCTCATAATGGAGTGCAGGTGACTATTCCCGCAGATACTATATATTCTTGCAATTATCTCAAACAAATAGAAAACATGGTTCCTCACAAAAAGGAAAGATCTAGTAAGGAAGAGACATCCAAGGAAATGGTTGAAAAAAGTTTTTATAAAAATATCAACATTCAAGAAACAAGTATGGGTGAATACAAGATAGATCTTGCAATATCTTTAACGGATCTTCCCACATCTCTTAGAACACAAGGAAGACCTTCATCAACATTTACACCATCCAATGGTAGTGCTCTAACTATACATGAAGGAATTGGAATGGTCAAAGAAAAAGTATCCCTTGAAGAAGAAAATGAAGAAAAAGTTGTTTTGCAATGGCTCTCTAAAGAAAATGAAAAGGATGGAAATGTCAAACATGTTGAGATAGCTCCAAATAAATGTGGAAAAGGGTATGAGATGATAAAGCAGATGAGATACAAAGGAAAAGGACCCTTGGGACAAAACAAATGAGGACTTGTGGAACCTCTACATATGGATTTCAGAAATACTAAAGACAAGACCAAATTAGGCTTCAGGGAGGCAAGATTTCATCCTACAGTAGAAAGTGGTCCTTTATTTGATAGATCAGGAGACTCAGATGATGAAGAAGAAGTAGAAGGATAACCTATTTCCTATGAGAGGCTGTTACTCTTGCAAGTGACCCACTATCAAAAATTAGTACCAATCTTAAACAAGAATCAGAGAAGAACAAGTAGATGAATCTGAAGGAGAAAAAGAACAAGGGCTTCCTATTTTTGACATGCCTCATTTTGATGAGGAACCAGAAATGACAATTCCACAAGAATCATTGCAAGAAGAAGAGGATCGTGCTAATGAAGAAGATGAAATAGCCATGACTATTGCCCACTTCTTGGGGGTTTCATATGATATTCAAGTAGACTCACATGAATATGAATGGGATGTCCTTTTTTATGATACCATGGATATAGAGATAGATGTGATACACAAATTTGCTTCTAGAGTCTTGATTGAAGAAGGAGAGAGTTCTAATACTATACCATTAGAGTTAAATTTCCATAACACTAACATGAACTATAATAATAATGAACATTACTCTAATAATCCTAACATCTATTTTGAAGCAAACCTAATAGAAGACATCTTGCAAGTTGATGGTGGTAATAACACGGTGATGTCTCTTGAACCTACTAAATTTGTCTTTAATATACCCTGAACTAATAAATTGGTATGAGCCTACAAACACAAGCCTATTATCTTTTGAGAATGACTATGCCATAGAATGTTATCTAAATGCTTGTGAATCTTTCCCTTCTTCCACCAGCAAAAAGAGAGAAACCATGACAGAGGAGGATATCAAGTTTCTCAGTCTTAAAAAGAAAAACAAAAGGAACAAGAGATCTGATGGTGAAAACCACCTAGTGGCAATATCAGATCCTGAAAGAGAAAAAGAAAAAGATGTATCCAATGGTGAAAACCTCCTAGAGGCACCAAAGGATGGGATTCTTGACATTATCCCAGATCACTTTCAGGAAAGGTCCTCAGTTCTGATCGAACCTACACAACCCATTAATTTGGGAACAATGGAATATCCTCAGCTAGTCCACATTGCTCAGTCATTGACAAAAGAGGAAAAGATCCAATTCACCAATTTCTTTAGAGAAAAGAATATCAATTTTGCTTGGTCTTATTTAGATATGTCTAGATTGGATACAGACTTGATCCTGCATCACTTATCTATTTCACTTGATATAAAACCAGTAAAGCAAAAACTCAAGAAGATGAATCCACATGTGGCATTGCTAGTGAAGGTAGAATTAGAAAGATTATTGAAAGTTGGATTCATTAGAGCTATTGATTATGTGGAGTGGATCTCAAACATAGTTCATATTTCTAAGGTAGATAAATCCATTAGAGTTTTCACACACTTTAGGGATCTAAAAAAGGCTTGTCCAAAAGATGATTTCCCACTACCAAACATAGATATAATTGTGGATTTGATAGTTGGCTATGAAATGTATTCACTAATGGATGGGTTTTCTGGGTATAATCAAATCAAAATTGCTCCTGAAGATCAAGAAAAGACTACATTCACATGCACGTGGGGAACATACTACTGGAATGTGATGTCATTTGGTCTTAAAAATGTAGGTGTGACCTATCAAAGGGCGATGACCACAATATTCCATGATATGATGCACAAGAACATGGAGGACTATGTAGATGACACATTGGCTAAGTCAAAGATAAGGACTACACATATATAAGATCTAAGGAAAATCTTTGACAGGATGGAATAATTTCAATTAAGACTTAATCCTAAGAAGTGCACATTTGGTGTCTCATCTGGAAAGTTACTAGGATTCATAGTCTTAGCAAAAGGAATTGAGGTGGACCCAGCAAAGGTGAAATCTATTCTTGAAATGCAACCACCTAAAAACATTAGTCAAATGAGGATGCTACAAGGCAAGATATAATCCATAAGAAGATTCATATCTCAATTAGCGGATAAAGCACAACCTTTCAAAATGTTGATGTGTAAGGGAACTAAATTTACTTGGGATGAGCAATGTGAAGGAAATTTCACCCATGTCAAGAAATATTTGATGAATCCTCCAATTTTGATGGTGCCAATTGATGGAAAGCCTCTATTTCTCTACATATCAGCTACAGATACATCACGAGGAGTATTGCTTGCACAAAAAGATGAGACTAAGAAAGAAAGAGCTATCTACTATATCTACAGGACCTTAGTTGCATATGAGTTAAACTATTCAATGATTGAGAAAGCATGCTTAGTAGTGGTGTTCGCATCCCAAAAGTTGAGATATTACATGTTGGCACACAAGGTGAAGCTAGTGTCAAAAATTGATCCACTCAAATACTTGTTGAATAAGGCAATGCTGATAGGAAGACTAGCAAAGTGGTTCTTGATCCCAAGTGAATTTAACATTGAATGTGTGGATAGAAAATCCATTAAAGGAAAAGTGATTGCTAATAAACTTGTAGAAATGCCATTAACAGATAACAAGCCATTAAATTTGGAGTTTTCAGATAAATCTATCATGTACTTAACAGAACATCCTTGGAAAATGTATTTTGATGGCTCCTTCACACAGAAAGGATCAGGAGTTGGATGCTTATTCATTACACCACAAGGATATAAGATTCCAAAAGCTTATAAAATGATTTTTCCATGCACTAACAATATAGTGGAGTATGAAGCTCTTGTGAATGGGATCAGACTGGCAATAGAATGGAAAATTGTTGAGTTACACATTTATGGAGACTAACAGCTTATTATCAATCAGGTGAATGGTGACTATCAGACAAAATATGATAAGATTATGCCTTACAAAAGAATGGTGGAAGAATTGAAGAAATACTTTATCTTCATCACATTTCAACAAATTCCAAGATCAGAAAATAGAGTATTTGATGTGATGGCTACTTTAGCATCCATGTTACAACTAGAGGAACATCAATTTCTCTATGACTTCCTGGTGGAAGAACTCCCCTTTTCGGCATACGACTCATCTAAATCCCAAATTGTGTGTGCCCTTGAAACCCAAGTATTATATCGATATGCCCATATCTATTCTTAACTAAAGTACCAAACAATCCCTAAAGGTTATTCCTAAAATGAGAAAAGATCCCTCATAAGAGTGGCATCACATTATATAATCATCGCTAATGACTTGTTTAGACATAGTCTAGATGGCATGCTTCTTAGGTGTTTAGAACATGAAGAGTCTAATCGTGTATTAAAATAAGTTCATGAAGGTGTGTGTGGATCACACTCGAATGGTTTTTCATTAGCCAAGAAACTTTTAAGGGTTGGATACTATTGGCCTACAATGGAAAAATATGCTATCCACTTTGCAAAAACTTGTAAGAAATGCCAGATCCATGGTAACCTGATACATGCTGCAGCTAGGGAGATAATTCCTTTCATAACACATTGGTCATTTCAATAATGGGCCTTTGATTTAGTTGGTTAGATTTACCCTAATTCATCAAGTGGACACAAATACATCATTACTGCAACTGAGTATTTCACAAAATGGGTGGAAGTTATCCCACTGTCCAATGTAACTGGAAAACAAGTTTCCATTTTTATCTTGAATTATATCATCTTTCGTTAAGGCATACCCTCGTCGATTGTGACTGAAAATGGGGGTCAATTCAAAAAAAAAGACATAGATGAGTTGTGTATTCAATTCAAAATCACTCAGCACTATTCCTCAATCTATTACCCTCAAGGTATTGGATGGGCTGAAGCATCTAACAAAACTATTCTGAAAATCTTGCATAGGACAGCGAACAAATTAGGAAGGGATTGACATTTGCAAATCAATCCAGCATTGTGGGCTTATAGAACTAGTATCAGAACACCAACTGGCACAACTCCTTTTGCACTAGTTTATGGATCATAAGCGGTATTACTAGTTGAGGTCGATATTCCATCACTGAGGGTATCATTGAAACATCTAGTCACTGATGAGGACTATAAAATCTCTAGACTACAAGAGTTAAAATTACTAGATGAGCGAGGCAACAGGCATTTGATCATCTTAAAGCCTATCAAAAGAGGATGTCAAGAGGATATAACAAGAAAGTGAAACCAAGAAGTTTTCATATAGGAGATCTACTCCTAAGAGAAAATCCTAAGAATCAACATAATCGAGAGCAAAAGGGAAAATTTGAACCCAACTAGTTGGGTGCCTTTGTCATAAAAGAAACATTTGGATCTAGAGCCTATCAATTGGCTACGCTTGAAGGAGATGTTTTACTAGATCCAATCAACACTCTACATCTAAAAAGGTTTTATACCTAACATTCTTGAGAAGGCTCCTATATAGTGAAAAGAGTTCCTAAAAATTCAAAAATAGCAAATATGGATCCTGAAAAAAATAAAAAACAATAGACAAAAAGTCCTAAAAAAAATGACCATCTCGGTGAGAACCTAGCAAATAGGCGCCTTGGTGAGTCTACAAAAAAAAATTGAAAAAGAGAAAAAAAAATTGAAAAAGAGAAAAATACAAAAAAATGGAAAAGAGAAAAAGTGTCTTGGTGAAAACATGGTAAACAGGCGCCATGATAGCAAAAATATAAAAAGTTTGGCCAAGTGGTGAAAACCTGGTAATAAAGTGCTACTTTTAATCAACGCTCTATCTATCAAGACAATGCTTGCACATTTGGCCTATGTAAATATCAGTTTGTACATATCTTCCAATCACTTTCATGACGTGCCAAATCCTAAAGTGAACTATCAAAGCGATGTGTCTTCCTAAGGTTGGAATCTATCTACATTAGGGTCCTAGGTAAACTATTTTCCCTAGCGGGAATTGATCAAGATCACATTTGTTGGCAGGATATTAATTTTGTAATTGACAATAAACTATGACAACGGTATTTTTCAATACCACCCTAGTCCACAATAGATAATAAACTACGAAAACAATGATATTTGTAAATGCCAACCAAATAGTATTTCTCAATACTTGGATCTAAATGTGTTTCTCAACACAATGTCATGATGAAAAGGGTGTTTCTAAACACTAACGGGTAAAACACTTATGGATGGAAGAAAAATGATGTTTGATAATAGTTCTTATGCATGTGTTTGCAAGATTAATCAAAAGTATTTTTAAACACTATAATCACAACTATTTATTTTTGAGGCAAATACAATGAGCATTTTAAAAGGATAATGAACTTTTCCTTATTATCAACTTTTGATTGTTATGTTTCCTTGAGTAACTCGATGATGTCTATGGACTAGAGAAATAAGAATTGGGGCATAACATTTTCTTTGTGTTCTATTTGTGGTAATAAATATGATGATCTAAGGTGATCATGGGGAATGGGTATCTACTATAAGTGCCTCCATCATGATTGGAATGCCATGTATACCTCAACCTGTTTCCTATGAGAAATTTGGTGAGGTTGGATTTATTTCCTTGACTATTTTAAACTAAGGTGAAAAACTACTTCCTATTAAGGTACATAGTAAATTAGACATATGCCCAAGGATATGAATACAAAATGAAAGGTCATTGTGGGTATATATTTACACATTATGCACCATAAAAGAAAAGGTTTACATCAAACAAGAAGTAACTGATAGGATATTCTAGCTATGTTCTTTAATGTTTAGGTTATCTTTCGACGTGACGAATTAAAAGGGAAGTATTCATATTTTTAGGATTGCTAAACCTATCAGTGAAAATTGTACTACCCTAATGAGGTCCCGTTACAAATGTTCTATGATGACAAACAACCCACTTTGAATAAACAGTGACTGTCCTAGGTGTCTTAGTCTAGGTGCATTTCATTGGTTAATTGCATTAGTGTTCATTTTAGTTGCATATCATATTAAGTTGCATTAGGTTCGTTTAGATGCATTTCATGTCTTTAGTTGCATTGAATTTCATTTTTAAAATTGCATTCATTTTAATATAGTTTCATTTATTTAAAATTTGCATAAGCATGAATGTATGAGTTCAACTATTGAAAGCATTAAAGTGAGCTGAAAATTTTGAAAGCATTAATCAATTTCCATGTTTGACCAAGTACATCATGAAATCATAAATAACTAAAACAAAATGACTAAATATATAACACTGATATCCATTTGCATTCATAATCCATTTCATATCATAAAAATGCTTGCATTATGCATCCATAATCATCCATACATGAATAAAGTGAGATGTCCATAATTGCATCGCAATACATCTCATACATCCATATTCATAAAATAAAGTTTGCATCCATACATTCATAAAAGCTATAAAAATACAAAAATATGAGCATATATTAGTGAAATATATCATGATGTCATTTTATCACTGTCTAATCTAATCATGACCAAGTATTACCATTGCATCAATATCCAAAAGCATAAAACAAATATCAAATATCCCACATGTGCATAAATAAAAAAACATCATATAAAGAAACATCAAATTAGATGAAACATCCATGTCATAATTAGCAGAAGCGTCAATATATCATCATAATAGAGTATCAAAAATGTCCATAACAAAGTATCAGAATATTAGCATCGGTATATCAGAGCATGAAAGAAACAAGTATCAGAGTATCAGTATCATAAGAAATAATATATCAGTAATAAATAGTCCATGGGATGTAAGAGAGTGTATTGATAAAAATTGGTACAAATACACAATATATCCAATAAGATACATCAGAGATACAAATGCACAAAGTACAAAATATCATGCCTCACTAGCCCCATTCTCCTCTTGTGGTGGATCAAGAGGAGGAGGATGTGCATCTTCTCTACTGGGAGGAGGTGGAGGCATAGCACCCTCTGACTATTGTGCTATCACTGAATATAAAGGAGCTCTCTAAGTAGCATGAACTGCAACACAATATAAGGTAAAATAGTATGTAGCCCTCTGACCTTGGTGAGTGATTGTATGGACATATATGTCTCACTTTTTCCTCAAGTGTGCTAGTTGTGTGTCCCTATCTACTCTCAGTTGTGCTATCTAGGTATCCCTCTCTGCTCTTAGCTGATCCAACTATGTGTCTCCCTCTGATAGCTATGCTCAGAGGGTAGCCATCTCTAATCACAACGCAACCCTCTCCTACTCACATTGTGACAATCGGTCACCATCACCACCTATAGGAGGATCTCTAGGTGCCTCCTGCTACTATGCATGATCCTCTCCTCCTCCTCCTACCCTCTGAGCATGCTCATCCCTATGCAATAGTGGGTTTTTATCCCTCTGAGGAGGGATGACTCTCAATCTTTGTTGTCACTACTAACCACTATCTCCTCCTGAGGCCCATTGTCTACTACCACCTTCGCCTCCACCTCTACCATCTCCTCTGCCTCCACCTCTACCATCTTCACCACCTTTTTGAGCCTCATCTCAATCCCTACCCCTATCTTTGCCTCAACCTCTATCTCTACCTATAGCATCTCGGCCTTGGCTACCACCATCATTAGTATGATCATAGTCTAAACCGTCCTCCATACATGGAACAGCCTCATCAGGAGCTATGAACCTAGGATAGGGGTGCTATGTGTAATGAGTATGATAAGCATCTATAATACCCTCATCAAGGATCTCTAGGTGGTACTCCCATTCTACCCATTCCATTTGTGTGATCGAGTGCACTGATGTCTCATATATTAGCTTAGGTCCCCACTGGACCTCCTCGTCCCTAATATGTGCATAAGTAGCCATCTCCTATGATACACTTTGCACCCTGTCATACTACCTATGTACATGATTGATCAAGAAATGCTCCACAACATACCTAGTGTGGCTTACAAGATACCTACTTTGATAAAAAAAAAGGGCATATGTTTGACATCTAAGGGTCATCCCTCACAATCCACATACGGCCTCCATACAACATCAGTGATATCATCTAACAATCACCACCAGTACTCTAACTTTCCCAAATGGGGTTGCTAAATAAGACCTGAATACATGTAGATATATGGTAGGTTGGCATCCTAGTGCCTATCAACAATGGGTCGTGTGATGAGGATATGCTCCCATGCCTAGACCTGAAGAACTAAACTGACCACTATCATAATCTTGGAGTGATGATAGACTATCTTGTGGAGCTCTCTATACAAGTGGGTGAGGATGCAGCTTCCCCATGCATAACGGCCAGGTGACTAAATCATCTACCCAATCACCGAGGACCAGCCACACATAAACTCATGCTGACCTTTGTTAGGCATCATAAGGCCACCAATCAATACTCCCAAATAAATAGGAAGTGGTGCATAGTTGACCACCATGTGGTCCCAACTCAGATAGTGCCTCACAATGGTATCATCTCCAAATAACCTTCATGCATCAGCCATTGCAATAGGGCTAGATGCCTCATGCTCCACTCGAGTACCCATCACAGGAACATAAAGGATCTGCCAAATATCCTTTGGAGTCATATTCATCTCACCAGTAGGAAGGTGAAATGTGTTGTGCTCCAAGTGCCAACACTCTGCCAATGATGTCAAGAGTCTGTGATTTACCTAAATGTTGATTAAATCAGCTAAACTCCAAAGGCCACATCGCGCAATGACCTGTTGCTCCTCTACGGAGAGCTGTTGATGCAACTCTAACACCTAGGTAGGCCATGGACATCTAAAAGCTATAACATCAAAATCAATCTACAGAACATAAAATAGGGGTACCATGTCAGCATTAGACAAAGGAAAATTGATGAAAAATTTCTCAAAAGGATCAAATAGACAAGTATAGTTAGTTAAAAATTTAGAAAACCAAAAATGATTCTGAAATCTCAGATATGATCTAGGAAATTTGGGATATGAACTTTTAGCAAGGTGCGATCTGGGATATCCTAGATGCGATACCAGAAATATGGGAAGTGATCTGGAAACTGAATCCAACCCTATTTTAACCTAATGTGAGGAAAGGACAAAAATGCTTTGAGTTTGGTTGAATTTGATCAGATGTGACCCGACGGGGTGTGATCCTAGAAATCCTAGATGCGATCTAGGATACAGTGAAAAATAGGGTACGATGTGGGATTGACCAGATGTGATCTCATATATGGGATGTGATTAGGGATTAAATTACTTATAAAATGCTTTTAAATGCATGAAATTCAAAAATTCAAATTTGACAAAGAGCATTTTTGAGTACTCACAGGTGCTGCGTAGTGCGTCGGTCAGTTGTATCACCTAGACATCTCAAAATGGTGCTTCTCCATAGGGTACACCATCTTCTCTTAGAGCTCGGTGAAAATCAAAGGTAAAAAGTAAAAATGAATAGTCAAAATGGACATTTTGACCTATTTAAGCCTTCCAGGAGCTCTGGAACCCTAAGGGACATTATTGATAATACATCACAAAGTCTTCATATCAGGACTGAAATCAAAATAGGTGATTTATATCTGTAAGAATTTTCCTAGAGAAAAGAATAAAAGCCAAGATCTAGAAGCTCAAGAGACAGCACAAGAGAGATAGAAAAAATGATCAAATAATTGATTATAGCCAATTGAATTGATTGATTACAAAGTAGGAGTGCCTAAATATATAGGCAATGCAATAAGACTACATGATAAGGAGATGATAAGATATCACCCACACAAGGTGGAATCACATGTCCACCAAAGGTGGATCATCCTCCATTGTACATGAAAGTATGAGAAACATGTGTAACAATGCGAGGATGATAATGTGATAAGTGCACTAAAGGTGGATCTCACACACAACAAGGTATGTGATGAAAACTATCACACCTAAAGTGGAAATTATCCTAACCATGTGCTAAAAAGAAATGCAAACTCGTAGGTGTCACATTGACAACTAATATGCAAATGCATTATCCTAAGTAAACTTAAGTAAAGTGTAATTAGTAAATATTTAATTACACCAACACCCCCTCCTTAAGTGTAACTTAGGGAATGCACTTAAACTCATAATACAAGATGGGTCCTAGCTACTAGGCCATGTTAGGTACCCATGTACAAAATGCAAGAACAATGCAATCTCTCATATAGTGAAGAAAGAGGGAAAACTTCATGGGAAAAACCCTCCCCCAAAAAGAGAGATGAATACAAGATGCATGCATGGATGGAGTAATCAAGACCCCCCAATTATGACATACATCATGCATATATAATAAAAAATCACCCCAAAGGAAGGAAACAAGGAGACATGATATTCCCCCCATAATGAGTAATCTCCTCCAAGGATGGTAAGTGCTTGAAGACAAAACATAGTCCAATGCCTACAAACAACATTTCTCCTCTTAGGAAGAAGATACACCAAGTATAGATGTGTATCATCTTAAAATGGAAGCACTTCCATGATAAGAGCATTTAGCCTTCCAAGTAGGTGGTTTGGGGTCATGTTAAGCACCTTGATTGGGTCTTTTCATGTATTTGGCTTTTCTCCCCGCTTTCCACTTCTTCCCTGCACTTGATTTCTTCATTCTAGGTGAAATTAAGGTTAGGATCTTAAGGATTCTCCTGAATTTCCCTCTTCCATGGCTCTATTTTCTAGGTAGGATTTAGAAATGGATCCTCCAAGCCTTCATCATAATAATTATAGGATTTTATGTCTATCACTGACTTTCTATCCTATTCTGGCATCAATTCTAGGTTTCTGGGCATCCCCGGGACCTCCTAACTTGGTTCTAAGTCAACCTGGGACCAGGTTCAGGGTCAAGTTAGAACCTGACTAGGTTAGGTCCAACCTCGACTTTGACCCCTTCCTCCAAAATTCCAATTTCTAGAATTTTCGGGCTTTGGGCTTTCGGGAGATTTATTTTCCCACCTCCGGGTCGGCCATTTCGGGTTTCGGGATGGTAAATCCTTTAATTGCATTTAATCTAGGTATATTTTCTAAAGGTGAGGACCTAATTGGGATTTAATTCTCTAAGGTGGCCCATCTAGAGGAGTGTTCCCTAGATCACTATAAAAGGAGGCCTTCCTCTCTCATTTTCATATCCACAATCAAGTTTTCATATCTCATAATCAAGTTTTGCAATCAAGCATCTAGAGCTCTCAAGTGCAAGCAAGTCTTCAAGCATTCAAGTGTTCAAGCATCCATTCATCAAGGAGATCCATTGTTAGCCATTGAAGGATTCAATCTCTTTGGAACCCCCTTGAAGATCCATCCTTCTCCATTCATTCAAGCCTTCTCATATGCAAAGATCAAGTCAAGATTGGTGTTGAAGATCAAATACCATTGATTGGAGACATCCTACATCCATTGAAGCATTCCTACTTGTGGATTTGAGGATTTGAATCCTCTACAAGGACTTCAACATAAGCAAGGTGATTTGTTTCAATTACTTTGTTTATGCACAATATATTTCAATTCAATTTCAAGGTTAATTCCTAAATTGGGGTTTGACCAAGGAAAACCCCCCATACAACAAAAACCCCCATTTTCTTGTAGGTACAGGTGTGGAATTTCAGATCTGAGAGTGAATTTGGATGTCCTTTTCGGAAAACTTTTGAGATTTTCGAATAGAATTTGAATCAGACTTCAAATAAAGAATGTGGTATTTGACCTTTTATGAGGGTCAAACCCGAGCCGAGCCATCTTGAGGAAAGATTTCTAAGTTTTCTCTGTCTCGGCATTTCCAATCCAGGATAGGTTTCAGATTTTCCCAAAAGTGTACACAGACATCAGAATTCAACATTTTCTAGATCTACCCTAATTTGAGGTTAGTACTTGTATTTCAATTATTCTATATTCCAAATATAATATCCATCGACAAGGGAAATATTAGATTTACTTTCTCTCTTCCATATTCATCCACAAATTGATTTGATTGTGTATTAACCTCTAGGTTGATCAAATCGGATCTCTTCCTTGGGGAATTTGGGTTTTGAGAATAGATCTCATATTTCCCCCTCTACATTTGAATGGTGGTGAATCCATTTTACCATCATTCATTTTGGTGAACCCGACATACTTACTCTCTTTTCTTTTATGGAATTGGATGCCTTATTGTGCTTTCCTTTTATCTTGTTAGTATTAGATTTTTCCTTTGTGATTGATCTTGCATGCTAATTAGACTTCATATTCATGCTTTATGTGTTCTTATTTTAGGTCATTTGCATTACATTGGTTTATGAGCTTTACTACCACTAGTCCTACTTATAACATTTCGGTTAGAAGAAGTTGTAGACTCATGGGTGCCTTTGAACCTAAATCTTCTTCTCCTTTCCTTAGGATCCTGGATGATAACCTGATTCTTCATGATTCCAATCCTCCTATGGAGAAAAACTCTTCTCACTCATCTCATGATGAGGATGATTCTTTAAGAGTTCCTCCTGAACAAGTCCAAAAACTTTCCACTGAACTTGATAAAATGGGTAATTGGCTTCTTCAAGAAAGCCATAATCAAGATTCCATTCAAGCTATAGAGGCTCTTAGGAAAGTTCTCCATGATAGTGATCAAGGTATTAACCTCTTGCATAGTATTACTCATCTTGTGCATTCAAATGTTAAACCTTTAGCTCAAGAAGCTCAAGATTTAGGGTTAATTCCTCCTATCACTAGTGTTGAACCTCCTTCTAATCCTTTACCTAGTATTCCTATTTATACTCCTTCTTTGGTGACTATGATGGTTCCCTATGTTCCTATGAGTGTTCCTCTTGTATCCCTTCCTACATCACAACCTTCATATCATAATGTTCCTTTCACTTATTCCACTCCGCTTCCAACTGTAGTTCCTAGTGTTCCTCTAGTTGTATCCTCTATTCCTATAGCTTCTTACACTTTACTTAGTGAGGCTAATGTTGCTACTCCTCCTATTTCCTCTAATGATTCAACAATCATCAGTTTGGCTCAAACTATATCATCCTTACAACAACAACTTGCTTCCTTAACTTGAAACAAGTTTAGTATTCCTACATGTGACATGGGAAGTCCCTTGTCTTGGGATATTATTCGTACTCCTTTTCCTCAGCAAGGTGAGATGCCTCATCTTGAGAATTATAATGGAAAAGGAGATCATTTTCATCATGTTAAAACATTCCAAATCCTTTGTAGTGATTATGCTCATGACCATAGGATTTTAGCCAAATTGTTTGCTAGAACCTTTTGTGACAAGGCCTTACAATGGTATTGTTCCTTGCCTCCTTATTCAATTGATTCTTTTCTGCAGCTTGCTAATGCCTTTATTCAACAATTTCAAAATAATATTGGCCCACACATGTCATTGACTGATTTAATGCATTGTAAACAAAGTGCTAAAGAAAAATTGACTAAATTTATTGGTAGATTTAAGCATTTGCATACTCAGATTTCTTATCTTGTTCCTAATATTGATATTCAACGTATGTTTATTTCAAATTTGCAAAAGGATATTAGAGATAAGATTCTTCTTACTGAATTTACCTCTTTTCAATAACTTTGTGCAGCCCTTCATCATTATCAATTACAAGTGAGTCAATTTGAGAGCACCACTCCAACGGCTCCTGTTCCAATTGATAAGAGTGATGCTGCTCCTAATCCAAACAAATTTCAAAAATTCAACAACTATGTCAAGATAAACAAACAAGCAAATGTAGTTGTTGATCAATTTGTTGTTGCATCTCATAATGCCACTTCTACATCCACTACTTTTTTATTAAATCATACGTTTACTCCTCTTGCTGAAACTTTACATGCTATTATGAATAGGTTGTTAGCTGCTAATATGATTACTTTACCTCCTATTTGACCTCTTTTACCTACTACAATTGCATCTAAATCTCTTGATCAAAATGCTTTTTTGTCAATATCATCATCAGAATGGTCATGATACTGAGAGATTTTATTCTTTAAAACATAAGGTTCAAGATCTCATTGATTCTAAGGTTTTATCTATTGACAATCTAGCTAGTAGTGGGAATCAATCTATCTCTCCTCCTAATCAGAACCTTCAAATCTATATGAATCCTTTACCTACGCATGATACTAATACTATTGCTCAACCATCTACTATGGAAATTATGTATGATTCAAAGATGGATGATCTCAATCATGTTGTTAATCAAGTGGAGCATATTGATAAGTCTATATCTTCACCTCAACCTTCACCTCAAGTTCAATCTCAACCTCAAGTTAAACCTAAACCTAAAGTGAAACCTCAACCTAAACCTCGATGAAAATTTAAGAATAAAAGACCTCGGGAACTTTTGATTACCATTGACAACTCTGAGATTATTAAAGCTCCTAATGGTCCCCTTTACATTGCTGCTAGGATTGCTCAGATACCTACTTGAGGTTGTCTTGTTGATCCTACCTCCTTAGTTAATGTTATCACTGAAGAAAATCTTTTTATGAAAATTTTACAATGTGACTTTTATGATACATCACATGTGTGGATTCAAACTTGCGATGGTTTTCTTTATCCCTCATTTGGTTCTATTACCTTGCCAGTTGAACTTTTTGGAAAAATTGTGAACACTACCTTCGTTGTGGTTCCTACTTTTGATCAATTTCAAGTTAAGCTAGGTTTGGCTTGGTTGACCACCATACATGTTGTCTCTTCACCTATCCATAAGTGTCTTAAGCTCATTCATGATGGCAAAGTGAAGATGATCAATCATAGTTTATATCAACCTTCTAGGCCTAGAGATTGTGCTGCTTTAGATTTCTTTTGGCCTTCCTTACCTAATTCATGTCCTCCTAGACCTGATAATCTTTTTTGATCATATCAAGCTTATAAGAATCATAAGATTCTTCAATTAAGCATACCTCCTATGGATCTTAATCATGGTCTTTTACCTACACCTTCAATACCTCCTTTAATTATGGCTTCTAGTTCTGTTAATCAAGTTCCTCCTACTGAACCTATCAAAGATCCTGTGATTGTTTCTCCTATAGATAATAATTCTATTGATCTTCCTAAAGAACCTGTGAAGGATCCTGTGATTGTTCCTCCTAGTTCTCAACCTATTTCAAATAAATCAAAACATAACTGATCTTCTAATGAATGTTGTAAAAAGTGTCGTGCTCATGCTAAAGCTAAAAGATCTCTACCTTCTTCAGATAAACCTATGCATAATGTATTAGAAGATGTTAATACTAATAATGATGTTCACATGCATGATTATGATGATTCTATTCATATCTTAGATCCTATTTTGATTAATTTAGATGAAGAAGATACTCTTGATAATACTGATGATGTTAATGATGAATATGAGACTATTGACATTAACACTAATTTACCTAATATGCTTTCATCACAATTAAATCTTACACCTAGTGTCGAACATAGTGATTCTCAAGAGGATCCTTGTTTGGAACTGGCTATCATTCCTACTATATTGGATATTTTCCCTCTTGCGAGTGTATACACCTAAAAATGGCTTCATTAATTAATTAAATATTTATTATTTAATTACTATTGACTTGATAAATTAATTAAATATTTATTATTTAGTTAATAATTAGTCCTCTATTTATTAAATAAATTATTCAATTTATTTAGTGAATTCACTATAGTCTATTCTTCTATCCTAAGTCTTCTAATTAGTCTTATTAAAGTGATTTAATTAAATACACAATCACCTAAATATGACTAAGTTTCCTAGTCCACCTCACCTACCTAGTCACCTGACACATCACTTTGGCTAAAATAAATAATTATTATTAATTATTTATTGACAATAATCCTCACCCACACATGACCTATTCTCAAGAGCTATGTGGCCTCATAGGACTTAGTCTCATGACCACATGTCCTCTCAACAACCAAGTCAAGAGACATGCCCTATTCCTAAGGGGCTTCTCAAGCCACCTCTAAGGGTCAAAGGTGACTCATGGGACACTTGTGCAAAGAGTCCTCATGAGGAAAAGGTCTCCCCCTCTTTCTCTCTTTGGTCTTTGTGAGACACATGACATGTGTCTTTCCCTTCCACCTTCTTCTCCTCCATGTCAATGTGAGAGGAACATCATCCCTATTCTTCCTCTCACATTCCAACTACATCCCCCTTTCTCTCAACTCCTTCAACCAAGTCAATCCTAGCCCTAGGATCTTCCACCTTTCATTCTCAACTGTAGGATTGCGCCACCTAGGCCTAGATCCTCCAAAACTCTATAAAAGGAGCCACATTTCCCATTTGAGAGCTAATAGGTATTTTGATAATAGGTATTCTCAAGCATTTAAGCATCCAAGCATTCAAGCATTCTAAGAGAAATCAAGCATCCATACTATCACCATTTCATTTGCATTTCATCCATTAGTTTGCATAAGCTATTGTGCACTCATTTCATTCAATCTCCACACTTTGGTGATCATCTTGGGAAAGGGCTTCATTTGGAAATCTAAGAGCTCAACATCTTCAAGAAATTAAGGCTAAGAGGATAATGGAGACAAGTTGCATGGTAGGTGAAGGTAATTAAATCAGTTTCATCATTTCATAGTTACTTTGCATTCTTCATTGTGTTTGCATTAGATAGATTTATTGGCTTTTAATAGTTAATTTATCATTTATAGTTGTTAGACATCTAATTTGTGTAATACCCCAAAAATGGGCTATAAGTTCATTAACCTCCTACATCTACAAATCAAACGAAATCAACATCAAAGTCCTAATCTAAGGCACATCTAAACATCATTGAATCATAATTGATTATCTTAAATTCTGCATCGGGGAATATTTCTAGTAATATTCCTAATTATCATAATTATCTTTAATTTAATGATTATTTGGCGATAAATCTTATTTATCCTAAAGTTTGATTAATTGGATATTCTAAATATTTAATTAATTAAGTTTAATTCTGCCACTTAATTATTTAATTGAATTTAATTATATTTATTTCTAATTATATTATTTAAATTTTGACAATAAATCCAAAATCTTATGAATAATTGATTAAACTCTTATTTAATTAATTAAAGCAAGTTGTCATTATTTAATAATATAGTTTTTAATAAAAGTTTGATTAAATGATTGATTAACCCATAAATCAATTGTTAAGTTGGAAATAAATCACTTTATTATTAAATTAATTCATAAATAAAACATGCACAATCATAAAAGCAGACAACTATCAATTATCAATTAAAGCTAAACTCTATTTTGAGTTAAAACTTAGCTTTTGCATGTTTTTGTGAATTAAATTATCTTTATTATCAGATAACTCAAAAATCAAGTTGAGTTAATCTGAGTGATTTATGGCTTTTTTCCATGCACCTCCAAAGCCCCAGATTTCTATAAAATCAAGGCTCAGCTCTTCATAATTCATCCACGAATTTGCATTCTCATGCTGTCGAATTGGAGTTTGAAGAATCATCTTTGCGAATTCAAGCTATTGTGAGATCTTTCTAGTTTTGAGCATTGCATATCATTTAGCATAGATTCATATCATTGTGATGCAGGAGCATCCTGGGTGTAAGAGCAATCTTGCATCACCCAAAAATATTTCTATTTTTGAATTCAATAAGGGCTATCCTGTGTAGAGCTACTATTTATGGAAAGTTACTATTTTTGGTAATTTTTGTCTGTGCTCAGAATGATCTAATTTCTTTCTTGGAGGTTCATTTTGGTCATATAAGTCTGCTAGTAAAGTTTCATTTCCAGATCAAGTGTATGTTGGAAGATATTGAAGATTTTCAGTATTGGCAGTAGGGTACAGAAACTTTGGACTCAGTTTTGAAGGCTTTAGAGGCCCCGGATGAAGTTGAAAATTTGGGTGACAGGCGCTTGCATTGGTCAAGCCTGTAGAGCGCTTCGTGGCATTTCTGAAATGGGGTTATAATAGCCGATCGGGTCAACTGGTGATGACTTATGGTCTTTGGAAGTTGGGCCACCCGAAATGGCAAAAAATAATTTTCTTCAAAAATTTTGTTCGGGTTTCAAAGGTTATCTTGAGCCGACTATGATGTAATAAAATGTAAAATAAAGTAATTCTAAGTTTGGTCGGCCTTATTGGCTAAAATTCTGGAACCTTCCCAGGCGGTGGAAAAATTGTCTATATAAGGAAGGCTGTATTATTGTCTTAGGCAGTTCAGAATAGTTCTGGGTAGTAGATCTGGGTAATAGTTCGAGGCTTTGTCCTACAGAATATTGTAAGGGAATGCCCATGTGGCTTTGCATATTGTAATTCTGAAAGTTTGTAATTCCACATTTGTGGAGATAATAAGAAGCCAATTTTCTGTTCTTGCATATTATTGTTGTTTCTCTATTTCTGTTATGTATTTGTGGTATTAAGGGGAGCACCCTTCATCAAGTGGTATCAGAGCAGGAGTTCTTGAGTGTGTAAACAGATCGCCGACTGTGAGGTAGTTTTCACCAGGACCGTGGCTAGGGTTTCAGTGCGCATCGCGAAAATGCCTCCACGAAGGGAATGTGGCAGAAGAGTTGGTGTTGTAACACCTGAGGTTAGAGAGCTGCAGAGATAAGTGCGAGCATTGCAAGAAGAGATTCACAGAAGAATGAATCTTAATGTCAGAGATGAAAGCGAGGATGAAGCCAAAGAAGAATATCAAGAAGGAGAAGCTGAAATTGTGAACCAGGAGGAAGAAAGACTTTTTCGGGTGATTTCCAAGATTGGGAAAAGACCTAAGATTAAGGTTCCTACATTTTCTAGAAATCTTAACCCAGAGGAATTGATCGACTGGATCAATGAATGTGAGGAGTATTTTGAGTATGAAGATGTTGAGGATCCTGATAGGGTCAAATTTGCGAAGGCCAGACTGAAAGGTCATGCGAAGATCTGGTGGCAAGAAATTCAATTGGAGCGAAATATAAGAGGGAAAGATAAAATCACAAGATGGGATCGGATGGTGGATAAATTGAAGTGACAGTTCATTCCTGTTGATTATGAGCTTGACCTACTAAAGAAAATGCAAAGTTTGAAGCAAGCAGGAAGATCTGTTCAGGAGTATACAGAGGATTTCTATCGACTCCTCATCAGAATAGGCCATGCAGAAGCTGATAAGGAGAAACTTGCCCGATACCTTAATGGGTTAAGGCCAAGCATTCAGGAGGAGTTGAATCTGGTTCGAATGAATAGTATTGAGGAGGCATACCAGTTTACCCTAAAAGTAGAGGAAAAGCTGAACAAAAAGTTTGAGAGCAGACAAAATGGAAGAGGTTGTGGTGGAAGATCTGGCGGACGGTCATATGGTGGCCGAAATGAAGATCCGAAAAAGAAGGATGAGGCCAGTAGCAATCAAAATCAAAGAGGAAATAATTCCAATTATTTTCAGGATCAGAGTAATAGAGATCAGAGAGGAAGAGGAAGAGGACAAGGATCTGGAAGAGGAGGCTTCCGTGGAACATGTCTTCACTATGGAGAAGGTCATACGGAATTTGAATGTCCTCAGCGCCAAGGTAGAATAGATAGGAGAAATGAAGGTCAGGCCAGAGTTGCACATGTAGATGAAGATGCCAGATCATCAAATTCTGAAGATGTTGAAAGAGAAGAAATATTAATTAACAGAAGAGTCCTGTTGAGTGGTGAGAATGAACCTGAGCAAAGGAGGAGCTTGTTTCGCACTAGGTGTAAGTTTGAAGGTAAATGTTGTGATGTGATCATTGATAGTGGAAGCACTGACAATTTGGTGTCAGAAGAGATGGTGACAAAGTTGAAGCTCAAGAGATAGAAACACCCACATCCATATCAGATTGCCTGGGTACAGGATGACCACAAGGTCACGGTCAATGAACAATGCCTGGTGAAGTTCAAGATTGGTGGATACCAAGATGAGGTATTATGTGATATCATATCTATGGATGCATGTCATATGTTATTGGGTAGACCATGGCAGTTTGACAGATGTGTTGTACATGATGGTCGTGCGAATACCTATTCCCTGACAAAGGATGGAGTGCGACATAAGCTAAAACCATTGAAGGAGACTGAAGAAAAGGTATGTGGTAATGCAAGGATAACTTTTGTTGATGGAAGAAATTTCCTAGATGGTATGAGGCATGAGCATGTATGTTTTGCTTTAATTCCAAAAATTGGTAAAGAGGAAGTAGAAGATGTTCCTGTAGAAGTTGCAGATTTGTTGAATGAGTTTCAGGATATTGTATCCGATAATGTGCCTGATGGATTACCACCAGTCAGAAAGATCAATCATTAGATGGACTTGATCCCAGGAGTGAGTTTGTCGAATAAGGCAGCACACAGAATGACACCTGCAGAAAGTGAGGAGTTGAACAGACAAGTACATGAACTGTTACAAAAAGGATTGATCCGTGAGAGTCTGAGTCCCTGTGCTGTACCAGCAGTATTAGCACCAAAGAAGAATGGAGAGTGGAGGATGTGTATAGATTCTAGGGCAATAAACAAGATCATAATCAAGTACAAGTTTCCATTGCCATGAATAGATGATATTATGGACTGTTTGAGTGGAGCTGTGTATTTCTCAAAGATAGATCTGAAGAGTGGATATCATCAGATTTGGATCAGAGAAGGAGATGAATGGAAGACTACCTTCAAGACAAAGGAAGGACTATATGAGTGGTTAGTCATGCCTTTTGGGCTAACCAATGCACCGAGCACTTTCATGCGGCTCATGAACGAGGTTCTGAAAGAATTTCTGAGTAAGTTTGTCATTGTTTACCTAGACGATATTTTAATTTTTAGCAAGACATTGGAGGAACATATGATGCATATTCATATGGTGTTTAAGAAGTTGAGAGATGAGAAATTATTGATTAACTTGAAGAAGTGCAGTTTTGTGAAGAAAGAGTTAGTGTATTTGGGATTTGTAGTCTCAGCAGAAGGTCTAAAAATGGACCCAGAGAAGGTACAGGCTATCCTTGAATGGCCTACTCCAAGGAGTGCTACTGAGGTAAGATCTTTTCATGGTCTAGCTAGCTTTTACAGAAAGTTTATCAAAAATTTTAGCAGTATTTGTGGTCCCTTGACTGAGACAATGAGAGGGGATAGAAAAGAGTTTAAGTGGACTCAAGGGGCAGAAAAGAGTTTTCAATTGTTGAAACAAAAAGTTACAAAATAACTTGTTTTAGCACTTTCAGATTTTAATAAGGTGTTTCAAGTAGATTGTGATGCTAGTGGTACTGCAATAGGAGCTGTTATGAGCCAAGAAGGTAAACCTATTGCTTATTTTAGTGAGAAGTTAAATGATGCCAAGAGGAAGTATTATGTTTATGATAAGGAATTTTATGCTATAGTTCAGGCATTAAAGAAGTGGAGACATTATCTACTTCCTAAAGAGTTTGTTTTGTATACTAATCATCAAGCTTTGCAATATTTGAATAGTCAAGGAAAGTTGAATCAGAGGCATTTGAAATGGGTTGAGTTTTTGCAGAGTTATACATTTGTTTTGAAACACAGGAGTGGAAAGTCTAATAGGGTTGTGGATGCTCTTAGCAGAAGGCAACTATTGCTGACAGAGATGCAGATTGAGGTGGTTGGGTTCAAGGAACTCAAGAATTTATATCCAGAGGATCCTGATTTTGGTGAAGCTTGGAAAGCTTGTACAGAACCTATTACTCTAGACAGGATGAAATGGCTGGATTTTATCATCCAAGATGATATGCTATTCAGAGGGAGTCAGTTGTGCATTCTATGAAGCTCTATGAGGGAGAATCTCATCAAGGAGAAGCATAGCAGAGGATTGGCTGGACATTTTGGTCGTGATAAAACCCTTGCTTTGGTTAGTGAAAATTATTATTGGCCACAATTGCAACAATATGTCAAAAATTTTGTACAGAGTTGCAGAGTATGTCAGATGGTGAAAGGAGTGAAGCAAAATACAAGGTTGTATCAGCCATTACCTGTACCAGAGAAGCCTTGGGAGGATATCAGTATGGACTTTGTTCTTGGTTTACCGAGGACAAAGCGGGGACATGATTCAATTTTTGTGGTGGTTGATAGATTTTCAAAGATGGCACATTTCATTCCCTACAAGAAGACTAATGATGTTGTTCATGTAGCAGAATTATTTTTCAGAGAAGTGGTGAGACTACATGGCTTGCCAAAGACCATAGTTTCAGATCGAGATACTAAGTTTGTTGGATATTTTTGGCAGACATTGTGGAAGAAGTTGAAGACAGATTTGAAGTTCAGCTCATCACATCATCCACAGACTGATGGACAGACAGAGGTGGTGAATAGAAGTTTGGGAAATCTGCTGAGATGCTTGGTTGGAGATAAGCCAACAGGATGGGATTTGATTTTACCACAGGCAGAATTTGCATACAATAATTCTGTCAATAGGAGCACTGGTAAATCACCATTCTAGATTGTATATGAAAGTAGTCCAAGAAATGCATCTAAATTGAGAAAGATAGATAAAGGAGAAATAAGTAGTGTTGAAGCTGAGGATTTTGCAGAACACTTGAAGAACATCCATGAGGAGGTGAGGAAGCATATTACCAAGATGAATGCATAGTATAAGGCTAAGGCAGATGAGAAAAGGAGGTATAAGGAATTTTAGGTTGGTGATGAAGTCATGGTTCATTTGTGGAAGGAGCGGTTTCCAGTTGGTACATATAACAAGCTGAAAATGAAGAAGTTTGGGCCATGTAAGATATTGAAGAAGTATGATTCAGGAAATGCATATGAGGTAGAATTGCCTAGTGAGCTGAATATTTCACCAGTGTTTAACATTTTAGATTTGACAGAGTATCACGAAGGAGGTGTTGAAGATGAGGTTGCAGCAGCACAGTGGAGTATTCCAGCAACTAGTTCAGACACTAAGGAGATCGAAGATATATTGGACAGTCATGTTGGTAGAAGCACAAGGAACAGGACATATGAAGAATATCTGGTCAAGTGGAAAGGATGACCTGTTGAAGATTCATCATGGCTGACAAAGGAGGAGGTTAGCTATCTTGGTTTTCCTCTACACACCTGAGTCGTGACAGGGTCACTTCTCAAATTACCTTGGGTGTCTGATGCAGGAGCATCCTGGGTGTAAGAGCAATCTTGCATCACCCAAAAATATTTTTATTTCTGAATTCAATAAGGGCTATCCTGTGCAGAGATGCTATTTATGGAAAGTTACTATTTTTGGTAATTTTCATCTGTGCTCAGAATTATCTAATTTCTTTCTTGGAGGTTCATTTTGGTCATATAAGTCTATCAGTAAAGTTTCATTTCTAGATCAAGTGTATGTTGGAAGATATTGAAGATTTTCGGTATTGGCAGCAGGGTACAGAAACTTTGGACTCAGTTTTGAAGGCTTTAGAGGCCCCGGATGAGGTCAAAAATTTGGGTGATGGGCGCTTGTGTTGGTCAAGCCTGTAGAGCACTTCATGGCGTTTCCAAAATGGGGTTATAATAGCCGATCGGGTCAACTGGTGATGACTTATGGTCTTCGGAAGTTGGGCCACCCGAAATGGCAGAAAATAATTTTCTTCAAAATTTTTGTTCGGGTTTCAAAGGTTATCTTGAGCCGACTATGATGTAATAAAATGTAAAATAAAATAATTCTAAGTTTGGTCGGCCTTATTGGCTAAAATTCTGGAACCTTCCCAGGCAGTGGAAAAATTGCCTATATAAGGAAGGCTGTATTATTGTCTTAGGTAGTTCAGAATAGTTCTGGGTAGTAGATCTGGGTAATAGTTCAAGGCTTTTTCCTATAGAATATTGTAAGGGAATGCCCATGTGGCTTTGCATATTGTAATTCTGAAAGTTTGTAATTCCACATTTGTGGAGATAATAAGAAGCCAATTTTATGTTCTTGCATATTGTTGTTGTTTCTCTATTTCTGTTATGTGTTTGTGGTATTAAGGGGAGCACCCTTCATCACATTGTTAGATCAATTTCTATATTAGCATAGATTCATATCAGTTTTTCATTATTATTGCATAGAAAATACCAAAAATATAGATTAATTGCATTCATATTTCATATCAGTTTTGCATTCAAATCATTTGTTTAGGTGTCGTCTAGGTCACTGATCTCGATAACAATCTGAGAACATTAATCTCACACCCACTAGAAGGTAGTAAATCACTTGGTTAGATTAGATTTCAATTTTGCACGATTTTGATTATAGCTAACCTCTAATGTTTTACTGAAGTGTTGTGTCTACAGATCAGGTACAATTTTCACACACACAATTTGCATACAGTGAGTTAGCCACCTTCCCTAAATGATATACAATGAGATGGGGAAAGTAGACAGCATGCTTGACTGGCTTGTCCTTCATGGTAGCTTTGTTGTGTGTTTGCCTGTTGTATTGTGCTTCTCCTATAATGTGATTGCTAACTGTTGTTAGATTCTTTTACACAATCCTTGTTACTCAGTAGGTGCAAGGTGATAAAGGAATTGAAATTGTTGTTCAAATTCTTCTATATGTATCTCTTTTTTTTATATGCATTGTTCAATGTTATGTCATAAATGTGCTATTGTTCATAAATGTTTCCTTGTGTAATCTGCTTGGATTCGAGATATGGTAGCAATAATTCTTTTTGGTCTCCATGTCATGGTCCGAAAAGATTCTCCTTCATATATCTTATGTGATTTTTCCTCCTTTGTGATTGTAGTTCTATTGTCTTTGGGGAATGATGTCAGTTCATTTGCAATAATATCATATATATATTATCTTATGATCATATTGACCCCATAGTAGGTAGATCCCTTCTGCATTCTTTGTATGTTTCTATGATATTTTCGTTGATTTGTCTCGGTCTGGGGGCATCTCGACATGGAAACGTAATCAGTGGAGTTTTTTATGTTTCCATTAAAGCCATTGCTCTTGTTAAAGTGTCAGCAATGACTTTAACATAGGGGCATACGCTCTGCTCACCTATTGCACACACACACTTTTCAATACGCACATATTTTTCAAGATACTTCTTTTCCCTTTTTGGATTAGTAACTAATCCTTAAAGCACAGATTTATATTTTAGGATCTCTTGATCCCTCTAGTTTCAAACACACATATATTGTGATCCCTTAAGGTCGGAAGTGTCCTTAAGACTAGATATATTTTGTTTTTATTTTTGGTTTTATTCTTATGGAATAGAATATTCCTAAGGATAAATCCTTGATGAGTTGACTAGTGAGTAGCCACATTCACTAGGCGGTTCAATTCCATCTTTCCAGTTGCACCATTTTCCTATGTGGTTCACAATGGGACATAAGTTCTCATTGGGTGAGGTAATCACACCTTCTTTCTCTCTCTAGAGATGTCTCTCTTATTGTGATCTAGGAATCGATGAAGACTTGAGTCCTTGGGGGCTTAAGATTTCTCTTTATCCTTTGGATTATGATAAGATTATCTTTTTTATTCTAATCTCCTTTACCAAGAGTTTGCATCGAGACCATACTCTTGCTAAAGTGGGGGCTTAATGTATCATCTTAAAATAGAAGCACTTCCATGATAAGAGTGTTTATCCCTTCAAGTAGGTGGTTTGGGGTCATGTTAAGCACCTTGATTGGTTCTTTGCATGTATTTGGCTTTTCTCTCTGCTTTCCACTTCTTCCCTGCACTTGATTTCTTCATTCTAGGTGAAATTAAGGTTAGGATCTTAAGGATTCTCTTGAATTTCCCTCTTCCACAGCTCTATTTTCTAGGTAGGATTTAGAAATGGATCCTCCTAGCCTTCATCATAATAATTATAGGATTTTATGTCTATCACTGACATTCTATCCTATTCTGGCATCAGTTCTAGGTTGTCGAGCATCCCTGGGACCTCCTGACTTGGTTCTGAGTCAGATTGGGACCAGGGTTAGGTTTGAGTTAGAACTTGACAAGGTCAGAGTCGAGTTCAAACCTAACTAGGTTAGGGTTGAGCTCGACCCTGATTAGGTCAGGTCCAATCTCAAATTTGACCCCTTCCTCCAAAATTCCAATTTCCAAAATTTTCGGGCTTCGGGCTTTCGGGAGATTTATTTTCCCACCTCCAGGTTGGCCATTTTGAGTTTCGAGATGGTAAATCCTTTAATTACATTTAATCTAGGTATATTTTCTAAAGGTGAGGACCTAATTGGGATTTAATTCTCTAAGGTGGCCCATCTAGAGGAGTGTGCCCTAGATCACTATAAAAGGAGGCCTTCCTCTCTCATTTTCATATCCATAATCAAGTTTTCATATCTCATAATCAAGTTTTGCAATCAAGCATCTAGAGCTCTCAAGTGCAAGCAAGTCTTCAAGCATTCAAGTGTTCAAGCATCCATTCATCAAGGAGATCCATTGTTAGCCATTGAAGGATTCAATCTCTTTGGAGCCCCCTTGAAGATCCATCCTTCTCCATTCATTCAAGCCTTCTCATATGCAAAGATCAAGTCAAGATTGGTGTTGAAGATCAAATACCATTGATTAGAGACATCCTACATCCATTGAAGCATTCCTACTTGTGGATTTGAGGATTTGAATCCTCTATAAGGACTTCAACATAAGCAAGGTGATTTGTTTCAATTACTTTGTTTATGCACAATATATTTCAATTCAATTTCAAGGTTAATTCATAAACTGGGGTTTGACCAAGGCAAACCCCCCATACAACAAAAACCCCCATTTTCTTGTAGGTATAAGTATGAAATTTTGAATCTGAGAGTGAATTTGGATACCCTTTTTGGCAAAATTTTGAGATCTACGAACAGAATTTGAATCGGACTTCAAATAAAGAATGTGGTATTTGACCTTTTATTAGGGTAAAACCCAAGCTAAGCCATCTTGAGGAAATATTTTTGGGTTTTCTCCGTCTCGACATTTCTTTTCTAGGATAGGTTTCAAATTTTCCCGAAAGTGTACACAGACATCAAAATTCAACATTTTCCAGATCTGCCCTAATTTGAGGTTAGTACTTGTATTTCAATTATTATATATTCCAAATATAATATCCATCGACAAGGGAAATATTAGATTTACTTTCTCTCTTCCATATTCATCCACAAATTGATTCGATTGTGTATTAACCTCTAGGTTGATCAAATCAGATCTCTTCCTTGGGGAATTTGGGTTTTGAGAATAGATCTCATATTTCCCCCTCTACATTTGAATGGTGGTGAATCCATTTTACCATCATTCAAGATGTAAGAAGGCTTCCCTTTGTCGATAGGAAGTAGGAAGGGGAATCCAAATGAAGTATGATGTCTCTGAAGTATGCCCAAGTGTCACCATATCCTTGGTTGATGAAGATGCCATGAACCAATCAGGAGAAAGCCCAGTAGAAGAAGGTGACAAATAAGGAACCAATGATAAGTGATCCACATAAGAATTTTGATCAAACTCCAAAGACAAAGATGCCTCCTCAAATGAAGTAGGAAGAGAAGCAAGAAAGCCCCCCCTCAATGTAGAATGTACACCCATGATAGATGCACCTGGATCAATGTAGAAACTACACCAAGAAAACTAAATGATGTTCCTCCCCTTAGGAAGAAACAAGTCCATAGGTGGATCAATGAATCCTCCCTAATCTCTAGGAAGAATAATCAAAATGTATGATGTCTCAAGAAACTGAATAGGAATCTTCAACACATGAGTATGGTCAACGTGAACCATGCAATGTGACATCTCAAGTGAAGTTTGAGACTCATGAAAACCAATCTCCAAAGAGTCAAATGTCTTCTCTGAAGTTAAAAAGACCTCCTCCGAATTTTGTATCAAAGGATCCACAATCATGTCAATCTTGAAAGAAGGATCAAGTGGAGAATGAAGATGAGGTTCAACATACTCCCTCAAAAAAATTGAAGAAGGATCATCTTCAACAAAGAGAAGATGAATATCATCAATGAAGTCTCCCAAATCTGAAATGTAGGACTCCACAAACAAACCTGCAATGTTTGTCAAGTAGTCATCCCATGGAACCAAGTCTGGAAGACAATGAATATCCTGCTGCATTGAATCAGAAGAGCCAATGGCTATATGAAGAGAAGAATCATCAAGAGAGATAATAGATGTGATCTCAATAGGAGGAGAAGGAGCTACAACTAGAGGTTCTGGACATTTTGGAAGTGGTGGAATATGTGGATCTCCATAAATTTCCCAAAGAATAGTCTAGATATGAGGAATATTTTCTACCTCATCTTCATAGTCAACAAGGGAATCCATAACATCCATATCCATATTCCAATAGATAACCTTAACAACTTCTGAGTAAGAGTCACAATTGTAAGAAGGACTTTTAGGTTTATACTCATACAAATAGGACAATAGGTTATGCTCACTAAGATGAGCAAGAACCAATTCACTCCATTTCTTATAGTTCCCTCTTGTCAACTTAATTAAACCATCCATGATGTAATTCTCACATGAAACAATGAGATAAAAAATTAATGCACCCCCCAAAATGCAATGAGCCAAAGAACCACCCCCAAAATAGATGAATTTGGCACTTTATATATAGTGTGTGTACAATCGCCAATTACCAAAATGAACCAAAGTGGACTTCTAATTTTGATAATTACAATAGAAAATATGAAGCTATAGTAGACTCAAAAAAATAATACACAAGATCTCTCAAGGATCTAACAAATTACAAGTGCCAAAAATAGGTCAAAATAGACCAAATTCTAAAAGTACTATGTCTACTCAGAATTTTTCCAAACTGATACCAGATCTAGAAAGTAGACAAAAAATCATGAACTTAAAAAAAAAATAGCACCTGAAAACATGTCCATATGAGCCCAAACAAAGCCTCTAAAGTTGTAAAAATTGGGATTTTCAATTTTCAGAAAACATCAAAAACAAAGATCAGAAATCACTTGCACAATTGTGTAGATCATGAAATTCTACCCCAAAACAAAAAACATTGCTCGAAAAAAGGACTCCTAATGACTGAGATATCACTATTTGAAAATCGCCTCTGAAATTATTTTTTCTGAATTGTCGCCGCCGAACCTTGAAAATTCAAATGGCTCTAGATTTGGCTTCAGATGTCCAATTTGGATGAAACAAAATTTGATTTAGGGGTATTTGGACCTCCTCAATGTGATGCCAACCTCTGATTTGCACCAACAAACTCCAATTTTGACTTGCAACAAAATTCTCTCAAAATAGGCTATACAATGAAACTCCTATGGCTTTGATACCATGTAAGAATTTTGATATCACTCTGATACTATGTAATAATTTGCCTAAAGCAAAGAATAAAAGCCAAGATCTAGAAGCTCAAGAGATAGCACAAGAGAGATAGGCAAAATGATCAAATAATTGATTATAGGCAATTGAATTGATTGATTACAAAGTAGGAGTGCCTAAATATATAGGCAATGCAAATAAGACTACATGATAAGGAGATAATAAGATATCACCCACACAAGGTGGAATCACATGTCCACCGAAGGTGGATCATCCTCCATTGTACATGAAGGTATGAGAAACACGTGTAACAATGAGAGGATGATAATGTGATAAGTGCATTAAAGGTGGATCTCACACACAACAAGGTATGTGATGACAACTATCACACCTAAAGTGGAAATTATCCTAACCATGTGCTAAAAAGAAATGCAAACTCCTAGGTGTCACAATGACAACTAATATGCAAATGCATTATCCTAAGTAAACTTAAGTAAAGTGTAATTAGTAAATATTTAATTACACCAACAATATCACCTAGATGTAGTAAAAATAGAGTTATAGAGCAAAGTCAACCTTCAGCAGGCAGAAGTCAACTATGGTCAAATTGCAATCAACCAAGGGCAAAATGAGTAGAAAGGATACTGTGAACAAGATAAATCAATGTAGTCATGGTTATTACACAAATTCATGGTCAAAAAAAGTCAAAGTTTAGTCAAAAGCACTTAATAGGGACTGCACAAAGCATAATTAATGCATAAAAAGCTTGTCAAAAGCTATAAAAAGTGATTTTCTCACTCATGCATCAATTTTTTATGACAGGATATTGCTTAAACACAAGTCAAACATGGTCAACTCTCTCATTTTCTTGGTCAAATAGTGTTTCTTTAACACTAAAAATAATCCAAATTGCTTGCTAACACTTTCCAATCGATCTATGCTTGATCCTGATCCATTATAATCATAATAATTCTTCGTAAAGGCTTGAAACCAATTATTTTATTCAAATTCATTATGATTTCAGTCCTGAGGGGGCATGATAATACCATTCTTCAAACACCATGGGCATGACAGTTTCTTCAATCAGATTGATGCTATTAATCTTTATGATATTAATCAATTTCATCACTTCAAATCAAATCGGTTACTAGTCAGCATGTTCAAATTTAACTAAAATTTCTTTTCAAAGTCTCCTATCAGTTTTCATTCAATCAAGCTCAGAATCAATAGTATCAATTCTTGTTCAATCAAGCTTAGAATTGATGACATTTTGAATCAAGTAGGATTTCGTTCGATCAAGCTCAGAATTCTTGAGTTCAGAGTGGTTCTCTTTACTGCTCTCTAAATCTTTTAGAGTGGTCCTCACCGCTCCCTAAATCACTTAAGCTCAGAGTAGTTCTCTCTACTCTCTAAATCTCTTGAATTTGTTTGTTCTATTGAATCATGATAAATCAATTTTTCTTTGAATCCCTGTGCTATTCACAAAGCAATTCAAAGAGGGGCAAATGTAATCACCTACAATCGGGCTAATAGAACCTAAGGCCCTATTTTCCCTAATTCGACATATAACCTTGATTATGTTAATTCGATTTCTGATCATTAACATAAAATTCAATTAAATCAATAAAATCTCAAATCAAGCATTTACCACCAAGGTACTAAGCAAGATGAAGTCAATTAACTCTAGGCCCAATTAATTAATTCAATCCCACCAAATTCATGGCTAGAGCAATTAATTAAAAGGAAAAGATAATTCCCTCTTAATTCAACAAACACAACAAACACACTTCAATCATTAAGGGGCACTCACATGGATCATGGATCAAGCCAAGATGCATCTTAGTTACTCCTCATGGATGCATCCTAACTGTCCATTTCCTCCAATTTTCTATAAAAGAGAAATTCTCAAGGCTTCTTGCTCTCCTACACATTTTGCTACACACTTTCTCTCACACTTTCATTCTTGATTTTGGAGCTAATGGATCTTGTTTTTGATAGTTAATTCATGCTTTTATGCTTTCATGTTCATTTCATATGCTCTAGTTAATTAGAAAACATCTCAATTGGATTTATAGTAAAAGAATGTATGATATAATGGCTAATTGTGATGTATTTTCTATTTTATAGCTTCATTCTTGCATATTTCCTTTGAATCTCTCATTTTAGCATCACATTGTCATTGTTTAGGGTTAGATCTGAGAGCTATTGACACCCTTTTCACACTTGTGCTAACTAGAGAGCAATAGGATGATTTCAAGTGTTAATTTCTTCAATTTCCTTGCTTAATTATTCTAACATTTGATGTAATGTCCTATTGAAGTGTTGTGTTGCAGGTCCATAACTCACACACACACACACACACACATATCACCAATTTGGGCCTCATATGAAAGAGTGCCCTCAGGTTGCCTTCTAATCTGATCAATAATGAAAGCTGATGTTAGATCCCACCCTGACACTAGGTTCATTCCACTGGATTTGACCTATTTCCTGGCATCCTCACTGGATGAGGCTCAACTTGATTCTAGTTGATTCATCTTTGCAATTTTGGACAATACTAAACTCTGCAAATTTGGATAATACTAAACTTTGAAAATGTGCTTTGCTCAAACACAAACTATAATAACTCAAAATTTCACAATTTCTCTCTGAAATAATGATAAGTGTAAATGTGGGAACATGCTATCTATATATTATTAATCATTGAATGCATAAAGATTTCCAAGATGGTAGCGAATCTATCCCAAGTCATTTCAGCATTCACTCTTGCATAACACCAAATTCAAATCAGAGCTTTCTGTAAGGTGAGATGTTGACAAGTTTCATTTATAATTTAGAAAGTAAGTAAAATGAATGATTACTATGTAATTGCATTAAAAACCTCAAAAACTGATAAAAACCCTTGACATCTGATTGGCTAATCTATGTACTTTTTCCATCTCGGCAAAGTACCTTTCCACATCAGAACAACTCTTTTTTCTTTATTCATTTATGAGAACTTAACCTGGCTCAATCTGGAGATCTTGCGACTATAGACACCTCATGATCTTTGAATGCTTTGCTAAACTGGGGTAAAATCATGAGAACAACTGACCATAATCATTCTCTGAATCTTAAGAAACTTATCTTAACTGAGCTTACTCTTTGAGAATAGGCAACTAAAGACTTCACAAAATTTTATAACTGTTTACTTAACTCACATTAGATCACGAGATTCAGTGACTGAAGACCTTCTCTTAATCTCAAGATCATTGTTCTAGCCTTAATTTAATCATGACATTCAGTGAACACTACATCTCCTAATCTCCAAATGATTCACTTAACTCAAGCTAAATCATGAGATTCAGTGACAACTATGTTCTCGTGTTCTCTAAATACTTTTACTAACTCTGGTTATGTCACGAGATTCAGCGAACACCTTTACCTCTAAGTCACTAGATAGATCTCTTAACCTTAGTTCAATCCTGAGATTAAATGGTGATTTTTGATCTTCATCACTATCCATGGCTCTCGCTGAATCGCTGAATGTTTTAAGACTTAACCATTTCATCACATGATTAAGCAAAAACCTTCATTCGGTTGATTGTTGAATGGGAAAGAACCATTAACTTATCACCTTTCACTTTGTCACTAGATCACTAAATACAAAGTCACTAACCATCAACTTCATGAGATTAAGAAAACACTGTATTTGCTAAGTCATTGAATGCCTTTGTCTTAACTGCCAACTAATATCTAGAGATCACGCAACTGAACAAATCTTCACCCTTTTATAAGCTTATTGTTGAATCGCTAGATGTTTCATACTTAATCATTGAGTCTTGGAGATTAAGCGAACACTTCATTCACTTGATCACTAAAAGATTTCTTACTAACCGTCGAGATTAAGAGATCATGAGATAACGGCCTTGTTGAATCTCTAGATCCATTACTAACTATAGAGTAAAAGTTGAGATATAATAATAACCATTGATCAAGTTTTGTATCAACGACCTATGCTTGATCATTGAATACTTTAAAACTTCACTGCTACATCAAGCGAATGGGAGAAGACCATTGCACTGGGTCGCTAGATGTTTAAGGAAAACTGCCAAGAATCATGAGAATTAGAGATAGCTGATGCAGGAGCATCCTGGGTGTAAGAGCAATCTTGCATCACCCAAAAATATTTTTGTTTTTGTATTCAATAAGGGCTATCTTGTGCAGAGCTGCTATTTATGGAAACTTGCTATTTTTAGTAAGTTGGTCATCCGATCTTAGAATGTTCTGATTTCTTCCCTGGAGGTTCATTTTGGTCATATTAGCTTGCCAGTAAAGTTTCATTGACAAATCAAATCTAGCTTTGTAGATATTGGAGATTTTTGGTATTAGCAACAGGGTACAGAAACTTTGAACTCAATTTTGAAGGCTTTAGAGGCCCCAGATGAGGTCAAAAATTTGGGTGACAGGCACTTGCGTGAGTTAGGCCTATAGAGAACTTTGTGGCCTTTCCAGACTGGGGCCATAATAGTCAATCGGGTCAACTAGCGATGACTTATGGTCTTCGAAAGTTGGGTCACCTGAAATGGTGGAAAATGATTTTCCTTCAAAATTTATGTTTGGGTTTCAAAAGTTATTTTGAGCCGACTTTGATGTAATAAATTGTAAAATAAAATAATTCTAAGTTTGGTCAGCCTTGTTGGCTAAAATTTTGGAACCTTCCCAGGCGGTGGAAAATTGCCTATATAAGGAAGGCTATAGTGTTGTCTTAGGCAATTTGGGACAGTCTAGGTAGTAGATCTAGGTATTGATTCAAGGCTTTGTCCTACAGAATATTGTAAGGGAATGCCCATGTGGCTTTGCATATTGTAATTCTAAAAGTTTGTAATTCCACCCTTCATCAAATGTGGAATTACAAACTTTCAGAATTACAATATGCAAAGCCACATGGGCATTCCCTTACAATATTCTGTAGGAAAAAGCCTCGAATCAATACCCAAATCTACTACCCAAAACTATCCTGAACTGCCTAAGACAACACTACAACCTTCCTTATATAGGCAATTTTCCACCGCCTGGGAAGGTTCCAAAATTTTAGCCAACAAGGCCGACCAAACTTAGAATTATTTTATTTTACAATTTATTACATCAAAGTCAGCTCAAAATAACTTTTGAAACCCAAATAGAAATTTTGAAGGAAAATCATTTTCTACCATTTCAAGTGACCCAACTTTTGAAGACCATAAGTCATCGCTAGTTGACCCGATTGACTATTATGACCCCATTCTGGAAAGGCCACGAAGCACTCTATAGGCTTGCTTCATGCAAGCGCTTGTCACCCAAATTTTTGACCTCATCTGGGGCCTCTAAAGCCTTCAAAACTAAGTTCAAAGTTTCTATACCCTATTGCCAATACTGAAAATCTCCAATATCTACAAAGCTAGACTTGATCTATCAATGAAACTTTACTGGCGGGCTGATATGACCAAAATGAACCTCTAGGGAAGAAATTAGAACATTCTGAGGTCGGATGACCAACTTACTAAAAATACAAAGTCTCGATAAATAGCAGCTCTACACAAGATAGCCCTTATTGAATACAAAAATAGAAATATTTTTGAGTGATGCAAGATTGATCTTACACCCAGGATGCTCCTGCATCAATAGCATTGTCGTTGGATCGCCAAATGGATTCACTAACTTCCAAGACTTAACTGGAGATCACATGACTACATAAAACAAAATTAAATCCAAACTATGTCACTTGTTTGCTGAATGAAAAAGGACTTAACAATTTTATTATGAGACTCAGTGAACACTAGGAAAGATGAATAACCATGTGCACATACGCAAACTTAAGTGCCTTGAAAAGTAACATGAAAATAGAAAAGATCTAGGGCACACTTAAGACATATTTCAAAAATAAAACCCTACCGAGGATAAAAAAGACCTAGGGAAAGGATATATAAACATTTTTTGCACATGGTGAACTTGAAAATCAGATTTCAATCGGATAATTGCTTGTAAAGACATAAAAAAAAGTGAGACATAGGCAACATTCGGATGTCAACAAGACCAAAAGTGAAATTTCTCAGAATACTTGGAATTTACTCCAACATATCCTTCAAATAAAAAGGGGACTAGGGTTACATGGTTGCCAAGGAGGATCCCAATATACAGGCTATGTGATGACACTCACCTAAATGGTACACTAAGAACCTAACCTTGTGTATAGTAAGATGATATTTTGTTGTGGCTTTTCCTTTTCTTTCAAATGTCTATTTTGTAAAGCCTTATGTTGCTTTAGGCCTTGTGAGTACCTTGGTTCTATCTCCTAGCACAAGGGGTGGAACTTCTCTAGTTTTACATGGTTGAGTGGAAAATATCTTTCGAGGTACTGTTTATGGTTCGTGGCTTAGATATGTTCAAATTTATGCAGTGATAAAGACTTCTCATTTTGTACCATGTACTATTTGTATTTTAAGGCAATATGTAAAAGGTTTCTTTGTAAGCCTTCAGGCCATTTGATGTAATTATAAATGTAATTGTATTCATCATTGGAAATTGAAAGGATAAAGAAATGTAATTAGGGAGGGATAGCTTTAGGGGTTTTCTAAGGGATGTTTTATGTAAGAATGAAAGGTTGTCTTTAAGAAATGAAATCTTGTATTCTTTCTTTTATCTCTCCTACATTGGAATGAAAAGCAAGATCTCAAATGTAAAGGCTTAATTAGATTTTATAAAGGCTAGTTATTCAATGTGTAATTAAGAAGGATTGAAATGAAGAGGAAAGTAAAAGATATGTTATTGTAGTTAAGAATGAAACATTATATTCTTATCTTTCCCTTAAATTTTAAAGTATGCAAATTTAAAGAAAAGTAAATGAATCCAATTAGTAACTAATGAAATGCAATGGTTTTTATATTGGTAAATGAATTCATTTAGGGAACCTTTAAGCAATGTTCTTTGTTGATGTAAACAATGAAATGTTAGAATATTTCTTTTTAAAAAAAAATATTGTTAGTTGTAATTGTGTACTTAAGACCTGATTCCTTATGGTTTCCCTAGAGGGGGCATTACATTTTTTATCAGAGCCTTGGTTTCTACACGGGGAATTCAAGGGTATATTTATGTTTAAACTTAACCTCTTCATCACATTGAATACTTATTAAACTAGTTGTTAGTCCATTTTCCTGTCCATGAAAAAATCCTATGAAAATGGCCTCTTCCCTGCAAATGTTTTTGTAAAAGTGTCATGCCCTATGTTCTTCATGTTGTCACCTTGCTCTAGTCCAAATCACATCTCCTGAATCGCAAAGCCCAAGGAGTTATTAAAGTTTTAAGGTCTGCAGGAAACAAATTTTAAAATCTGCCCAAGTGTCGAAAACCCACAGTGTTTTTAAAAATCCATGATGTTTTCAACTTCCCTGCTACCTTTCGGTCTATCGATAACCCAGTGTGTTTTCAGTCTTTTTTTTGAAACCTTATGTGTTTTCGATCTTTTCCATCGAAAACCTTGTGTGTTTTCAACCTCACAGTTTCCTATTTGCCAGCGTTTCCTATCTGCGCAAGTGCAATTGGTTGGTGGGGCCAAATTCTTCAAGTGGCAGAGGGAGGAGATCAGACGGTTGTCACATGATTGCAAGGGGAAAGAATATTCCTTGTGATCATGTGCCTGTCGTTGATCTTATTTGTTTCAAGCATTTCTTTGATGGTGGGCCCAGTGTCAGAAGGGAGTAGGGGTGTATGTTCTGATTGGTTGTTGCATGATCACATGTTAGAAATTTTTAACATGCGACCATGCGATCAGTTCCCTCCTTGTGTGTGGTCCCGTTGGTGGTGATGTGGCAGCCTTTGGTTGGCTGTCGCATGATCGCATAGCCCAATTTTTGGATATGCGATCATGTGACCAGTTGACATGTGTCCCTGGGGCCCAGTGGCAAGTGGTAATGTGGCATCTGCGGTGGTGGGCCCAAGTTTTCAAAGTTCTTAAAATAATTGGTTGTCGCATGATCACATGTCAGAGTTTTCTGACATGTGACCATGCGACAAGGCTCCTTCCTTGCGCGTGGGGGCCATCGGTAGAGTGGCAGTGGTCCTACTATATTTTGGTTGGTCCGCGTGGTCTGATGTGGTAGTTTCTCAGTGTTGGCATGTTCCGGTTGGTTGTAGGTGTACCGGGGTGATGAGGTGGATGTGCTTGGCGGGACCGCTACTTAATGACTATAGCAGTGGCGATTGCGGCAAGGTAAAGGGGTGCGGCTTGGCGCATGTTTGCATAGCCCATTTTTGGGCTATGCGACCATGTGACTAACCTCTTTGTGTTGACTGGTAGCGGCGGTGGTTATGCTGGCAGTTACAGTTTGCAGGTTGTCGCATGTTCGCATAGCCCGTCTCTGGGCTATGCGATCATGCGACTAGCCACCGGACATCACGGTTGCAAAGTTCTGAGGGGGTTTGTGACCATCAACCATGAGGCTATGAGGCTAAGGTCGCATGATCACAAGGGTTAGTTTGGTGCCTTGCGATCATGCGACCAAGCATAAAGTGAAACCGAGATTCCTGTGGCGGTTAGGTTGGTGGCTGCACAACTTCGTGATTAAAGATAAAAGAGGCATAACATGGGAGGGCCATTTCTCTACAAATTTGAATGTCAAAAGGATTTCCAACCATAAGGAATAGGTATTGAATGCTTGGGTGGCTGGATTTGGTAGAATCAATCCCGAGTACTGGTGTGGTGTGGTCTGAAATGCTTGACAGTTAATTACAGAGACTTTGTACCGTATGGTGATGGACATATTTTATTGCTCGAGGCTTTTTGTGGGCTGGCGCTGGTTTTCTCTCTAGTGGTTTTTTGAAATTTTGTTGTGGTTAGCCATTGTAGCCTATCCCTAGCTGTCCGAAGCTTGTTGCAACCTATTTTGGGTTCCCAAGGCAGCTAGTGGTATAAAATGTCAAAGTTTTGACTTGTTCAGGGTTCCATTCTGTTTGGTTCCAGTGGGAAATAGAAAGCTCTGTCACATTGCAAGAGGCTGAGTAGAATCTCTTTGCATCTTTTGCAGGTTATTGAAGTGGTTGTCTCATTTTTGGTATAGACATGTACATGATTCATCAAACTTAATACAATTATTCTCATGCTTTCATGTCTCTCCTTGGTGTCAGTCTTGTGAGTTTTGGATTTTTTGATCCATTGCATTGGGTAACCTTTGTATGTGTTCTATTCTCTAGTTCTTGATCTAGGGTCAAGTGAAATATACTTCAGATAGAGCATAGATTTATTTTACTTGTCTACAGAAGGATCTTATAAGTAGTAGATGGGCTGGAATAGTTGTATTTATGGCTTTGAATCTTTGACAGTAGTTGGTTCATGTTTCTATACTTGCATTTGATGATTTGCCCAATGGATAATGGCACTGATCAAGGATTAGTACATTCAGTTGAGTTCAGTGTTTGATGGGTTTTGGCTATTTCCTGCATCTTTGAATATAAACACCATTTCAAGTCTTTACCCTTCACAAGACCATTTTACCCTGCATAGTAGAGTTGATTCAATGAATACCTGGTTAGTATTTAGTAATCCTTTACTATGATCTACTTTATGAATCTAGAAGTATAAGGTGTGTAGTGAGTTTGAGTTTTGTCTGGATTAGGTGCACCCGCATTAGTTTTGCAGAGCCAGAAGCAAAAGAGGGCATTTTAAGACCCTATAGTTGGTCCAGTTGTCTTGCAGAGCTCCCATACTTGGAACTAACCACTCCTAACATCAGTCTCAAGGCATATTGGTAGCCCTAAGTGGCATAAGCATTTTCAAACACCAACACTAGTTACCTAAAATTTATGTTGCACCACTCTTCTAGGATGCCTCTCATCACATGCGGAAGAGCTAAGGAAAGAGTTCATGAATCTTCCTCTAGATCTCATCCAGAGAGTTCCTATGGGGAATATGAGGGAGAAAAAAATCAAGACAACCATATGAATGAGAATTAGATTAATGACTCTTAAGGAGCCCAATTAAGACAACTTATGCAACAACTTCTACAAAGACTTGACAATCTTGAAAATAGAGTTAACTTTGAGGAAGGAAACCAATCTCACCACCAAGATAGGGAAAGTGATAGAAGCCCTAGGAAAAGACAAGCTATGCCAGAATCTAAGGATAGGGATACCTCTCACATGAGGGACTTACTCAAGGTTAAGGTACCCCTTTTCAATGGCAACAAAGAGGGATCCATGGCAAAAACTTGGTTGTTCGACCTTGAGAGATGTTTCTCTATGTACCCTTTTAGCAATAATGTCAAGACTAGGTATGCCATTATGCATTTGAGGAAATTTGCATCTACCTAGTGGTGCATGGAAGAGGAAAAACTAAAAGTCACTATTAATATTATTTCTTGGGAATTGTTTCTAGAAAGCTTTAAGGATCAATTCATGTCTGATCAATGGAGGTAGGGAAGGGAAGAAGAGTTTCACCACCTTAAACAAGAAAACATGACAGTGGAAGAATATGAGAGGAAATTCTATGAACTTAAGCCTTTCTTAGGTTACAAAGATGATGGCCCCATTCTTGTACAACATTTCATAAGAGGTTTGAATGATCATCTATCGAGAGATGTGGCAATCCTAGAACCCAAAAATCTTTGGGATGCTATCACTAAGGCCTTCCTAGTTGAAAGAAAATTTAAAGGAAAGGGTGGTTATTCCAATGGCAAAACATACAATGTTGGATCAGGTTCTAAAGGAAACTTTGACCAAGGAAATTCTAACTCTAAGAACTAATAATCACCTTTTAAGGGGGGACAAAATTTCCATAAAAAGAGATTTTTAAATAATAACCAAGGTAATGGAAAGTTTCAACAACCCCAGAACCATAGCAATAATTGGACCCAGCAACGGGTTCCCCCTCAACCATCCCAAAATTCTCAAAAATTCAATAAAGGGGGTTATCAGCAATCCAATGCACCTCCTACCAAGAACTTTGGAAGAAATACTGATTGTTATTCTTGTGGACAACAAGGACACATCATATTTTATTTCCCTCAGCACACTAAATTCACCAATCAAAATCACGCAGCTTCAAAAATGATTATGGGAGATGTTGGTCGGTCTCATAGGGTATTTTCCACAGTAGAGCATCAACAAGATGACCACCAGAACACTGTCATTGAGAGTTCAGGTTTGTTAAAGGGTAAACCTATTTCTATCCTCTTTAATTCAGGAGTAATCGACTCCTTCATATCTACTTCTTTAATAGAAAAGTGTGGACTAGAGGTCATAGGGAAGGGAGTTAAGTGATAGGTAGAGCTATCCTCTGGGGCTAAAATGACCATAGACTTGTGTGTTCAAAATTTTAACTTGGGATTAGAACCTCTCTACCAATTTTGATCTTCAAGTAATTCCTCTTGGATCATCTAAAGTTGTCCTAGGAATAGACTAGTTAGCTTCTCATGAAGCCAGGATAGATTGTAGAAATAAGCTCAATCATTGCATAGATGATTTGGGGAAGCCCAGCACTATTTTTGGAATCCAACAACCCATATCACTTCGAATGATATCAGAAATGAAACTCAAGAAATGTATGAGAAAGGGATGTCAACTTTTTGTAGTATCAGTTAATGACTTGGTTGAAAAGGAAGATAGAGATATCACACTTGAACATACTTTTCTTCAAGAGTATGTTGATGTCTATCCAATAAAGATACATGTAATGCCTCCTAAAAGAGACATTGATTTCTACATAGAATCGGTACGAGGTGCAGAACCCATCTCTAAAGCTTCTTACTATATGACCACTCAAGAGCTAAGTGAGTTAAAAGTGTAGTTAGAAGAACTCCTAGAAAAAGGCTTCATCAGACCAAGTGGTTCACCTTGGGGAGCTTCAGTTATATTTGTAAAGAAGAAAGATGGCTCACTTAGGTTGTGTATTGATTATTTTCAGCTCAACAAAGTAATCATCAAGAATTGGTACCCCTTCTCGAGAATTGATGACCTATTTGATCAAATGAAAGGAGCCAAAGTATTCTCCAAGATTGATCTTAAGTTAGGTTATCATCATTTAAGGATCCACGAGGCCGACATTCATCATACAATTTTTTGTACTCGATATGGACACTATGAATTTACTGTAGTACCTTTTGGTCTCACAAATGCACCTTTAGTATTCATGAGCCTTATGAATGGGGTATTCAAGACCTTCTTGGATAAATTTATCATAATATTTTTGGATGAAATTTGTGTGTACTCCAAATCAGTGGAAGAACATGAACAACACCATTGACAAGTGTTACAATGCCTTCGTGAAAATCAATTACCTTCAAACTTGGAGAAGTGTAAATTATTCCAAATAGAAGTTAAGTATCTTGGTCATGCTATCTCAGGAGAAGGTATAGCAGTTGACCCCACAAAGATACAAGTTATAGTTGAATGGCCAACACCCACAAACATCTCTAAGGTGTAATACCCCAAAATTGGCATCTTGCTATCCTAACCAATTTTGTTGCATTTAGTCTCATTCTATCAATTTCTAAATCATCAAAGTCCTATTGTACAAGGCAATTCTATCTTCTAATTAACTCTAATTGACTTAGTGTCAAATGCAGAAAACCCTAAATCTGCATCAATCACATAGCATATTTAATTCATAAATATCAAACATTTATTGGCTAAATAAATCCTATGATCAATTAATTTAATTATAAAGTCCTAGCACCTTAATTAAATTAAATCCACCCTCTTTAGCTAGAACACATGAAAAAGGAATTAAATAAATATTTGTTTTTAAAAAAATATCCTCATCTTAATAATTGAATTTAATTATTCAAATAATTGAAAAAAAACCATTTATGAGGTAATATTCAATTTATTTAATCAAATATTCTCCACAAAATCTTCTCTTCAGTTCAGAAAAGGAAACTTTGCTTTAATTGAAAATTAAAAAAAGGAATAAAATAGTTAACAGCTTTAAAATAGACAAAAACAGGCAACTGACTTACTCTCTGCTAGAAACTTTCTATTCTAAACTGAACTCTCATTCAATCTCTACCGTTCGTCTGATTCGATCTCGACCGTTGATTGAGCCTAGGATTTTTATAAAAGAACCCTCATTCCTCATTCAAAGGATCCAAATTTTTGAGCAATGAAGTGTTGTCACATTGTTATCAGAACTCTTTTTTGCATTCAAGTTTTCATTTCTTAGTATAACATTCATTTCTAGATTAATATATCATGTTTAGCTTAATCATGCACTTCATTTCTTAATTTAGTTTTCTTTAATTATTCTTAGATTAATCTCAATTTCTAGATTAATTACATACTCATTTACATTAATTATACATTAATCTCTCCTTGAGACTCTCTCCTGCATCAGTAACCAGTGGTTCCCACTATGTATGTCTACTGTCGATGTCCTGATGAGACTTCTCATGAACGCTATATACTTCTGATCCGACATCGATCCGCTAAAACTGAAAACTGGATTTGTAAACTTTCTGAAGTGTGCTGATCTTTTCTTTTGTGTGTTTGTCTTTTCACTTTATCATTCCTCCTTGAGCAACTTGAATACGTCTATCCTGACTGAGAGATGCAAAGATTGGGGGCATGATCTTTTCTTTGCTTTATGTTTGCTAGTTTAGTTCCAATGATCCAAGGGATCCATCTAAAATGGGTGTCCACTATGAGAGCCTCTATCTCATGTTAGATGGCCATGTGTACATCAACTCCTTTTATATGGACACTTTGGTGAGGTTGGTTCTTTTCCTTATCTATTTGAGTGACTTCTTTCTACTACAAGTGAAATTGTAAATGATCGTCTTGCTAAGTGAATGTAAGGGTCACTACGAGCATTCTTAAATATACTCATTAATCACTTAGCAAAAGAAGTCACTCTTGTGTGTCTAGTGTGTTTATACGCAAGCAACATTCAAGTCATCCTAGAAACTGTGCTCTGGTGCTTATGTTAACTTGCTAAATCAAAAGGAATAGGTGTTTAGGTCATTCTGGCTTCTTGTACCTTAATGCTTACACCTCATTCTGACAAATCTAAGACTAATGTCATATTCATATTCTCATGACTGCCATATCAGTGGGAGTTGTATGACATCTCATGATCATCTAATACTAAAAGCTCTATGATGATAATTATCTAATGGGTCCAACAACCAAGTCCTAGGGATTGTGTCTAGCTAAGGCTTGCATTTTCATTCTAGGCTTGCATTGTGATAGTACTTTGTAGTTCTCTTTGTTGTATTCTTCTGGATTTGTATGAAAGTTCTCATCTTACATCCTGGCTTCATCATGACTGTTCAAGTGCTCTATTTTGCATGAAAATTTCACCCTTGGCTAAATCAGCCACTCTAAATCCATTTTCAGGATTGAAACTAAAATCTGACACTCCTACATAGCTCAAAATCATGTTTTAAAATTTCTTGGACCAACGTGATCAGATACTTGTGCAATCAACCTTCTGATGTCGTATTCTTAACAGAATCACATCTCATCATCATTTTCTCAACTTCTTCATCCTTTTCATCAAAAAGTCAAACTCTGGTCAATTCTAGTCAACCATAGTCAAACTTGGTCAACCAAACCTCCAAATCACTCCAGATCACTTCTGAATCTTCTCAATTCTTCTGTAATCCATTCTAAGTTCTTCTAGACCTCTAATTTTATCCCTATTTGCAACCTATTTCTGTCAATTACCTTTATGACATGTCATCTTTCGATTTCACTCCTGAGGGGGCAAGATGATTACATCATTGAATCTTATCAAATCAATCTCAAACCAATCTGATCTAAATCAAAATTCCTCATCGCTAAGGGCATCTCATCACTTGGGGCATGTTCAATTTTTTGTACCTCATGGTCAAAATTGGATGTTCCACGATCTTGAATCTCTTGGGGCATCTTTGTGCCTTGTATCTTGTCATCATACTATTAGGTATTGGGGCAATCTAACACTAATTCCTAAGAATCAAGCTTCGTTCTAGAGATAGTTCTTGAAATCTATCTATCAGGTATCTAAGCAATCTAACTCACATCCTTGGGAATCAAGCTTCATTCTAGAGATGGTTCTTGAAATCTATCTATTAGGTATTGGGGTAACCTAATCTCGATCCCTGAAAATCAAGCTTCATTCCGGAGATGGTTCTCAAAATCTATCTATTAGGTATTGGGGCAACCTAACCTCGATCCCTGAAAGTCAAGCTTCATTCTAGAGATGGTTCTTGAAATTTCTATAAGGTATTGAGGCAATCTAACCTCAATCCCTGAAATTCAAGCTTCGTTCTAGAGATGGCTCTCAAAAGCTCTTTTTGACTGTTATCTAGGCAATCTAACCAGGGTCTCGAAGGACTAAGCTTCATTCTGGGGATAGTCCTAAAATCCACATCAGTTATCATTTAGTTGACCAGTATTGGGGGAATCTAACCCTGACTCCTAAAGATTGAGCCTTGTTCTAGGGACAGTCTTACTAAAAGTGGTAATTTGACCGATGTCTTGGCAATCTAACTTAGACTTTGAGGAATCAAGCTTTGTTCTAGAGATGATTCTACAACTCAATCTGATTGGTGTCTTGGCAATCAAATCTTAACTTCTGAGGGTTAACCTTCATTCTAAAGATAATCTTGAAAACCTCATCAGTTGTCACATCAGACTATTCTTTGAATCAATGCATTGCTCACACATCAATTCAAAGAGGGGCAAAATGTAATACTCCAAAATTGGCATCTTTCTATCCTAACCAATTTTGTTATAATTATCCTCGTCTTAATAATTGAATTTAATTATTCAAATAATTGAGAAAAATCTATTTATGAGGTAATATTAAATTTATTTAATCAAATATTCTCCACAAAATCTTCTCTTTAGTTAAAAAAAGGAGACTTTGCTTTAATTGAAAATCAAAAAAAGGAATAAAATAGTTAACAACTTTAAAACAGACAAAAATAGGCAACTGACTGCCTCTCTGCTAGAAACTTTCTATTCTGAACTAAACTCTCATCTAATCTCCACCGTTCATCTGATTCAATCTTGATTGTCGATTGAACCTAGGATTTATATAAAATAACCCTCATTTCTCATTCAAAGGATCCAAATTTTCGAGCAACAAAGTGTTGTTGCATTGTTATCAGAACTCTTTTTTGCATTCAAGTTTTCATTTCTTAGCATAACATTCATTTCTAGATTAATATATCATGTTTAGCTTAATCATGCACTTCATTTCTTAATCTAGTTTGCTTTCATTGTTCTTAGATTAATCTCAATTTCTAGATTAATTGCAAACTCATTTAGAGTAATTGCACGTTCATTTCTAGATTAAAACTGCATACATCCTTCATTCTAGTAGTAGTCTATGGTTGCAAGGCTCCCGATTCTGAGAGAAAATTTCAAACCCTACCTAGATAAAAGGCAACAAGTCGAATCAACCATACAGGTGAGATGAATAATCTCATAATCATTATTGGTTGTAGTTGGTGAACAATGACTATCTTGAAGTGTGGAGCTAAATCAGAGGTCCATATTTAGTTCATACATAAGGTTCATAGTTTCATGGGTTTAGTTGGTTATTACAGGCACTTCATCAAAGGATTCTCTAGATTAGCTCATCCCATCACTTCCTTACAAGGAAAAGGAAAGAAGTTTGTTTGGACAGAGAAATGCGTAGAGGCTTTTCAAATCTTAAAGGAAAAACTAAGTAATGCCCCAATTTTGGTGGTACCTAACCCCACTAAATTTTTTGTGGTTTGTACATATGCCTCCCTAGAAGGTATAGGGGTAGTGTTGATGCAAGAAGGAAGGGTTATTGCTTATGAGACTAGAAAACTTAAAGACTATGAGCTTAACTACCCTACACATGATTTGGAGTTAGCAACTGTAGTTCATGCCTTGAATCATTGGAGACACTTTTTATTGGGGCATCGGTTTGAATTACAGACTGATCATCGAAGCCTTCAATACATATTTACATAACTAAATCTAGATGCAAGGCAGCGCATGTCGATGGATTTCCTTTGTGAATATGATTTTGAGGTTAGATATATCCAAGGAAAGGATAATGTGGTAGAAGATTCTTTGAGTAAAAGGAAACATGAACTATCCATTCTCTCTCTTTCTACCAACTTGAGAAGTCATATTTTGCAGACACTTCCTTCAGATACTTTGTTTCAAGAAGTTAAGGCTAAGATTGAGTTAGGAAGGGCCTTAGATCTTAGGTTATTCCTTAGATTCAAATGGGCTACTAAGACAACAAGGTTGAATCTATGTACCACTTTTAGGAGGTCTTCATAAAGTTGTCATGGTGGAATTGCATCGTGTTCCCTATTCAGCTCATCCAGGGGTCAAGAAGATGCATTCAGATCTGTGATAGTTATACTTTTGGATGAGTATGAGGAGAGATATAGAAGATTTTTTGGCTAGGTTCTTGGAATGTCATAGGTTCAAGGCTGAGAATCATCACCCTGAAAGCCTCCTTCAACCACATTTGATTCTCGAATGGAAATGGGATATGATATGTATGGATTTTATTGTGGGACTCCCAGTCACTTATCAGAGACATGATGGTATCATGGTCATGGTGGATAAATTAACTAAGGTAGTACATTTTTCTCCTATGCAATCATCCTATACTGCCACCTTAGTAGCCAGAGTCTTCTTGAAGGATATAGTTAGGTTGTATGGTGTTCCTAGAAAGGTTATCTCTAATAGAGATCTAATATTTAGTTCAGATTTTTGGACCTCTTTACAACATGCCTTAGGAACTTAGCTAAATTTCAGTTCAACATATCATCTAGAGACTGATGGTCAAATAGAGCAAGTTAATTAGGTTCTTAAGGACATGCTTAGAATGTATGTGATGGATAGACAAACCCATTGGGATTATTATCTATACCTAGTGGATTTTGCATACAATAATGGATATCATAGTTCTATTGGTATGTCACCTTTCTAGGCTCTTTATGGTCACCCTTGTCGTACCCCTCTGAGTTGGGGTTGTTAGGATTGAGTAATACTAAGAGGGGGGGTGAATCAGTATTACAAAAATTTAATATAAACTTAAACCAATTCCAAATAAACCATATAATTGTAGAAATGAAAAGAACATAAGCAAATAACACACAAATCATAACACCATTATTTTTTTTCAAGGAAACCCTGGCCAAGGGAAAACCCCGGTGCAGATGGTACCCACAAATATGCACTAAAGTATAATGTCCCTATTAGGAGACCTAGCCTTGTTAGGAGCTGAGTATTATATAGTACATTTCCTTGCTAAAGGAATATCAACCCTATTAAAGGTAACCAAAACCCTGTTAAAGATATATTAAGCTTACAGCTCTTACAATCAATACTTCGGTTACAAAGTGTTCTCAAGAATGAACAAAACAAGCATCTGCTATGCTTTGATAGTTCCAGTTGTAGTTTTCAATATCCTCTATCAACCTATGATCTCACATCTACCATCAATCATTACTTATATCTCTATTTTGTTGTCATCACATATCACTCCACAAAAAGTTCTTCATTTATATATGTATTCTATCATTCAATCAGCTCTCAAATACAATGCAAAATATCATAATTAATGATGCAAAGAGTAAATAATAAGTCAAAAATCTTGTATTACCAAAGTATCAGAAATCAAAAATCTTTATCTAACTTAGCACATTATGATTCCATCTTATATTCCCTTAGTCATCACGACTATTCATATGCTTTGTTTTACTATCCCTCTGTCTTCGCATGTCTCCAAATCACTGTAACTTGCTGATAACAATACCAAAACAAAAAAGACTATAATTAAAGGTCATACATATCCCAAAATTTCTTCCTCTAAGCTTGAAAGCCATCATCTATCATATACTATATTCGATGTCCTAAAATAGTATTGTTATACTCTGTAAATTTATCTCCATACTTAGTCATTTTGAAAACTACATCTCCAAAACTAAACTTAACTTAATGTGATCACCATATCAGATGTGTTGCCATAAATGACAACCCTCAAGTGCTTCATACTACTCTAAAACATCACTTTCCAACAATCTGTCCCTTTGGCATTGATGGCAACACTTTGTGAAAAATGAGTAAATGTCCCAACAAAACACTTACTCTCATTTTCTCTTTCTTCTCTTTTCTCCTAATATCTTTTTATTTTTCTTTTATATACATTACATATATATATATATATATATATATATATATATATATATATATATATATATATATATATATATATATATATATATATATATATATATATATATATATATATATATATATATATATATATATATTCTCATTTTTTTCTTCTTCTCTTCTCTCCATTTGACATCAATGGCAAAGGTGTACCCAAAATTTCAAAATTTACAAGAAAGGTGTAGAACTTAGTTCTTGCTCACTAGTTTTAGAATATCTTGGAAGGAATCTTCCAAGGTCTTGAGTTCATCATTCCATGATTTTAGCAATAGTTCATTGACATGTATCAATCCATTCAACGCATAAGATGAAGTTTTTGTTGCTTTCAATTCTATGGGCATAGAATTGATCATTGATTCCCCAAGCTTCTCTATTTCAATAATATGTGCTTTAAGAATTGATAGCTTAGGAGTGATTAGATTCTTCATAAAGCCAAATATTTTCATTACTCTCCCTTTCTCTATATCCAATACATTCATCTTATCAAAAATATTTGATGCCTACTTGTCCATCTCTAATATAGTTTGTGAGGAGGTCTCACAACTATCCATCATGTTATCCAAGGTAGCTCTATCCTTAGCTATAATATCTTCAATGTTTTCAATGTGTCTGATAGGGTTTATATAGTAGTTTTATTACTTCCTTCCATGTGTGACAAAATTTTTGGCCTTTGATGTAGTTTATCTCAGAATACCCAAGTCCCATGAAATAGATTGGCATACTTCCTTCAACTTTTTCTCTAGATATATTTTTTTTTCCTTCTCTTCTGGGATCTTCACTACAGACTCATAGTGAATGTCAAAGTTATCTACTACCATATTAAGATTCTCTGCATCATCTTTTCCTTGAAAAAAAATAGGTATAGGGAGTATTTTATTTACTGTATCAACACCCCTAGCAATTACCTTAACCTTTTTGTCTCCTTTTTGTCTCCTTTTTGTTCAGATCTTTCTTTTTCCTTAGAAAATTCCATGAAGGATAATCTCATCAATTCATCTTCATCCATGTTCTCTACATATGTGCTTATAGGATTGTCCATACTTTCCAACAATAGAGTGGTGGAAGTATCAGGTTCTTGATTGACTTCAACTCTTACGTCTTCTCCTTTTGTTGTCTCTAACTCTACTCTATGTTATGTTTCTTCTTTCTTTTTTTCTTCTTTCTGTCCTTGTTATTCTTCTATCACTGCACTATCCATGTTTCCTTGAAATGGATCACTCTCATCAAGTGTAGTGTCAAGGGTTACAGGCACACCAACAACAAAGAAATATGGTTTCTTGTTAGAGCTTACTTTGCTTCTTTCCATATTAAGCTCAGCTGACTTAGAGCTTTGTCCAATTCCTATGGGTATAGGCTTGGTAGCCTTAGGAGGTGAAGCTTTCTCAAGAATATCACTCGTAAGTATCTGATCTAATGGCTTCTGATTATCTTTAATGACTTCATCATATTTTTTGTCCATGATTTTCACAAGTCTATATTTTGTTCTCAGTAAGGGTTTGAGTTACTTAATTATCTTCTCTCTCTCTCTCTCCTGTATAGATACTACATGCAACATGTCCTCAATATCTTTATTCATTATCACTTCATCTTCTATTTGTGCAAGTTATTTTCTAATTTCTAGTTTTCCATACAAATCTTTAGGTATACTACCCTCAATTTCCAATAGGTTCTTCTTGTAAACTAGTAGGTTTTCAATCACTATATCTTCTATTATTGCTTACTTTTTAGAGTCATACCTCTTATAGTATCTACTTAATTTTTATAGGTTACCATCTCTTATAATCCTCTTTTGCAATATTTCTATGTCTGGTTTCCAGCGGTCCTCTACTTTCTTTTGTTCTGACTTCTCTTCTTTCTTCTTAGTTTCCTTGTCCTCTTTCCTCTTTGCTTCCACTTCAACCTCTTTTTTCTTAGGGCTATTGGGTTTCATTGTTCTAGTGGATCTTCTAGGTGTGCTCATAGGTGTATCTTCTTATGCTATCTTCTCTAGAGTGACAGATAAATCAATTATATTGGAAGCGGGACTTACTATGATTTTTTGCTTCAGAAGGTGGAGGAGCTTCAATTCTCATGCTTTCTAATCTAGAGGTTCCTTTATTCATCTTAGTCCTTACTTATTTTAGTTCTTCCTTTGTCATCTTGACCTTCGCTACCATTTCACCAACCATTTTCTCTATCTTTGTTTTCCTTATGCCTCTATCATGTTCTTCTCTGACTTTTGCTGACTTTTCTTCATATGTGCCCCATCTCTCCTCATATGTGTCAACTTCAGATGCTAAGACATGTTCTATTTTCATAACAAGAACTTCAAAACTAACTTCATAACCCATGGGATAACACCATTTCTTTCTTGGTTCAACTTCTTTAAAACATACACAATTAGTTTCAACCATGAAACAAATTGTATCCTTGTATTTCTCAACCAACACTTTAGGGATTCTAAATCTTTCTTTCATTTGTCTCTATAGAATTTTGATCCTTGAAAATAGCTCACCATCTACCCATGTGTTGTTTTGTCTTCGGTAGCTCTCTGATATCTGAATACTAGTGGGTATGTTGTCCTTCCATGCTCTAGGGTGCATTCCAGAAAACTTGTGCTCAATATGTATATACATGTGAACCAGAAGTGAGCCAAATCTAAAAGCCTTTGATTTATCCTTCTTGATTATCTTTACATTTCCTAGAAACTGTTGTGCCAAAATCTTGCATAGATTGTATTTGGTGTTCTCTTTCACCATCCTATAGGCCATCATTATGACTCCTACTGAGACTGGATTAGGTCTACTATTGTAATAGATTTTGTATCCAAGTAACATGGAAACTAGTCTTACATCTTGTTGGAATATGTCATTCAATGTCATGGCTCACTTATCCCATTTTGAATGTGTTAGTGTTTCAACTTGTTTATTTATATTCTTTTCTACCATAGGAATAACTACAGTATTGTCTAACCCAGTAATGTCATGGATCAACTAGCTACATATCTTTATAGGTTGCTCTCCTATCAAGATGAACTGGTCATGAACTATGCTAAGTATAATCTTAAACCATTCTACTTCGCTAAACTCATTCATGTGGGTTAAATTCATGATGATTAGGTCATCTAGGTGTTTATATTCATCCTTCATTTTACCATCTTGTTCAATCATCTCACTTATTTCTTTGAATATCTTTGCATCACCTATTATATCATACTTGCAATGAATGTATGCCCTAATATCTTCTACATGCAAGATGTCGTATGGTGTTTGCTAAAATGCTCGTTAAGGGTCATCATCACAAGACTTAAAGGGGTGTTTCTTAAACTTGTATCTAGGTCTATCCACAACATCATAAATCACAAGTGCATCCATAGCTTTTTGTTTGACTAAACAATCTAAATACCTTAAACACATTGAGTTTGAAAATTCTACTTCGATTGATCACGCAATGTAGCTACTTGGTGGTTTGATATGCTATACTCTTCTCTCCTTGGTCACTTCTCATCAAATGGTGAAGAAGTGAGTTTCTTTAAGTTCTTTTATTCATCACCAAGTGAGTAAATGCACTTTACCAAATTAGCTCAACTTTGCATACTATCTAGTCAATCACAAATATCGTGGTCATAGGATATGAATATTTAGAGGTTTTGATCATAAATATAGGCTCTATAGTGTTTGTATACACCATAACTAAGCTCGCATGAGCTCACTCCTCAAAATTAGGAGCTAGATATAATATGTTGTCTTCATCCAATGCTCCCCATAAGGCCATGCTCATCCTTTTAGGTTGATGTAGAAATGTTAACATCAGGAGAAGGTACAATAACATCTACTGTCTCTCCCTAAACCAATGCCTTATTGAATTCTTTGATTGTCCATGTCTTACCACTATTCTTATATGCTGGATTCCTGAAATGATTCTTGAATTCATCCATGTACTCACCAAGAATTTTACCACTATCACCAATATTCTTATTTATAACCATAGGAGGTGGTCCTCTCCTTTTGTCCATTCCATTATACATGCAACACTTTTCTATATGTCCTAATTTGTTGCATTTGTAACATGTAGGTAGTCTTATGTCCTGATTATCTTTCAGTTTACAAAACCTTGCATTGTGCCCAAAGTTATTGTATTTGTAGCATGTAATCTTGGATGTTGATTCTTCTCTAATGTAATCTTGTTTGTTTCTAGATTGGTCATGTTTCCTACATTCTACTTTCTTGTGTCCATATGCATAGCAATTGTGACAATAACCAGTAAAGGCTCTGAAAGGGCCTTTACCTCTACAATCTCTTTTCATGTGTCTGAGTTTGTTGCATCCATAACATCTACCTCTAAAAGGTCTGATCTAATCTCTAGGTTCTTCAAAAGTAGGTTTTTCTTCAATCTTCACTTCATGTGATTCTTCATGAGATTTAGAACATTCTCCTTCATTGTATCCAATTCCAATTATATCTCCTTTAGGTTTCTGTCTCTCTTTGTTCATCAATCTTATCATTGCTCATATGTAATTTCTCAATGTGTAACTTGGCTTGAACAAGTTCACCTTTAATGATCTGATTGTATTTCTCCAATTCCAGGCATTAATCCTTATAGTGATCAGGTTCAATCTGCATTTCTCCTATCTACATGTTCACTCCTTTTAGAGTCTCTTCAACTTTGTATCTTACATCCTTTTCATGTTGGATCTCTTTAATCATCAAAAGATTATTTTTTTCTTTTTCTTGTTCAAGCTTCTTTAACTGGTCTGATGTGTCATTGTCTAAATCCTCCTTGATATTTTCCATAAGGTCTTGTCTTTGATTTCTTGAAAGTTCAAGATGTTCCTTTATTTTCTTGATAAAACCTTCTGCTCTTCTTAATTTGAAATTCAATTCACCATTCTTAGCCTTTTCTTTGTCGAGGTCATCAAGTACTACTTCAAATTTCTCTTGCAAACTTTTTGAATCCATTCTTATCTCCCTTAAGGTGTTAGACTTTCCCTCCAAGGGCCAATAGCTCTGATACCAATTGTTAGGATTGAGTAATACTGAGAGGGGGGTGAATCACTATTATAACACTTTAATATAAACTTAAACCAATTCCAAATAAACCATATGATTGCAAAAATAAAAATAACATAAGAAAATAACACACAACTCATAACACCATTATTTGTTTTTGAGGAAAACCTGGCCAAGGGAAAACCCTGGTGGGGATGGTACCCACAAATATGCACTAAAGTATAATGTCCATGTTAGGAGACCTAGCCCTATTAGGAGCTAAGTATTACATGGTACATTTCCTTATTAAAGGAATATCAACCCTATTAAAGGTATACAAAACCATGTTAAACGTATACTAAGATTACATCTCTTACACTCAATACTTATGTTACAAAGTGTTCTCAAGAATGAAAAAAACAAGCATTTGCTATGCTTTGATAGTTCTAGTAGTAGTTCTCAATATCCTCTATCAACCTCTGATCTCGCATCTACCATCACTTATATCTCTATTTCATTTTCATCACATATCGCTCCCCAAAAAGTTCTTCATTTATATATGTATTCTATCATTCAATCGGCTCTCAAATACAATGAAAAATATAATAATTAATAATTCAAAGAGTAAATACTAAGTCGGCAATCTTGTATTACCAAAGTGTTGGCAATCCACAATCTTTATCTAACTTAGCACATTACAATTCTATCTTATATTCCCTTAATCATCGTGACTGTTCATATGCTCTATTTTATTGTCCCTCTATCTTTGCATGTCTCCAAATCATTATAACTTGCTGATAACAATACCAAAACATAAGCGACCTTAATTGAAGATCATACACATCCCAAAATGTCTTCCTCTAAACTCACAAGCCATCAGCTATCATATACTATCTTTGATGTCCCAAAACAATACTATTGTACTCTATGAATCTATCTCCATACTTAGTCATTTTGAAGACTGCATCTCCAAAACTAAACTTAACTTAATGCAATCACCATATTAGATGTGTTTCCATAAATGAAAACCCTCAAGTGCTTCATACTACTCTAAAGCATCACTTGACAATAGGGATCACTTAGAGGACAAGGTACTACTTGACCCTAAGATGTTATAGGATATGGAGCAGTAGGTACAGAGAATTAGAGAGCATCTTGTAATAGCTTAGGATAGGAAAAAGAAGTGTGTTGATGCGCACAGGATTGATAGGAATTTTTCAATTGGAGATAAGGTTTTTTTGAGATTTCACCCGCGTAAGAGCCCTATTCGTTATGGAAAAGGCTCTAAGTTGGCACCAAGATTTGTGGGTCCATTTGCGATCCTTGAGAGGATAGGACCAGTTCCTTACTGATTCGCCCTACCACCTAGCCTTGCATGTGTGCATGATGTGTTTCACCTATCCATTCTTAGAGATTATATTCCTGATTTGACTCATGTTTTGGATTGGAACACTTTACAGGTAGAGGACAGGAAGCTAGCTTTGGAGCTAGTGTGTATACTCTAGCAATGGACTTTGACCCTCAAGGGTCACAACATAGAGAAGGTAAGGGTCCTATGGGACCCCAATGATGAGACCTCTACCACTTGGGAGGATGGTAGTAGGATCAGATCTACATATCCATACTTATTTGTAGGCTTTCAGGAGTAAGCCCAATTCTAGGGGGAGAGGATGTAATGCTCACCCTAGTACTTTCATATTTTAGACTAACATGATTATTACTTATTACTTTAGATTATATGTTTAGATTATTTTCATTTCATGATGGGACATTTTGAGCATATATTTGGTTAATAAAATTATTTTATGGAGATAATAAATGATTTGGCATAAAATGATGTATGTTTAGGAATAAACTATTTGTGAAATGATTCATACTTGATTTATATTATTATGTTTATTATGGATCTAACCCTACTAATCCCACTATGATTTTTTTATTACACTGTCTAATTTGAGTGTAGGATGATGAGAGGTGGTCGTAGTTACTCCTACAGGAGATCCACATGATGTCGCACTCTCCCTCCTTCTTTGTCACTATTTGTGCATATATATATGTATACATGTTGGTGTACTTGATTGGTGTTGAGGATGCAGGTACCAGGCATCGAGTCCACTTGGCTACACAGGTCTGAGTGTGCCTTCAAAATCCTCAAACTTTTCTTGTGTGGAGATTTTACCAAGTTACTCTCAAGGAATTATCGTGGACTTAGGTTCCTATTTAGGAGGTTATCTTAGTTGGGGATTTATGTACAGTGTTATGATTTTTGAGATTTATATTTTAAAGTTGGATTGATCTCTCGTATATATATTGGTATTTTCTATCTGTATTATTATTGGATGTATGTTATATATGTATATATATATATGGGTGCACACATATATACCTATGCATATATAAATATTATAACCTATGTGTTTTTACTTGCAAGCATAATGGTATTTCTAATGTTTCAATAATGTTTATTAAATAAAAATAATAATAAAGTAAAACAAAGCTCTTTTGGGTAAAACTAGCTACCAAAGAGATTTGAACCCAAGACCTCCTATAATTCAAGCTAGTTTGTTTCCAATTGGGCTATGTGAGTTATTTGAGAACTCTTGTGTTCCTTTGCTTGTTATGGTCTTATTTAGGTGAATAAGTTAATTAAAAAATAGAAAGGGCTTTTATATGTTTACAAGGAGTGTTTAATTAATCTTCAACCAACTATAGTAGTTGGAGAAGTTTATTCATGTGAGGAAACTCCTCCAACCATATAGTTTTGGGTTAAATTATTAGTGTGGGAGGAGTTTTGGGAGATTAGAGAGATTGGGAAAAATTGAGGAGTTTTCTAGAAATATATTGGTTTTAGGGGTTTGATGTATTTTTCAAATCATCATTATGGTTATGTGAGGGAACTCAGGAGATTCTCAGAGTATGGGGAAAGGTTTTTTTTTTAAGGAAATATGTTCGTAAAGGCCACCATGTCTCAAAGCTGAAGGTTGTTGTGGTGTGCACAAGCTCCGAAAGGAATTCTCTGTAGGACTCCAAGTAGGATCTAGAAACAAAAAAATTTACCTCCTTTCCTATATGCTTGTATTGAGTGTGTGTTTTTGTGAGATTTATAATGTATCCATAAGTTATTTTAAATTAATGTGGTTTTAGGAATAATATAGATTGTATTCGGTTGTTAAAGAATAATGCATCCAGGAAAGTGTGATATATGTTTTTGTTAAATGAATTTGTCAAATATTTTCCTGGGAGTTTATGATTGTTTATATTACTATATTTTGGTGTATTTTCCTATATACATATGGTTTAGGAAATTTTAGTAAATTTTATGGAAGGTTAGGATGGATTAGAGAAGAAGTGCAGTCAGTTTCCCTTCTTGTGGAATGTGCAGATTTTAGTTTTCAAATTCATAGTTTGATCATCTGATTTTATTTAAAGTTAAATGGTGTGTTGAGGAATTATTTTGGATGTGGTATTTGGGTACCTAAAACATGTATACCTTAGGGAAACTTTCCATGGCACTCTCCACCCTTTTAACTTGTGTTTTTAGGCAATTTTGGACAAGTTTGGGACAGTTCTCGTATGAGCAAACAACCCTAAACCTTTTTACTCATACGATTCTAGGTGTATACTCATATGGTCCTATGGGAATACTCATATGGCCCTATGAGAATAATCTTATGGGAATTATAGGGTCTTAGGGTTTCCATTTTTCTATTTTTGGGCTTGGAATTGGGCATATGGCTTTTGCATTTGTTCCCTATGCCTAGTCTGCAACTTTTCACACTTGCGTATGTCCATTTTTTCTTAGATGGTGTTATAATGTGGTGTTTAAGGTGTTTTAGTACTTTTAATTATTTCCTTATCATCAATTGTGCATATGATGAGGCTAGCACTCATCTTGAGGGCTTGAGAGCACAAGAGGGTTCCCTAGACCTACAAATTAAACCATTTGAAGTGCATCTTTGTTTCTTTAGCTTGTGTGTGGGTAGAGGAATAGGTACCCTAGGTGAGTGTCTCACCATAGGTGTTGGAACCAAAAGTGGTTTCCATATGATCCTATGTGTGAGTTGGTAAACAAGTGATAACCTTAATAATGAACTTAGGAAAGGGGGGTTTCAAAAGAAAATGAAAGAAATGTAATTTAAGTCCACATAGACTTGTTGGAGTACCGGGAACATGGGTAACTTCTAGGGTGGATCCTTCACATAAAAAGAGGATCATGTTACATGGTTGCTAGGGAGGATCCCAATATACAGGCTGTGTGATGACACTCACCTAGATGGTATGCTAAGAACCTAACCTTGTGTATAGTAAGATGATATTTTGTCATGTCTTTTCCTTTTCTTTCAAGTGATTGTTTTGTAAAGCCTTAGGTTTCTTGAGGCCTTGTGAGTACCTTAGTTATATCTCCTAGCATGAGGGGTGGAACTTCTCTAGTTTCACGTGGTTGGGTGAAAAATATCTTTAGAGGTACTATTTGTGGTTCATGGCTTGGATATGTTTAGATTTATGTAGTGATAAAGAATTCTCATTTTGTAACATGTACTATTTGTATTTTAATGCAAGATGTAAAAGGTCTCTTTGTAAGCCTTTGGGCCATTTGATGTAATTATAAATGTAATTGTATTCATCATTGGAAATTGAAAGGATAAAGCAATGTAATCAGGGAGGGATAGCTTCAAGGGTTTTCTAAGGGATGTTTTATGTAAGAATAAAAGGTTGTCTTTAAGAAATGAAATCTTGTATTCTTTCTTTTATCTCTCCTATATTGGAATGAAAAGAAAGATCTCAAATGTAAAGGATTAATTAGATTTTGTAAAGGATAGTTATTCAATGTGTAGTCAAGAAGGATTGAAATGAAGAGGAAAGTAAAAGATATGTTCTTGTAGTTAAGAATGAAACATTATGTTCTTATCTTTCCCTTAAATTTTAAAGTATGCAAAGTTAAAGAAAAGTAAATGAATCCAATTAGTAACTAATGAAAGTAAATTTTTTTTATATTGGTAAATGAATTCATTTAGGGAACCTTTAAGCAATGTTCTTTGTTGATGTAAACAATGAAATGTTAGAATGTTTGTTTTAAAAAAAAATTCTTAGTTATAAGTTTGTACTTAAGACCTTATTCCTTATGGGTTCCTAGTGGGGAAATTACCTCCAATACATCATGCAAACCTCTATAACTTGACAATAATCAACTAAAAACTATCTTTAATACCTTCCTGATGTCCCAATCACTAATCTTTAACAACTGAAATGCACCATCACACCGATCATATTGTACCATTGTTAAGCATATATGTTGACATTAATGACAACACATCCAACTTTCCATCGTCACCTACCCAAGTCATTGGAAATGAATCATTATATTTCAAAATAGATCGAAAAACCTTTCTATTAGTCATATTCTCACTATTAAACCCATTCTTTAATTCAATGAAATCTCTATTGGTTCTGTCTTGAATCCTCTAACAATATTTCTTGCATTATCTTGGCTTTTAAAACTCTCTCTCTCTCTCTCTCTCTCTCTCTCTCTCTCTCTCTCTCTCTCTCTCTCTCTCTCTCTCTCTCTTACATAACTTGCTATAATAGTTTTTGTAACTCTCTTTCATTTCTCAAGCCTATTTTTGGTAATATATATCTTATCTTATGTCATTGAGCATTTTGAATTCATAAAATCCCTCATATATTTAATCATTTTTCATTCTATCTATTTTTATTTTTACCTATCTATCTATTGGATTTCTCTAGAGGTGGAAACACCAAAACAAAGACTTGACTGAGGCAACTATGCAAGTAACCCTAATTATTTTTCTTCACTAATGCATGTGCAAGTTTATTAGAATCAATTGAGCACACAAAGATTTTCTTATATTTATCTGCTTTATTTCTTTTATTTAATCACTTAATCTTATCATTTATTTCAGTCTTTTATCTTTGTTATTACATTTCTCACATTTGGGTTTTGTAGGTTGTTTGAAGAAAAAATTTGGGTTTTCATGTTCTTTGTCCATATTTTCTATTTTTCTTTGTAGAAGACTATAGCACACTATGAAAATGTTTGTGTTCCATGCTATTATCCTTTGTCAAGATGCTCAAAGTTGGATTGAAAAATCTTTCCTATTCCATTTCTATATTTAGAAACTTCACTTTCCTTATTTATATATTTAGATATCTTCACTAGTTTAATTGGTTGGAGATATCCAAATGTATCAAGTGAGACTATCTTTCGAAGGAACATAGTTTTCCTTTTGTAGAGATACATTTCCTCCATTACATTTTGGTGAATCAAATGTGAACATTATTTTTTTATTATTTCCAAAGATTTCTTTATTATCATTCCATTAAGAAGTCATGCTATCAATTTAGAAATAATATGCCACCATTTAACCAAATTGTTTATGCATTATTTCGTTAACTTATATTACTTTCAAAATATATTTGTTATCTTCTTTAATTAATTTAGTTTCTATTTTTATTCTAAGTACTAATGACATTCCTTTTCATGTATGTGATGGTGACTTGGCTTTGCCTAATCACTCCATGTCCTCTATATTAAAAAAGATATTTTTTTGCAAGAGGATGAAATCATTGATACTTTTCTTATTATTACTCTATCATCTCTTCATTCCATTGCACTCTCTTCTAGATTTGATGCATTAGTGAATGATGAATTTCATCTACATTTGATCTCCCACAAATTGATGTTGAACATATTCCTTTAATTAATTCTTCTACAAGTTGTAATATGTTTGTGAATGTGATTGTAGTCTCTACCCCCAACAGGCCAAAGAGACTAGTCATTTATGTAACTTCGACTAATCCTTATCCAAAGAGCATGACTCACTAGATCTTTTTAGAAGATATATACAATCTAAGGCTCCTTCTTATATAATTGTAGCCCATACTTACAACACTTGTAGAAGTAAATAAAATATTAATCATTTAACATATCCTCCACCTACTCAATCTATTCTTCCATCTATTTTTGATTAATTTTCTTCATCCCAGGAATTGTATGATCTTATTCAAAACCTTTTTGTTAATCTTGGTAAGATCTCTCCCCATAATCTTATTTAGACTTCTCTCCTTTATCATGGTTTCATTCAAGACTCTCTCTGTGTGTGTGTGTGTGTAGCTCAAACAAATTTCTACAGTTGTATGTGTAACTCTCTTGCCTTTCTCAAGCCTATTTGGAAATATCTTTCTACTTGTCTTTTGTCATTAAGTATTCAATATCTATCTATATATCTATCTATTTAGTTGTCATGGACATGAAAACACCAAAATAGGGTCTCGACTAAGGCAAGTCTTCAAATAACCTCAAACATTTTCTCTCTTCTACATGTGTACAAGTTTATTAGAAGCAATCAAACACATGGACACCCGGTTTTGGTTATCTATTTTATTTCTTTCATCTAATCACTTAAGCTTAGGTTTTATTTTATTTTATTTTGAAATCTTTGTTATCACACTTCTCAAATATGGGTTTTATAGGTTGGTTGTGTTAGAAAGTAAAGTCCACCAAGATAACTAAGAGGGGGGGTGAATCAATTATCTGATATAAACATAAAAACAACTTTAATATCCTTATTAGATCTGAAACATGTAATCAACATAAACAAAAACCATATAAAAGATAATCATACACAATGACATAATACATGTTAACTAGGGAACCTCTTGATCAGAGAGTAATCCCCGGTGAGGATGGTACCCACAAAAGATGTACTAATATGAAAATTCCTTGTGAGAGGATGGACTTTATTATGAGCCTTATGAAATACATTCAGTACATATTAGTCCATGTTAGGAGACTTTGAATCCCTGTTAAAAGATTCTAACCCTATTAAGAGTTTGAGGAAGGCAAAAGGACCCACTGTCCAAACAACTTTAGGGGCAAGATCACTAAACACATTGTCCAACTAATCTATGTATTATCCAAATAGAATAATACCAACAATTAGTGATCTTATCAACTTATCTTCTCTCCTCAGTCTGTGCCACTACCACACCAAATGCTTTTACTAGATCTTAGTACCAGATATACTCACTTCACATCACTAATTTACATTATCTCCTCTTCACATCTTACACATCATATGTCATTTCACATATCATATATCTATCAAGGAAAAAAATTATTCCTTTATACCATGCACAATATTTCATAATTGAGTTGGCCAATTAAGCTTAACCAATTACAAAATATAAAACATTAAACATTACATAATATTTTTCATAACCACATAAAACTATCAGCTCACAAACTTAATAAATCTTCACATGTAGGACCTCTAGCTATGTTATCTCATCCATGTCACCTCTGCAATGTCTTCAACCTCTGTATAACTTTGCATGTCCAGATTCTATCCCTGTTAGGAGATATAATCCGATTATTACAAGATGCTTCTCAGGAACACTGACATAATACAATTTCCACTAGATTACTCATAAATGACATAAATAATTGAATTTTCAGATGTGCTCTTAACCATAATATTAGGACACCATAAGGAACATGTCCTCAACGCCGCATAACCTCATTTAAATTTCTCCATGTGCGCTAATTTAAACACTGTCTTCTTTTCTGCTAATCTTCAATAAAATCAATGTGTTGACTTCAATGACAAACATAGTCATGAATGCAAAATGCTATTGTTCTAACAATGATAGAATACTCCCCCATAGGACATATTCAACATTCATGCTTAACAATCTCCCCATTGGAATTGATGGCAACATAGATGAAAAACATCCAAGTTCCATGAATACCAAAGTGCAACTTTGCTGCTCTATATTATCTTTTCAAGTCCTCTTCATTAATCATCAAATTAATCATCAGATGTATCCTTCTCCACAATACTTACATTTTTTTTTAAATACTCTTTATTAATCATCAAATGTTTTCATGTATCCTTCTCCCCCATTAACATCAATGACAAAGTAAACATCATTAAGTCAATCCAATACAAGATCGAATGTCCAAAGACATTGTTTGAAGATACCTTTTATCAAAAGAGTCCTTCATGACTTAGCTCAGAAACTCAGATACCCCCCCATAGAGGAAGCATCAATATACAGTCTAGAAAAATAGTGCTTTTATACCACTGGACTGATGGAGCTTTCTGCATCACTACTCAAGAGTAGGTTAGGGCATAACCCCAAGCATACCTCTCAAATACTCAAATGTATCTTTAGGTAAGGGCTTTGCAAATATATCTACAATATGCTCCTTTGTACTAATATACTCAAGTCTGACTTCTTTTTTTGCAACTTTCTCTCTTACAACATGATATTTGATCTCTATATGTTTTGTTTTAGAATTTAACACATGATTTTTAGACATACTTACTGTACTGGTGTTATCACAGTGTATGATAATAGGCTCATTGAATTTGATTCCAATATCCTTCAACATTTGTTTCATCCATATTATCTAGTTATAATTATTTTATGTTGCTACATATTTTATTTATGTTGTGCTTTGTGAGATACAATTATGTTTCTTGCTTAGCCAAGAAACCAATCTTCCTCCAAGAAAAAATGCTCTGCCACTTGTACTCTTTTGGTCATCCACACTAGCTCCCAATCTGCATCTGTATATGCACATAGGGTTTGATTGATCATACCACAACCCATAGTTAGTTGTGCCTTTCAAATACCAAAATATTCTTTTTACTACTACATAGTGTGATTCTTTAGGATCAACTTGAAATCTTGCAACAATCCCAACTGCATGTGATATATTTGGTCTTATAGGAGTTAAATATTTCAAACCTCCAATCATAGATTTGTACTTTCTTTGTTCAATTCTGGGGGTCTCATCTATGCTAGATAGCTTATGGCCAGTTACCATAGGTGTACCAGCATGGTTACAATTTTCTAAACCAAATATCTACAATAAGTCTTTTAGATACTTAGTCTAAGCTAAGAAAATGCCATCACTATTTTGCACAATCTGTAATCCTAGAAAAATTTTCATTTCTCCAATCATACTCATCTCAAATTTTGTCTTAATTTCATCAGAAAATTTATCACTTGCTTCATCTTCACCTCCAAAGATTGTATCAAATCAACAAAAATAACTACAATTAATAAACCATTCTCAATTTCTTTTAAATACAAATTACTATCTATGGTACCTTTAGAAAATCCTAATTTTAGCAAATATTTGTCCAATCTTGCATACCAAGTTCTAGGTGCTTGTTTTAGTCCATATAAGGCTTTGTTAAATTAACATACCATGTCTCCTTGAGTCAAAGGAAAACCTTTAGGCTGCTCAATGTAGACTTCTTCCAATTCTCCACACTGATATACTTTAAATTTCTTATAAGCTACATATGCTAAAAATATTCTTACTGCCTCAATTCTTGCAACAGGTGCAAACGTTTCTTCATAATCAATTCCTTCTTGCTACGAGTATCCTTTACATACCAATCTTTCTTTGTTTCTTACAACTTCCCCTTGTTCATTCATCTTGTTTCTGAAAACCCATTTAGTTCCTATAACATTCTTGTTCTTAGGTCTAGGGACCAATTCTCAAGTATTGTTCTTTTCAATCTAATATAATTCTTCCTTTATTGCTTGAATCCAATTGTTGTCTTTACAAGCTTCATCAATTGTCTTAGGTTCAATTTGAGAAATCAAACATAGTTCTTCTTGTACCTTATTTATTTTCATAACTCCCTTTTCTTTGCTTCCAACAATCTAATCAACAAGATGATTGCTTATCAAATTCTTATTAGGTGTGACTGTCTCAATTCTTGCTTCAATTCTAGGTTCTGGTCTCGGTTCTTCTCTAGGTTCCTCAATATGAATCTCATTTTGAAAATCATTTTCAGTTTCATAAAATAATTCAACATTTTCTTGATCAACTTTAGGACAAACTTTTTTATCTGAATTATAATCAAGTATTCTTTCCTGATTTATGAACTTCTCATCTACTTTAACATTTGTGCTTTCAACAATAGTCTTAGTTCTCTTGTTACAAAATCTATAAGCTTTTCTTTTCAATGAATAACCAATAAATATACCTTCATCACTTCTCAGATCAAACTTACCGATGTCATCATATCTCTTAATATAACACTTACTTCCAAAGATTCTGAAATATTTTACTAATGGTGCATGTCCAAACCATAATTTATGAGTCTTGTATGTATCTGCTTTGATTTATACTCTATTCATTGTATATACTATCTTATTCACTGCTTCTCTCCAAAATGTCTTCACTATATCATTCTCAAACAACATAGCTCTTACTACCTCAGTTACTGATTTGTTTCTTCTTTCAGCAATACCATTCTGCTCAGGTGTTCTAGGGGCTGAGAGTTGTCTCTTAATGCCATTCACTTCACAAAAAGTATTAAATTATTTCAAAGTAAATTATCCACCTCTATCAGATCTTAAACATTTAATCTTCATTCCTAATTCATTCTCAACTTTGTTTTTAAGCAATCTAAACCTATCAAATGCTTCTATTTTTTCTTTAAGAAATACTATCCACATCATTCTAGTAAAATCATCAACACGAATCATAAAATACCTTTCCCTATAGAATCCTCTAGTCCTTGTGGGACCACTTAGATCTATATGAACAATTTCCAATTTTTCTCCTGTGGTGAACTTCTTACTGGGAAAAGAGCTTCTTTTCTGCTTTGCCATAACACATTCTTTGCATACCATGTTAGTAGGTTTCATAATTTTGGGCAAATCTCTTACTATAAATGTGGCACTTGCTTTCACAATGTTATCAAAGTTTATGTGAAAAAACCTTTTATGCCATTACCAATTGTTATCAATTTTAGTAATCAAACATGTCATCTCAGTAGGATTCAACTGAAATACATTACCTTTAGTTCTTGCTCCTGTTCCAATCATATTACCATTCTTATCCTTGATCACACAAGTCTTCTCAGTAAACCAAACTTGATATCCCTTGTCAACTATCTATCCAACACTTAAAATATTATGTTTCAATCCATCCACAAAGTAAACATCACCAGTGTTAGTATTTCCAAAAAGAGTAATAGATCCTATTCCTTTTATTTGGCAAGGTGCATTGTTTCCAACTCTAATAATTCATCCATCATAATTGTTAAACTTTAGAAACTTTTTCATATCACCAGTCATATGATGTGAACAACCACTGTCTATGATCCAATCAATTTTCTTTTCAACTTGAGATACTAAAGCTTTTTCTTCTCTAACTTTAGTTTCAAAGTTTTCTTCTTTTATTGCAACAAATCCTATATCAACACTTTCACTTAGAAATTTCTCAATGCTGGCTTCAAATTCTTCATCATTAGCATAGTAACATTCTTTAGGTTTTCTAGACTTAAATTTTTTCCTATATTTCTTTACTCTCTTAGGACATTTAGATGTAAAATGACCATATTCTTGACATGTCCAACATTTAAAGATTTTCTTACCTTATGGTTCTCTTTTTACAAGCAAGGCAATTCCTTCTTCAATATTTTTGTCTTCTTCAGTCTTGGATTTGCTACTACTAGCATAGTCTCCCCTAACACTTGCACTTCTGACAAAGTAGGGCAAACACTAAGTGTGCTAAATGCAGTTTCAATTCTGGGCAAATCTCCAGATTGTCTCAAACCTATCTCTGCTGCTTCTAATCTTCCAAGAAGAATTTATCTGGTGAATTTTTCAGTACAAGGTATGACTTGTTCAATCATTTGTGATGTCTTCTTAAACATTGGAGTTAGAGTTTTTAAGATCTTCCATATGATTTCATCTTCAGTCTTGTTTCCTTCACAAGCCTTGATACCTGTAATAATCTCTGATATTCTATCAAGATAACTTCTAACAAATTGATCTTCCATCATCTTTGCTTCTTGAAATAGACATATCCAATTTTTTAATATGATTCTCTTAGCATTTTTATCACCTTCAAAAGTAGATTCCAAAGCTAACCAAATTTCATGAGATGTTTTTAGAGTTTTTACTTGACTGTATTCATTCTCAGGAAGGGCTGACAAAAGTGCTTCTCTGGCAAGTATGTTACACAAAAGATGTACTAATATGAAAATTCCTTGTGAGAGGATGGACTCTACTAGGAGCCTTATGAAATACATTCAGTACATATTAGTCCCTGTTGGGAGACTTTGAATCCCTGTTAAAAGATTATAACCCTGTTAGGAGTTTGAGGAAGGCAAAAGGACCCACTGTCCAAACAGCTTCAGGGACAAGATCACTGAACACACTATCCAACTTATCTATGTATTATCTGAACAAAATAATACCAATAATTACTGATCTTAGTGTTAGAATAGCTAAGAGGGGGGGTGAATCAGTTAGGTCATTTATCCAATAGTCCCAATTATAAAATGTATCACTTAAAACAAATTCAACAAATATCTGTAGCTCGGTAACATCAAATACTAAACTGTCTGTGTCTTTACCAATTGCCAATTAATTACTCACACTGATTACCTACCAAATCAATATGCAACATGTAAAGTATGATAACCAAATAATATAAACACATAACACACAGATTTAACGTGGAAACCCTATTAAGGGAAAAACCACCTGGGACCAGTAATCCAAAATATTTTTCACTCTTCTGAAGTGAGCTCAGTGAAGAGCCAACCATGTTAAAGGTTACAAAACACACTGTAAGGTGTGACCTTGTTAGAGGATTTAAGACTAACAGTTATTGTCCAACTAGCATTAACTATGGGGTTGACAGGATAACAATGTATATTCTATGAATGACATAGGGTATATCATAAGATGGTTAAGTCCACTCGGTTATGAGATTTTTCTATTACAATGGTTAAACTAAAATAGTAGGTGATGTGATTACAATACAACTTGATTTTGCAAATGTTCAAATCTATTCTAAGTCCATACAAATCCTTTGATCAATACTTCAATTCAATTCTTCAATATTCAATAACTTACTGTCTCTCGGTAATAGCTCTCTGACGCTCAGTTAACTCTACATTTTAGTTCTTCTTCAACCAGTCTGATTAGGCATGCATGAAACTATATTCACGCAATATCTCTGCAATCTCCTTCTTCCAGCATCCCTTGAAACAATGAAACTAATGTCTCTTATATAGACAAGTAAACTATTTTATTTTCATCCATCAGATTTTTCCGCTTAATCTCCTTCATTGATTTTGTCACTTAAACCTTCCTCAATAGATGTGTCAATAACTCATTTCATTTCAATCCTTTAGATCTTCTTTGAATTTTGGTAGTTGTAGATCTCATAACAAACTTTATCTTCAACCTTGAAATCATAACACTTTACAGCTCATCAATTTATGTTGGCTAAACTAAACATTTAGTTCTTTTATCTATACTCGGTTAACAAAGAAATGCATCAGTGAACACAATCTTGGTTGATACTGTCACTCAGTATACACTACACTACCTCGGTGTATACTGGAATCCTTCATTTACCGACCACACTACTTTGTAACATTTTTCTTGCAACTTCATAACAGATTAATGCAACATAATCAAGTCAACCATATGGATTCATAGAATCATCAATAAGTTACCCAAAGTATTCCTTATCCTCATCTGTCATATCCATATTCCTCCATGTAGATATCTTGGTTCTTCATATTTTCTCTCCTCTTTACAGATGTTTAGATATTTGCAACTATCATGATAAATACTGTCAAAAACTAGTTGACATCAATGATAACATAATGACTGATTCAATTATCTTACATATCAATTCAATACTCGGTGATCTCTAATCACTGATCTTCAAGTCATTCAGGTACTCAATCAGTTGTAGTTCATCAATCTCTCCCTTTGGCATTGATAGAAACTTAAGAAATATGAAATATACTAACACATACCAAACATGTATTCTACAACTATGTAAGCAAATGTTGTAGCTCGGTAAGCTCTCCCTAGCTTGACATTTAATATGTTTAATCACTATGTTACATGATAGCATTGCAAGTGTAGAATTTCCTCTACATATTTGATCTTTGCAGCTCTCAGATTATCTCTCCCTTAGATAGATGTTCCAGTGATCTCCCAGTTTGTCATATTGTTTATCTCTCCCTTTGACAACAATGCCAAAGAAAAACATAAAACATACAGCTCTATAATAGCTAAGTAACTCTCTGTGGTTCGGTGCAAACAATGTATCTTGGTATACTAATATGCAAATCTCTATTCTATTTCCTCAAATCTTTCATAACCTTAGACATAATCCAAAGTGTGAGCTATGTTGCATCAACATGAATGATCTTCTGATAAGATTAGGCTGATGCAACCTCCAGATCACATTAGTGACCGGTAGACAAGGGACGGACCCCAAGTCTAGTCCTCAAGTATTCAAAAGTGTCCTTTGGTAGAGGCTTAGTAAAAATATTAGCAAGTTGCTCTTTTGATGTAACTAAATAGTGGTAAAATGGATTCACCCCTATTCAGATGTAAAGGGGGAAATATGAGATCTATTCTCAAACCCAAATTCCCAAAGAAGAGATCCAATTTGATCAACCAAGATTTAATACACAATCGAATCAATTTATGAGGAATATGGAAGAGAGAGAGAGAGAGAGAGAGAGAGAGAGAGAGAGTAAATCCAATATTTCCCTATGAATGTAATTATGCTTGAAATATGGAATGATTGAAATACAAATACTAACCTCAAATTAGGGCAGATCTGGAAAATGTTAAATTTTGATGTCTCTGTATACTTTCAGGCAATTCTGTAACCTATTCTAGACTGGAAATGCTGAGACAGAGAAAACACATAAATCTTTCTCCAAGATGAGCTCAGGTCGGGTTTGACCCTCATAAAAGGTCAAATACTACATTCTTTATTTGAAGTCCGATTTGAATTTTGTTTGCAGATCTCAAAAGTTTTCCGAAAAGGGTATCCAAATTCACTCTCAGATCTAAAATTATACACCTGTACCTACAAAAAAAATGAGGGTTTTTGTTGTTTGTTTGAGGGGTTTGCCTTGGTCAAACCCCAGTTTGGAATCAACCTTAATATTGAAATTGAAATAGGAATGCTAGCAAGTAGTAGAAAAGGATCTAACAATGAAGCTATGCAATTCAATAGATATGTAATTGTATTTTGAGTGTAAACAAGTATATTTATTTGAAAGCTTGAACAAAACAATAAATGTAAATCAAACCTCCATGATTGTATGCTTGGAATCCACCTTGAAGGAAGAATGAAATGGATCTTGAAGATGAACAAAGGATCTTGAAGGAAGATCACACCATCATGATGGCTAGATCTAGGGTTTGAATGATAAATCTTGAATGCATGAACCAAATCCCTTCAATGGCTTGAATGCTTTAAATCCTTGATCTTCAATGGAGAACTTGAATGGAGAAGAGGACTTGAATGCTTGAATGGATGCTTACTTGATCACCTTGAGAGCTTGCACATGAAATTTCTTGAGATGAGATGTTCTCACAAACTTGATGATGGAGAGATGTGAAAATAATGGATGATAGAATGAGAGAGAAAGGCTTCCTTTTATAGTGAACTAGGGCACAATCCTCTAGAGGGGCCACCTTGGAGAATTAAATCCCAATTAGGTCCTAACCTTTAGAAAATATACCTATATTAAATGCAATTAAAATATTTACCATCCCGAAACCCAAAATGGCCAACCCGGAGGTGGGAAAATAAATATCTCGAAAGCCAGATGCCCAAAAAGCCAGAATTCTAGAAATTTGAATGAGGGGGGAAAAATCAAGGTTGGACCTAACCTAGTTAGGTTCAACCTTGATCTTGACCTAGTTAGGTTCAAGCTCAATCCTGACCTAGTCAGGATCAACCTCAAATTTGACCCTGGGCCCAGATTCAGTCAGAACCAGGTCAAGAGGTCCCGAGGATGCCCAAAAACTGAGAAATGATATCAGATCAGGACAGAATGCTAGGGATAAGCATAAAATCCTATGATGATTGTGATGAAGGCCAGGAGGACCTATTTCTAAATCCTACCTAGAAAATAGAGACATGGAAGAGGGAAATTAAGGAGAATCCTTGGGATCCTAACCCTAATTTCACCTAGAATGAAGAAATCCAGTGCAGAAAAGAAGTGGAAAGCGGGGAGAAAGCCAGATCCAAGAAAAGATCAATTCAAGGCATTCAACATGACCCCAAACTACTTACTCAGAGGGCTAAACACTCTTAACATGGAAGTGCTTCCATTTTAAGATGATACATTAAGCCCCCACTTTAACAAGAGTATGGACTCGATGCAAACTCTTGGTAAAGGAGAAGAAAGAGGAGATCCAAGTGGATTCACAATGAGATAAAATAACACTTAGTTAAGGACACAAGCCCCCAGACTAAGGATTCTAACTCGACATGCACGCATGAGGGTGTCGAAAGAACAAAGGTTAGTACTAAACAACCCAAATCAATTAGCATAAGAAACCTCGCTAAGAAATATTTCTCATACTAATATAATATTTGGAAAGCTATCATAGAAGCATAAATGTTTTCATAAGAAAGACAAGAACAACACTATAAATAACATAGCTTCATGATCCTATCCTATTAGCATGAAAGTGAAAAGAGAGAAAAGAGAAAGTGATTACCTCGCCCAGTAAGATGCCCACCTTACCGTGAATCACCTTGGAGGGAGAGCCCAACAGGTTCACCCATAAACTATGCTTGCAAATGTAATGTGTCTTCTGCTGGCTTTTGGAATACCCATAGATCCACCTTCTTGTATCACTATGAATATGAAATGCATGTCTCCTCAAGATTTAGCAACTTATGTGCGTTACCTTCCAAGATTTAGCATATTGAAAAATTTGAAAAATGTGTGTCTTCTCGGGATTTAGCAACTTATGTGCATTACCTTCGAAGATTTAGCATATTGAAAATTTTGAAAAATGTGTATCTCCTCAGGATTTAGCAACTTATGTGCATTACCTTTGGAAGATTTATCATATGAACGCATGTCTTTTCAGTATATAGCAACTTATGTGCATTACCTTCCAAGATTTAGCATATTTGAAACTGGAAATGTGTGTCCCTTCAGGATTTAGCAACTTATGTGCATTACCTTCAAAGGATTTAGCATATAAAATAAAAAACTATAGTACAAGGGAGGCCCGATATATGCCCCCCTCCTTAATATGGAAAAAACATACTATTTTGACATGTTAAGGAAAGAAAAGAACAAGGATAAAGCCTTCTTCAGCATTAAGACAATATCCACAAACAACACCCAGTCCAAGCCAAGAAGGTCACAGCTCCTATGAGGCCATGGAAGGGACGAATGTAAAGAGATATCATGCAAGAAGTGAAAATAAAGTAACCCTTATGAGGGATATCACACTATTCAGTTTCCAAGGTGAGAGATATATCAACCATGGAAACCCAATGTCAAACAATAAAAGAGGTTATTATCAAGGACATTGGTCCTCAATGCAAACCAAAATTTTCATGTATGATTGGATGTCACATAATAGATAGATACTACTTACCCAAGGAAAGAGGTGAATCCTGAAAAGATAGAAGAAAATGGCATCCTTGCCCCCCAAGTGTAGGACAAAGATGGAAGAGGATACCTACTTCACAAAGCAAAGAGATATCCTATTTACAACAATGTATACTATATCCTTAGCGAGGGACATTGACCCCTACATCCAAGAGTATAGATAATCATGAAAAGAATATGTCACTCATGGAAAAGGATCCTCAAAGAGAGATCTTATCAACAAGACCCCCACCAAAGAGGAGTGCTTTAAATAAAATATCATCTTTCAATAGCGGGAACAAAGATTCAATCATCAAGCCCCCTATAAAGAAGAGGAAGAGGAATCTTTGGAATGAGGGAAACAACTCTGACACCAAAGCAAGGGTGATAGTTTATAAAGAACATAATTTGCACCATAGAGAAGAAGTGACAACTTAGGACAACAACTTCTCGTATAAGAAGGTTATCCATAGTCAAAACATCTATCAATATGTTGAAATAATATTTCAATATAAACAAATACCACTAGGCCAAGGAAAGTAGTTCCCTAGACAAAGAGAAAGAAAGAGGTACCTTGCCCCCCAGAGATAAAGACAAGGGATACCTTCACAAAACACATGTCCTAGGAAAGATATCTTGAAATATTCTATGGATTATTAAAGACATAATACAAAACCATAGAAAAATAGGAGAGAAAGAATACCAATTAAGCCCCAATAAAAGACCTAATGGATCCTAGGAGATTGGATGAAGATACACCTCTTGCCCCCCAGTCCCAAGACAAGAGGGAAAGAAAATCTACATTATATCTAAAGGAGGGGAATCCCCTATATCAAAATTATGAAGGAATTGTAAAACTGCACAAGAATGAGATATAATTCCTAAAGCAGCTCTTTCTCTAACATATAACTTGAAATGTTTACAATCAGCAAGTGTTTGTTACTATAATGAAAAGGACATTTATATTTGTATAGAGCATCTATTGGCATAGGTCTAAAGATTTCTTTCTTGGAATTCATTAGCTCAACATATACCTTCTTAGCAATTTCTTGACGAGTATTAGGGTTATCTAAGATAGGTGTGGGGAGAGGAGGATGATGCTTAGCATCACCTACCTTAACTTGAGATTTTGAACACCCAACACCATACATATTCGGTTCATGGGGTATATGAACTAGAAATCTAATACCATGCTCGTTAAATCCTAGCCCTAAACCTTTATAACCTTGTTTAGTCACCATATTATATCCAGTAGTGTACAGATTATGTAAAGCTTCTATAGGAGGTGATTTTTTATCATGCTCATGAGTAAAGGTCGCATAAGGTGGTATAATAGGTTTTGAAGAAGTTTATTTACCCTTTCCTTTAATATCATCATGAATCAGAGGAGAAGGTAAATCAAAGAAATCTTGTACATCCGCATCTTGAACAATAGCTTGAATCCCATCATAAGTATGGGAAGAGCGAGGATTAACAGATGGAGAATTAGGTATCAAAATAGGATTAGGAAGATGAGGATTAGGATTAAGAAGATTAGGAGATGGTGTGTCATCTACCTAATTCTTCACATAATCCAAAAGATGAATAAGGCTACCACATAAATCTCTAACAAAAGTTTTAAATGTAGGCAGACTAGTGTCGGTCAACTTCACAAAAGCATAAGCAAGAGCAAAGTGAAGGGTCATCAACATAATGAAGTGAATGATACTTTCATAAACATCATAGGTATGATAAAGAGATGCTAAAAGAAGAGTAATAAAGAACATAACCATGCACCAAAACATCTTAATATTTTCCATAGTGAATGCAAGAAATGTTTGTGTATTTTATTGAATATATAGATTTTTTTGGATTTTTGAATGTAAAATGCAAGAGCATAAATGAGATCTAATCTAAATGCAAGAAAGGATCTAAAATCTAACATAATAGGGCATCTAATTCCATAAAATAAAGGAGAGTAGGTATGTTAGGTTCACCAAAATGAATAGTGAAGGTGAACACACACAATAAGACAAAGGGAAATCCAACACCAAAAAGAAAGAGAGCAAGCTAGTCGGGTTCACCAAAATGAATAGTGGTAAAATGGATTCACCCCTATTCAGATGTAAAGGGGGGAATATGAGATCTATTCTCAAACCTAAATTCCCAAAGAAGAGATCCAATTTGATCAACCAAGAGGTTAATACACAATCGAATCAATTTATGAGGAATATGGAAGAGAGAGAGAGAGAGAGAGAGAGAGAGAGAGTAAATCCAATATTTCCCTATGAATGTAATTATGCTTGAAATATGGAATGATTGAAATACAAATACTAACCTCAAATTAGGGCAGATCTAGAAAATGTCAAATTCTGATGTCTGTGTATACTTTTAGGCAATTCTGCAACCTATTTTGGACTAGAAATGCCGAGACAGAGAAAACCCAGAAATCTTTCTCCAAGATGAGCTCAAGTCAGGTTTGACCCTCATAAAAGGTCAAATACTACATTCTTTATTTGAAGTTCGATTCGAATTCTGTTCGCAGATCTTGGAAGTTTGCCAAAAAGGGTATCCAAATTCACTCTCAGATCTGAAATTTTGCACTTGTACCTACAAGAAAATGAGGGTTTTTATTATTTATTTGAGGGGTTTGCCTTGGTCAAACCCTAGTTTGGAATCAACCTTAATATTGAAATTGAAATAGGAATGCTAGCAAGTAGTAGAAAAGGATCTAACAATGAAGCTATGCAATTCAATAGATATGTAATTGTATTTTGAATGTAAACAAGTATATTGATATGAAAGCTTGAACAAAACAATAAATGTAAATCAAACCTCCATAATTGTATGCTTGGAATCCACCTTGAAGGAAGAATGAAATGGATCTTGAAGATGAACAAAGGATCTTGAAGGAAGATCACACCATCATGATGGCTAAATCTAGGGTTTGAATGATAAATCTTGAATGCATGAACCAAATCCCTTCAATGGCTTGAATGCTTTAAATCCTTGATCTTCAATGGAGAACTTGAATGGAGAAGAGGACTTGAATGCTTGAATGGATGCTTGCTTGATCACCTTGAGAGCTTGCACATGAAATTTCTTGAGATGAGATGTTCTCACAAACTTGATGGAGAGATGTGAAAATAATGGATGATAGAATGAGAGAGGAAGGCTTCCTTTTATAGTGAACTAGGGCACAATCCTCTAGAGGGGTCACCTTGGAGAATTAAATCCCAATTAGGTCCTAACCTTTAGAAAATATACCTAGATTAAATGCAATTAAAGGATTTACCATCCCAAAACCCAAAATGGCCAACCCAGAGGTGGGAAAATAAATATCTTGAAAGCCCGATGCCCGGAAATCCAGGATTTTGGAAATTTGAATGAGGGGGGAAAAATTGAGGTTGGACTTGACCTAGTCAAGTTTGACCTCAATCCTGACCTAGTCAGGTTCAAGCTCAATCTTGACCTAGTCAGGATCAACCTCAAATTTGACCCTGGGCCTAGATTCAGTCAAAACCAGGTCAGGAGGTCCCGGGGATGTCCAGAAACCTAGAAATGATATTAGATCAGGACAGAATGCCAAGGATAAGCATAATATCCTATGATGACTGTGATGAAGGCTAGGAGGACCTATTTCTAAATCCTACCTAGAAAATAGAGCCATGGAAGAGGTAAATTAAGGAGAATCCTTGAGATCCTAACCCTAATTTCACCTAGAATGAAAAAATCCAATGCAAAAAAGAAGTGGAAAGTAGGGAGAAAGCCAAATCCAAGAAAAGATCAATTCAAGACATTCAACATGACCCCAAACCACTTACTCAGAGGGCTAAACACTCTTAACATGGAAGTGCTTCCATTTTAAGATGATACAGTAACATATTTCAGTTTAACTTGATTCTCCTGTACTTGTTCTCTTAAGTAGTGATACTTAATAGAAATATGCTTGGTCTTTGAGTGCATTATAGGATTCTTATAAATGTTTATTGCACTAGTGTTATCACAATATATAATCACTGGCTCTATGATTACCTCATTCATCCCTTCCAACACTTTCTTGATGTATGTAATGTTTGAAAAGTTTGTACAATAGCAACAACATATTCTACTCCGATGGTAGACTAAGAAATACACAGTTGTTTCTTACTTATCCAAGTAACAAGTCTTTCACCAAAGAAAAATGCTCCTCCGGTTGTGCTCTTTTTGTCATCTATATTTCCATCCCAATCTGCATCGGTGTAGACTCTTAGTTCAAACTTGCCTTCCTTAGGATACCATAATCCATAATCCTTTGTTTTCTTCAAGTATCTTAAGATTCTTTTTACTGCAATCATATGTGAATCCTTTGGATTGGTAGAAAATCTGGCAACAATCCCCACTGCATGTGCAATGTCTGGCCTACTGTGTACTATATACATCAATTTACCAATCATAGATCGATACAATGTCTAGTTTATCTCTATGGATTCATCATCTTTAGTTAGTTTGCAGCCTGTGACCATCGATGTTCCAATTGGTTTAGCATCTTCCATGCCAAATGTTCTCAATATTTCTTTTATGTACTTTGATTGTGTGATGAATATTCCATCATTCTGTTGAATAACTTGCAAGCCTAGAAAGAACTTAATCTCTCCAAACATAGACATTTCAAATTCTTTTCTCATCTCATCAACAAATGATTTATAGATATGATCTTGTCCTCCAAAAATTATATCATCCACAAATATTTCAGCAATCAAAATAGTGTCATCAGACTCTCCTTTCATATACAAATTATTGTTTTCACTAGTTCTAACAAAACAATTCTTAAAAGATAAGTATGTAGCCTTTCATACCAGGCTCTTAGTGCTTGCTTTAGACCATATAAAGCTTTGTGTAGTCTACATACCATGTCTTTCTTATCTGGATCAACAAACCCTTATGGTTGTTCTATGTAGACTTCCTCTTCTAGCATCCCTTTCAGAAAAAAAGACTTGACATCCATTTGATAGACTTTAAAATTATTATGTGCAGCATATGCAAGTAACATGTGGACTCCTTCTAGTCTATCAACAAGTGCAAAAGTTTCACTATAATCTATACCTCCCTCATGTGCATATCCCTTGCATACAAGTCTAGCTTTCTTCTCTGTAACTTCTCCATTCTCATTCAACTTATTTCTGAAAATCCATTTAGTACCGATAACATTCTTATCTTTAGGCCTAGGTACTAAAGTCCATGTCTTGTTTTTCTCTATCTGGTCTATCTCTTCATTCATTGCATTTATCCATTCATCATTTTCCAATGAAACCTTAACATTTATTGATTCAAACTCACAAACTAATCATGTACCTTGTCTTAACTTACTTCTTGTCAGCATGCCAACTTGCTTGTCCCCAATGATTTGGCTCTTAGGATGATGTCTTTTGACAAATCTTGCTAGCACTTGATCTCTTCTTTGTTGTTCATCCTGTTTAGGTTCATTTCCTTGCTCGGTAGCTCCTTCCCGATTCTCAGTTTCCCTTGGTCATTCCTTGGTGTTGTTTTCCTGATGCTTGGTTGACTCAGCCTGTGGCCTTAGTAGGTGCTATGGATGTTCAATATAAGTGAATCTACCATAGTCTTCTGGCTCCCTAGTGCTTTCTTCATCATTTTTATCATCAAATTCATCAACTCTAACATTAGCACTTTCAATAATTTTATTAGTAACTTTATTTAGACACTTGTAAGCTTTGCTTTTAGTAGAATATCCAAGAAATATCTCTTCATCCCCTTTAGAGTCAAATTTCTCATTCCTATCATCTTTCAAAATAAAATATTTGCTACCAAAAATTTTGAAGTAACTTACAGTCGGTTTGTGACCAAACCATAACTCGTAGGGTGTTTTGTTTGTGTCCTTCAATTGTAATCAGTTCATAACATGTATAGTTGTGCTGCCTCTCTCTAGTATGTTTGAGCCACATTCTTTTCTATTATTAGTGTCCTTGCGCAATCAACAATTAATCGATTCCTCCTTTCAGCAATCCCATTCTGCTGAGGTGTTCTCGGAGTAGAAACCTATCTTTTTATGCCATGCTCATTACAATAGTTAGTGAATTCATCATAAATAAACTCACCACCTTTATCAGATCTCAAACATTTCAGTTATTTCCTTGTTTCTTTCTTTACTTTTGCTTTGTACCATTTAAACATCTTAAATGCCTCAGATTTCTCTTTTAAAAATATTACAGTCAATAATCTAGTGTAATCATCAACAAACAGAATAAAATATCTATCTCCATAGTAGCTCTATGTTCTCATGGGACCACATAGGCTAGTGTGAACTAGCTCCAAAATTCTCTTTGTTGAATAGTCTTTACTCTTAAAACTAGATTTTGTCATCTTACCTTTCTGACATTGATGACACATAACATGATCAAGCTTTGCTAGGCTAGGTAGACCTCTAACCTTTTTCTTTCTACCGGTCTTAATCATGCTATCAAAGTTTACATGACATAACCTTTTATGCCATAACCATGCATCCTCAGTTTTCATCATTAAACAGGAAGACTCAACATTGTCAAGATAAAACAAGTTACCTTTGGATTGTGCTCCCGTTCCAACAAGTTTTCCTCCATCATCAAATAGCTTTACCTTCTTGCTCTCAAAAGCTACTCAGTGACCTAAATTGTTAAGCTATGCCACACTTAGCAAATTGTAATTTAGTCCTTCTACCCAATAAGCATTATCACATTTTATTTTATCATCTATCAGTAAAGATCCTTTTCCTCTAAGCATACATGGTGTATCATTACCCATTTTTACGGATCCTCCATTATATTGCTCAAGATGATCAAACTTTTCCTCATCACCAGTCATGTGATGTGTACAACCACTATTAATAATCCATGTATCATTTTTACTTACTTTAGAAATAAATGTTGTCTCTACATACCTTTCTTCTTCCTCAGAATCATCCTTCATCACAACAAATACTACTTCAACATCTTCATCGGTGTCGGTATCAGTACCATTCTCTTCAGCAATGTAACATACCTTTTTGCCCTTATCATTGTTATCTCGATTATCCCTGTTGTAGTGTCAGTAACTTCTGTTGTTTCTCCTCCCATAGCTTCCTTCACCAGATTGATCTTTGTTTCTATCATCTTCTTTCCTGTTTGGGCATCTAGCAACAATATGACCAACTTCTTTGTAGTTAAAACACACTAAAGGAAATTTACCCTTATATCTATCTTTACCTTTAGGTAATCTCCTGGCCATAAGAGCTTCAAGTTCATCAAGCTCATCATCAATATTACTTTCACTATCATCCCTATTATGTCTACTACTAGACTTATTGATCTTTAGAGAAAACATAAAAGCAGATTCAACAGATGATACAACATTATTATCAAAGTTGTTCAGCTCAAAAGTTGTTAGCTTACCAATCAAATTATCAAGAGTAAGAGTACTGCTAGGTACATACCTCATTTCATGTATTGCAGATATTCTGATTGCATAAGCAGGCAATAAGGTTCTTAGAATTTTACTTACCACTGTATCTTCATCAATGACACCACCAGATCCTTGGATAGCATTAACTACCTCCTTGATTCGATTTGTATATTGCACAATGTTCTCTCCTTCTTTCATTTTCATATCATCAAATCTCCCTCTTAAACTTTCAGCTCTGGCTCTTTTCACATTTGCATCTCCACCATAAACTTGAGCAAGTTTATCCCACATTTCCTTTGAAGTAAGGCAATCCTTGACATCTTCAAATTTAGCATCAAATATAGCAGCAACAATCTCCATCATAGTAATATTATGCTCATGTCTATCTCTTAATTGATCAAGAGTCAAAGGTCATGTAGGCGGTGCTAAGTAGCCATTATCCAATAGGGTGAGGGTAGAATTCCCAATTCTAGATATATGAAGTCTCATTCAGCTTTTCCATATTGTAAAATTGTCCTTGTTCAGCTTTGGCACTTCCCTCTTATACATTTTGTGATCTTTCTACTGAAGTCCTTAAAACTCTATTCCAAGCAACCAATGCGCTCTAATACCAATTGTTAGAATAACTAAGAGGGGGGTGAATTAGTTAGATCAATTATCCAATAGTCCCAATTACAAAATGTATCACTTAAAACAAATTCAACAAATATTTGCAGCTCGGTAACATCAAATACTAAACTGTATGTGTCTTTACCGATTACCAGTTGATTACTCACAATGATTACCGACCAAATCAAATATGCAACATGTAAAGTATGATAACCAGACAATCACCACATAAACACATAACACAAAGATTTAATGTGGAAACCCTGTTAAGAAAAAAACCACCTAGGACCGGTAACCCAAAATATTTTTCACTCTTCTGAAGTGAGCTCAGTGAAGAGCCAAGCCTGTTAAAGGTTACAAAACACATTGTAAGGTGTGAACTTGTTAGAGAATTTAAGACTAACAGTTATCATCCAACCATCATTCACTATGGGGTTGACAGGATAACAATGTATATTCTATGAATGACATAGGGTATATCATAAGACAGTTAAGTCCACTCAGTTAAGAGATTTTTTTGTTACAATGGTTAAACTGAAATAGTAGGTGATCTAATTACGTTACTACTTGATTTTTTAGACGTTCAAATCTATTTTAAACCCATACAAATCCTCTGATCAATACTTCAATTCAGTTCTTCAATATTCAATAACTTATTGTCTCTCGGTAATAGCTCTTTGACGCTAGGTTAACTCTGTAGTTCGGTTCTTCTTCAACCAGTCTGATCAGGCATGCATGAAACTGTATTCATGTGATATCTCTACAATCTCCTTCTTTTGACATCCCTTGCAACAATGAAACCAAAATCTCTTATATAGACAAGTAAACCATTTCTTTTCATCCATCAGATTTTGCCGCTTAATCTCCTTCATTGATTTCGCCACTTAAACCTTCCTCGACAGATGTGTCAATAACTAATTTCATTTCCATCCTTTAGATCTTCTTTGAATTTTTTTAGCCATGGATCTCATAACGAACTTTATCTTCAACCTCGAAATCATAACACTTTACAACTCATCAATTTCTGTCGGCTAAACTAAATATTTAATTCTTTTATCTATACTCGGTTAACAAAGAAATGTGTCGATGAACACAAGCTCGATTGATACTGTCGCTCAGTATACACTACACTAGCTCGATGTATACTAGAATCCATCATTTATTGACCACACTTCTTTGTAACATTTTTATTCCAACTTCATAACAAATTAATGCAACATAATCAAGTCAACCATATGAAGTCATAGACTCATCAATAAGTTGCCCAAAGTATTCCTTATCCTCATCTGTCATATCCATCTTCCTCCATGTAGATATCTCAGTTCTTCATCTTTTCTCTCCTCTTTACAGATGTTTAGATATTTGCAACTATCATGATAAATACTGTCAAAAACTAGTTGACATCAATGACAACATAATGACTGATTCAATTATCTTACATATCAATTCAGTACTTGATGATCTCCAATCACTGATCTTCAAGTCATTCAGGTACTCAATCAGTTGTAGTTCATCACTCAACAACTTATCTTCTCTCCTATGTTTGTGCCACTACCACACCAAATGCTTTTAGCAGATCTCAGTACTGGATTTGCTCACTTTGCATCACTAATTCACATTATCTCCTTTTCACATCTTACATATCATATGTCATTTCCCATATCACATACCATTAAAAAAAAAATTCTTCCTTTATACTGTGCACAATATTTCATAATTGAGTTGGCCAATTAAGTTTAACTAATTACAAAATATAAAACATTACACGTTACATAATATTTTTTATAACCACATAAAAATTTCGGCTCACAAACTTAATAAATCTTCACATGTGCGACCTCTAACTATGGTGTCTCATCCAGGTCTCTTACTCAAACCCTAAGTCATAACACAAAATGACCTACTAAACCCTAATTGTTACCCGATGTCAACTTATTATAATAATTTATCATTTTAAAATATATATGTACTATTTTTTTATTTTAAGGTCCTAATACTAATTTATTACTTAACACTGTGCATCACATGATCATTAACCCACGATTAACCCTCATGAAATAACTAAATATAATACTAATCATAACTCTAATCGTATCCCTAACCCTAACTGTAATGTACTCTTACTTGAAGCATAAATCATAATGTTAAATATCCTATTAACCGAAACTTTGACCCTATTGATAACCCTAACCCTACCACTAACTCTTACTCGAACCCTAAGGCATAACACAAAATGACCTACTAAACCCTAACTCTTACCCGATGTCAACTTATTATGATAATTTATAATTTATAATTTTAATATATATATATATATATATATATATATATATATATATATATATATATATATATATATATATATATATATATATATATATATATATATATATATATATATATATATATATATATATATATATATATATATATATATAAAATTTAAACCCTAATACTAATCCAATCTGAACACTGTGCATCACATCATTAGCCCATGATTAACCTTCATGAAATAACTAAATATGATATTAATTATAACTCTAATCGTAACCCTAACCCTAACTGTAGCGTACTCTTACTTGAAGCATAAATCATATCGTTAAATATCCTATTAACCCAAATTCTCACCCTATCGATAACCCTAACCCTACCACTAACTCTTACTCGAACCCTAAGTCATAACACAAAATGACCTACTAAACCCTAACTCTTACCCGATGTCAACTTATTATGATAATTTATAATTTTAAAATATATATATATATATATATATATATATATATATATATATATATATATATATATATATATACTATTTTTTTATTTAAACCCTAATACTAATCCAATCTGAACATTGTGCATCACATCATTAACCACAATTAACCTTCATGAAATAATTAAATATGATACTAATCATAACTCTAATGGTAACCCTAACCCTAATTGTAACGTACTCTTACTTGAAGCATAAATCATAACGTTAAATGTCCTATTAACTTGAACTCTGACCCTGTCGATAACACTAACCCTACCACTAACTCTTACTCGAAGCCTAAGTCATAACACAAAATGACCTACAAAACCCTAAAATGTAAAACGTCTACTATGTTGCCCTGCAACTGTCGCTAGCTTATATATATATATATATATATATATATATATATATATATATATATATATATATATATATATATATATATATATATATATATATATATATATGCTGAGACTAATCCTTCTCGAGGTGCCTAGGTATTTTCTTTAAGTTGCAAGGTGCAATAAGTGCCTCAGAAGGATTACTCTCGGTGTATTATATATATAAATATATATAAGCTAGTGTTAGTTCACTTGGAAAGCTATGAACTCTACTTTTGTTTATGCGGTTTATGTACAACTTCTCATATTTTCCAACTCTACTTTTCTTTACCCAAGGAAAGTCATTGTGTCCCATCATAGGACATACATTATCTAGTGGGAAAGCACGTTGAAACATCGACGAAAGCATGTTATGAGGGAATATGTAGGGGACATGGACCAATAGTCATGAGGGCTAACTTCGTCAACATGTAGCCGTTGTATGGACTATCGTAAGACCTTCATTTTTTTTTAGAAATGTAAAATGGACACTTAACTACCTATAACTAAGATTTGAAGGTGTGGCTCATCACGCAACTCATTAAAATAACACGCCTAGTTAAACGTGTATAAAAATTAGCTTTTTAAAAATTCAACCAAAACTTAATCTAAAAATCTTTAGTAATTGAATTTAAAAATATCATTTGTTATTAGTGGGTGATTGTATTTCTATACAAAATATGACATATATGCAGCTTAAATGGACCATATACCTATTAGTAATCATAAATATTTGTTATATCTAACTTTTAAATCCAACACAAAAGGACCAATGCTTCAACACAAAAATATTATTTGTTGTTATAAAAATAACACATTATTATATAAAATATAACCTATATCAAACACAAAAGGACCAATAGTTGAACACAAACTTTTAGACAATCTCATAGATTTCATGGAAAAATACAAGACATTTTAGTTGTGTTCACCTTTTATATTTGTGATAAAACCAATTATTAATATGAAATATTCTAATGCATATACATTGCTACCCCAATAGTTGTACACATAAGAATAGTATTTGTGCACTAAGATAACAATACTTGTTTAAGTGAACATCTTATTTTATTAAGTGGGCATATTATTTTTTAACTGATACACATATGATAAATAGCTATGATATATTATTTGAGACAAAAAGTTATCTATTTCACTTGTTTATGTTATTTTAATATAACATTTATAGGTTCTCATGTGTTCAAGTATTGGTCCAATTTTTTATCAACATTTAAAATTTTTTTGATTTACATTTAAATTATTTAATCACAATATATAGTAAAAATGTAGTGTAAGACTGAATAATATATTCATTAATGACTGCACGATTATTAGACCCCGCACAACTATTGGTCTCTCTCCCCTAGCGTTTCAGTCACGCTACACATCGCATCACTCCCACTTTAAAGCTTTCAAATTTTCTCTTCTTGTATCAAATCCAGTTCGCACTCGACTGTCAGTTATATTTTCCGTCCATTTTTTGCACCTGAGTTCATGGCGTCTTCCTCCTCATCTAACACATCTTCTGTCAACGAAGCTGAAAGGGATCCGTTCACTATGTCAAAAAAAATATATGATGCATTCATCAATCGTACTTTCAAGCTTTCATATATTTTATATAATTTTATCAAATCCATTTTCCTCTTTATTTTCCATCCTTCTCTGATACTTGAGTTCATGGTATCTTCCTCTTCGTCAAGGAAGTTATATGACGCATTCCTCAGCCACAGAGGCCCTGACACGAAAGATACTGTGGCATTTGCACTATACGATTCACTTGAGGAAAAGGGATTTTGGACATTTCTTGATGATCAAAAATTACAGTTGGGAGATTCGATTGAGCCTGCCTTGCGAGATGCCGTATACGATTCCTCTGTGCAAATCGCCATCTTCTCACCACGATATGCGGAGTCCCCTTGGTGTCTAAATGAGCTGGTTGACATGCTCAAAAGCAAGGCTCCATTTATTCCTATATTTTGTGATGTGAAGCCTTCTGACGTTCGATACCCTGATAAGGGAGTCTATAAAGGTGCATTCGCCGACCATGAAAGAAAGGGGAGATACAGCAAGGAGACGCTTAAAAACTGGAAACAAGCCCTCCGTTCTTCTGCAGGTTTCTCTGGCCACGAATTCAACACATCGAAGGAGTAAGGCTTGGGTTATTTTGTTTAGGTCATTTTCTTTCAATGTATTACGATTTTGTGATGCTTTGTTATAACTTTTTTCTTCTGCTTAGTGTTTCCCTATTGATTTTAAACGCTTTGGAAATTGTCAGTAATGTCGAGGAGCTGTGTGCAAAGATTTCCTTGGCTGTGCAACAAAAGGTTGGAAGGAAGGGCTTTTTAAGAGATCAGGAAACTGCAAATGATGCAGCGGCAACAAGTAGATCAGCACAGTGGAAGAAATCTAGTCTTTTACCCAGAGATTCACATCCGGTGGGCATACATTCCAAGGTTGAAGAAATAGAAGCCTTGTTGGAAAACCCAGATCACCAAGTTATAACCGTCGTTGGTATGGGTGGTTTGGGGAAGACATTTCTTCTCCAACATGTCTACAATGCCTTAAAATCCAGGTATCATCATTCTGTTTGGCTCTCGATATCTAAATACTATTCTGTCAAGAAGTTACAACATGATATAGCCTCTCGTATAGGTTTAGAAAGTAAAATTGTGGAAGCTGATGTAACTGAAGAGAGAGCGGCTGAATTGATTAATGAGCGTCTCCAAGGGAAAAGATGTCTTATTGTGCTGGATGATCTGTGGACCTTGTCTACAGAAGATAATCTCTTAGATAAACTTGGTCTACCAATTCAAAAAGATTGTAAAGTTGCGGTGACCACAAGAAATAAAGAGGTTGCTCAAAATTCAAAATCTCATATTTACGAGATGAAAAATTTGACAGATGAAGACAGTTGGGAGCTGTTCTGTTTCTACGCGTTTTCAGATAGCAAAGGTAAAGCGCCGTCGAACTTGGAAGTGGTGGGTCGCGAAATTGTAAAGCAATGTGGAAATTTGCCACTGGCTATCAAGACGACTGCAGCATCTCTTGCCAACACCTCAAGTCTCAGAAAGTGGGAGTTCAAGCGCGATCAGCTAAAAAAGGCAGCTATTCCCTTTGGCGAGCGTGACACTGTCATGGATATATTAAGATCGAGCTACGATTCCTTGCCGGCACATCTCAAAGCCTGTTTTGCTTATCTTTCTTTCTTCCCTGAGGATGAGAAGATAGACCCTGAAAATCTGGTTTATCTATGGATTGCAGAGGGATTCATCCCAGCAGGAGCAGGAAACGAGCAGTGGGATATGGCTTGGCATTGGGTAGACCGACTTGCCCAGCTGTGTTTGCTTCAGCTTTGGGAAGAACCAAACAAAGATGAAACTCAGTTAACCAAATATTGTACAGTTCATGACTTGCTACATGATTTGGCAATAAACATTTCGAGAGAAAACAAATGTGCTTTTTCTCTTGAGGAGGCCTATACACATAAAAATGGTGTCTCTGGCTGGTGTCGGATTTTATTGGCCAAGAAAGATATAAATGATAATGCCCTCTCACGGAGCCGTCCTGCTTATCTCCGTACACTTTCACTGGCTCAGAATGAGAAAATCACAAGCATACCAGAAGACTTGTTTCAAACAGTGAGAGGACTGCGTGTTCTGGATCTGAGCCATACAGGGATCTGTACATTGCCTGAGTCAGTTGGAAAGATGATACTTCTTAAAGTCCTCAATTTAAGGGATACAGAGATAAAGGAAGTACCGGAGTGTGTTAAGTATCTGAAAGGTCTCTTGTTTCTTGCATTGCCATTTACAGATCCATACTTATTACCAGAATGGATAAATGAACTTAGATGTCTTAAGCATTTAGAATACCCCAATGCTAGTTGTATGCCGAAGGGGATATCAAAGCTGATCTCTTTGAGAACAATCCGAACAGACGTGCTTCTGGAATCCATAGAAGAGGGTTTGCCCTATATGACTCAGCTTGAGGAACTAGGGTTAAGAGTTGAGCGTGAGACAGAGCTGAAGAGGATCGAAGAAGGGATCCTTTCGAACGTGGTGAAGATGTGTTGTCTTGGAATTGATAATATGATTAGTGATCATGCAATGACAAATTGTGTGTATAAGCTTCCGGATAAAATAACAGAAATGAAACATCTGGAAAGTCTTACATTATGCAGTTTTGCTCTGCCAAGTTCGATATGTAATTTGGCAAATCTGAGGGAATTGAGATTATATAGTTGTCAATGTGATGATTATCCGGAGTTGCAAAAAATGCCCAATCTAGTGAATTTGATGCTGGATAAAAATGAGGGGTGCAGAGAATTGCCAAAGGCGTTTGCAAAGTCGGCAGCGTTTCCAAACCTCCGCTTTTTCACAGTAGATGGCTTCGAAAAACTAGAGGTGTTCCCAGAATTGGAGGACGGACCAATGCCGTGCCTTGAGATTTTGTGTGTAAAGGCTTGTTACAGATTGAAGAAAGTAGGAGGATTGGAACGGTTGAAAAGACTAAAGGAGTTCAATTATTCAGGAGGTAATAAGAAATTCGTGGAGACATTCAAGGAAGGTGGGGAATATTGTAACAAAATCAAAGCCTTAAATCCCCAACTAACAATGGTTAGGATATGGTAAAAATGTGTTATTTTTCAAATTTTACTGTCAATTGAATCAATTTTAGTGAAAGTTAAATTATTATATGTAAATTCTCCTCCATTTACATTAGAGTTAATTTTGTTGAAGATACATATTATGTGCAAGTAAATATAAAAATAGTTTTTATTTTCTTAAGATTCAAAGATTGTATGGGGTTTTCACGCCAAACCTCTCTTATGGCAGTATACTGTCTTTTTCCGTATAGTTTTTAATTTACACAATACCGCCCTTTCCAGTATACACAACATCATTACCTTTTCATACAGGTATACATTTCGGTATACAACTAGAAGATTGTCCAAGATCTGATTGTAATAAGATTGCCAGTGATTTATTTTTTAGTTCACACAATCAGATTTGATTGTGATAAGACTGCATATGTCAGTAAATCTTGGGAATCGTTGTCGGCGCCAATGTGCTTATTCGATTTTAGTCTTCCTTTTCTTCTTCCGTCTCTCTTTCGTCTGGTGCTTTCAGCCTGCACACAAAACCCTAATGATACATTTTCCCTATACTAAAAATTCCCACCAGACTAATGAATTTGAACCATCAAATTTCAGTTCCAAGCCTACAATAATGCTGTGGATATTCGGAAATGCTTAGCAGATGGCTTTGATAACCCCACTATAAGTAGCAGATAATTCATAAAGTGATTGACAAGAAGCACAGGAAATAAATGAAAGGCAGTGCTGGAAAGAAATGAATTCACTCTACTCAGAGCCATGGTCAGTACTTCCACAAGAAAGCATCTTTATTGCATCTCAGAGCTGAAATAATGTCATAACCCGATCCAGTTCTCTTGGTTTATAGGACCTTTTTAGCGACTTTATTTGACTTATGTGGACTTGGTCGAAAGTTTGTGACCCAAGTTGTATTAAATGAATGTTTAAGACAGATATTATTATGTTTCTTTTAAATATTTTGTGCAATAAGTTGATGTAATGGAAAATGATGATATGTATAGAAATTAAAATTCATTATGAAATGTTGTTTAATGATGTATATCGATGAAGAAAATGTTATATATGTCATGAAAATGAGTTATGCATTTTAATTTGTTTTTGGATTTAATGGACTAACCTACTAATGACTCTTTGAGTTTAAGCATGAATGAGAGGAGATGGAGACGGAAATGTGATTGAGGTAGAGGAATCTATCTTCTTGGTAAGGATGTGATGGGAAAAAGATGGTCGCAAGCACACACCACATAGTTGTACTTCATTTTAATAAGTATTTTTTTTATCTTTTTATCTTGTTAAAATTAAATGTTTGAGTAACTTTGAGTATGTGTTAAGTTATTTGAATTTATCTCAGGAGTAAAAGAATTTGAATGATTTAATTTTATGTTAGAATTGATAATTTGAAATTAGCCAAGTGAAATTTAATATATATAAATGATTATATTTAAATGCATTTCAATCTTTTTGTTAATGTGATGAAATAGCGTAGTTGTTATAAGAAAATTACTATATGTAAGTTAGCCTTGCATTAAAAAGTAGCGACATGAATACGAAGTCGTTCCTCTGTGTTCGGCTAACTTAGAGGATGTTGCGGGGAAGTTTGGAAGAAGCACAGGAATAAATCAACACCAACTGTTAACTCCACTTTCCATGTTTGGAAGAGCTGCCCACGTATGAATTAGACTGGGACTGCCTGCCGAGTGTATGTTGATCCCGAGTGCACAGACGGCTGGGAGGAAATGCACGAGGTTTGACTGCCAAGTCTGACTGATAACGTGTGGCTCAACCCCTATCAGTGTCTTAATCATCGTATTTTGGAAGAGATTAACTGTAACTTTGGTGTCTGAATGATGACGTTTCAGAATACATTTAAGGAAGACTTTTCGTTTTGGAAAGGTATTGAAATATGTAGAGGAACAGTTTTTGAAAGGGGGGATATACACATGCATCAGAAAAATATTGTAGGGAGATAAAAGTTTACGAGAAGCGCAATTGGAAGGGGGCACAAAAGAAAGAAAGCACACAACATAAGAAAATAAAATTGAGAAAGAGACTTGCACAGTTGATCAGAAGGACACATGCACAACAAAGCTGAAGGAAAGGAAATAAAAGAAGTAAAAGAAGGGAAATAGGCACACACAGAGCAGAGAAATACGCACACACAGAACAAAAGAATTGGAAGATGGAAGGGGTTGCATTATCGAGCGACAGGAGAAACTTACAAACACGTGAAAGACAGTGTGCCTGGTATTTTTCTTTGGCTGTGATTTCTAGTTTAGAAAAGTTGTGAAGAAATTTTGAACGTTCTCAAATAGAGTGAAATAGTTTAAAAGAAGCTTAGGATAGATTAAGCTATTAAATTGTTTGTTTTACTTTTGTACTATGGCTTCAAACATTTACTTATTTTTTTAGTGTTGCACTGTTGACTTGATTATCAGCTTTCGTGAAACTGGTCTTGTTAGATAGAAAGTATACTCCTAGGTTTTTTATGGATAAAAATCCGTTTTCTCTAGCAGTGTATATTTTGGTCTTATTCATGTAGAAAAACTCCTTTTGGTAGGAAGAATTGGAGTATGTGTTGATTTTCAGGACTAGTTAACGTTTGAAGTACCCAATTGGTTTTATCATGTCAGCCTGTGGTTAAATTTTTGCTTGACAACCATCACTATTCAAATTTATGTTTAAATTTTTGGAAAACATGTTGCTGTTTTGTTCTTTCAAATAACGACAAGATACCTGTGATTTTCCTGTAGCAAACCATTTTTTATAGATCTGTTAAAAATTTAGTGATGGGAAGAATTTAGAATAAACTTTTGAAATTGAAATTAGTTCTCACTATTGAAACCTAGTCAGTGAATAAATGTTGGTATACATAAAGAAATCTGTTTGACTACCATCATATCAAACTTATGGTTGATATTTGGAAAACATGTTTGTTGTTTTGTTCATTCAAACTGCGATAGGTTATCTATGAATTTCCTGTACCATTAGCATGATCACTTATATATGAATTATTGTGAATATATTATTTCAGTAAGAAGTAAATGCTAGATTATTAGAAAAACCATATTCTTTAACATAGAAAATTGACTATGTGAAATTACCATTAGAGGAAGGGTAAATTCTTTGAAGTTTGTTTTGGAAACTTCATATATGTTATTTTAGTCCTACTTATACTATTTTGAAAAAGATATCATGGAAAAGGGTGCTGAATATGGATAAACAGAAAAAGGTAAATTTATTTTTCTTTTACCTATCGGTAGAAATCTGGTTATTAAATGCTTAGGCCTAAGCTATGGAAACACATGATAGACTTTGTGTTGATTATTTTCATTCTCTTTGCCATATTTGTGTTAGTTTTGTAAAAGTAGTTAGTTCACAACTTGCACCAAATTTCTTTTCGATCCATCAGTGCCGAGTTGATAGGTTACTCGAGTAGGATCGGTGTGCTCGTCATTTCAGGAGGAGCCCCGTGGGAGCTAAACACTCCGTGGTTGGGCGGAAAAAATGCCTGGATCACATTTTTTTCTTAAGATTTTCAGATGGATAGATGTCCGATGGCTTAGGAGATCGGAACATGCAGATGGATGATGGATAGTCCAATGGCATTATATTGATATCTTGTATCATTTTGACCTTTTGGTCATGTACCTTTTGTATTTGTATTGTACTTTGATGTAATATGTGTGACAGTATGGGCGGCATCTTTTATGAATTATCACCTCGTGTTTTATTTTTGGATCATGTACTCTCGACAGTATGGTCGATTTCCAATTATTGTACATTAAAGATTTTCGACATTACTTTCAGATTATTGTAATTTCTTATTTGAGAAATGAAATATATTATACCATGTGGGAAAGTCTTTTGTTTTATTAGACTTTGATTAAGTGTTCGACTTCCCGAGTTTTCCGTTGTTGAGCTTATGTGTCTCTTGTGAGATAGAATCAGTCTTTACAAATAAGCTAACCTCTAGAAAATAAGCAGATCTGAGATTCAGCCTGATTATATCTAGAGTGCATAATCATAAAAGGAGTAATGTTGAACAAACTTTCGAGCTTTGTCTACCCTAAACTAGCTGCACTTTTACTATTCCACTGACCTTTTTGTTCTGGCATTAATGTGCTTCTTTCAGATGAGCTGAACAATTTTCTTCTATCTAAATGAAAATAATCAGATAGAAAAAGATGCATATTATCACTGAAAAAGATATGCCATTTCCTAACTCAACCATTACTCCAGTTCTTCACATTTTAAGATCTTGTAATACCTGCCCATACATTTAGGCACCATGAAAATCTATAAAAATATATGTCAATCCATAAACACATCATCTTTTGAGTTTTTCAACTTGGTGTTATTCATAAACTTGCAATAGAAAAAAGATGAAAGGTAAACAACAATATTTAGAGCTATATCAAATAGGAATTGATTTCTTAATATCCTGTTAAGTCTACAACCTTGTTGTGGGCTTTTGAGTAGCAAAGAAGTCCTCTACACTCTTCACAATATTTGAAGTGTCTATATCAAAGTTTGGCATATTACTCTGACAAATGGGTGGATTACTTGCCTGTATAGAATGAACACACACTACCAAAATTCCTTACCTCTGAAATGGGCTAAACTAAAACAAGACTGTTTGTAGTGCTCATCATACTCTCACACAGATCTGTGCTTTTTAACATGATGAACACATAGAAACCAAAATAAATACAAACAAGTAGAATAGAATTCCCAAGTTTGTCAAAGAATTAGAGGTATGTACCTTTGGTGAGATTGTGAGCCACTTTTAGCCCAGTCGGTGTAAGTTTGGAGCGTATATTGCAGTTAAGGCAAGGTTGGATTGTATTCTTAAGACTTGTAAACCTGGTTGAACCCTACCATATTTTCCTCGGAATTCAATTATGAGCTCTGTAGCTTTATTGTGAGAAAGATTTGAACTTGGGTCATGCTGCTATTAGCTTGATTTATTGATCAAGCAACATTTCTTTGTAGGCAGCTCTTGCAAACATAATATGTATGTTACCCCAACCCCATTGCTTTGGTTATAACGAACATTAATATAATAATTGCGGGCAGATAACTTTTTAAAAATTATTACAATTGGTCACTTGGTCACTTGGTCATTTCCTACAAGGTGAGAGGGTCCTTTCAAAACCCTCTGTCTAGAAATATTTATTTAATCAAAAACATTAATCACGTTGGAATCTACAGGTATTTGATAGGCCTTCAAATCGTACAACATTGGCTTTTTGCCACGGTGGTTAACTTTGAATTAGCTATCCATCCCTATCCAATATTTAATGTTGGTTTTAAGGTTGAATCTTTGTTCTAAAAGCTTTTAACATCCATTTTAATTTCATCTCACACAGTGCTTGATCCGCTTATTTGCACAGCAGGATGCTTATTCAATGGAAATAGGCGAGATATGAAGGATCAACTGTAGCATATTCAAACCAATCTTGCATATGTCATCTGGAGATTTTATTTTTTCAATTTAAGCCTGGCCAATTTGCACTTGAATCTTGAGAATGTCAATATGAATCCATCTCTTGTTTATCCCCATATATTGCTCATTTTTGTTCAAAAGCAATGGAGATCTACAAAACCAGGATGATTGGAAATCACAAAGATAATGAGTTGGTTGATTCAATCGAGATAGTAAGATTCATGTTGCTTTCATGGCATTGAACTATACTTGCCATTTTTTAAGCAGGTATAGCAAGCTTGAATAGTATTCATAATATGATCATTTGCCAAAGATAGCAATGACAAAAATGTTCAACATTTTGTTAGTACTCCACTGATAAATTAGATGATGAATAATCACAGTTTACATAATTTGTGATCCTAAGCAACGCGCTTTCTTCAAAATCTGAAAACTATAATTGTAATTTCTAATGGAACCCATTAAACTTTCTTGTGCCCCTCTTTCAAACTAGACTTTGTTCTTATTTAATTAATATAAAGTTCGTTTCCTCTGCTATTTTCATTTCTTTGTATTGCTAATCTTGCAACCGTGCATATCAAAATAAATGAAATGAAACTCAATTGTGGCTTCTCATGCATTGCTACAGGTCCACACTTTCTCTTGCATAAGTTTTTGTTTTGACTCAAATTCACAGATATTTGGTTCTGAATTTATAATTTATGAACATGTATATCTCCTTGCACCATGATAGTTGGAAACCATTATCCAGTTTCTAAGACGCATCATTACATAAGTTATGCTAACTTCTATATTGCGAGGCCATCTCCCAGATAGCTACACTTGTTGTCATTAGATATTCTTACATACAGATGTGTTGCTCCTCACCTTTGTTTTTGTCCTTGATGCCAAACACAATAATCTTGGTATCAGAATGTGAGCAGCTGTATGGCAGTATTATGTGATGATGTTTATATGGTGCTCATAGTCAGTGGCTGTATGACAGTATTATGGTGATGATGTTTATATGGTGCTCATATTTGATTATAGTTTGATCATACTATGATTAAGGCTTATTGTAAGCTTCATGGTTAGTGTGGGGTTCATGGCTTCTTGATTTTACTCCTGTGCCTGATACTTATATTTAATGCATTCAGTTGGTCCTTCAGTGGTTACTTTCAGGATTATGAGACATTACAATGCTCTATTTGGTTTGCATTGTTACATGATTGCATTTCAGGACATATTTTGGTACATGACATTGATAATTTGATATGGTTGACACAATGGTCTTGTGTTTTGACCGTCTATGGCACTATAACATTTGAGTTCCAATGAATTACTTGGCAACATGAATATGGTACATACAACTGTCATGAAATTTGTAACATGGAAGTTATAGTAAGGAACTTTGTCACATGTTTATACTTGTATCTAAAGTCACTAAGTGACTAAGTCATCACATGATTTGAAGTATTGACCAAGATTTTAAAATTGCACACAAGTGCAAGTCTTTGGGTCGACTTAGCACATTGTATAGTTAAGTTGCAAAAAGCCTTATTATCGGCAAATGAATAAGATGGATTAAAAGACATAAAATTCTTCCATCAAATTGATGATGTGATATATCTTCTATCTTCTTTGAAAGCCCTAAAAACTTCAATTCGTACTAGGGCATACACTTGACGGTTTGATTTTGTATTTCCGCCACATAAGTAACTATGAGGAAGTTATGTTGTGCAGCGTGGAAGGAATCTGAGAACGGTTGTAGAAGTTTTTAGCAAAGATTTAGCAACGAATTGGATATGACAGTGGAAGAAGCACTTTATATATAATTAACTGTTGAGATTTTTGAAAAAAGCGTGTCAATGAAATGAAGGCTGATATTTCAGACAGGTGCATCATTCCTTCTTTACATTTTTGGTAGTCTATTTTTATTTGGCTTTTGGATCTTTCAGTATGTTTAAAAATTTATGCTCTATATCTTCACAATGTGTTTCTGAAAAAGAGTATTGTTTTCTTTGAAAAATCGAGGGTTCTGTAATAATCGTTTTTAGTCAAGAGTCTGCGTTTTTGTTGAAATGAAACCCTAGCTAAGAGTCTCACACTTTCTTCTGTCTGTTATGGGTAATTTTTGATTTCTTGTGTATACAGTCTTATTACGGAGTCTTTACATTCAACCCTAGCTGTATGTTGACTGAAGACTTGGCGAATATCTTTATGGGCTGCATTTTGTATTGCATACTCGATTAAAAATTCTGTGTTATTTTTTTTAAGGGTAACAACCAGATTTATTCAATACAGTTAATATCTTTTTCTTAAAGCTGAAAAGGCTATTGTTTATACTTAAGTTTTTTCTTAACCCCTGTCAGGTCTTTTTAGTTTGAAAACTGTACTCTGAGTTATTAAATCTTTGTTACTTGTCAATATTTGTTAAAACATTCTTTGCTTAACAATCAGTTGAGCCACTCGACAGGATGGAAGTTGATTATCTCTTGAATATTATTACTGTGGCACTTGCATATAAGAAAGATGATTGAAAAGTGGTTAAAGTTTTTGATGGCAGTTTAAAATTGAAATATGAAACCTATCTTATAACAGTTCTTTTTGGTTTATCATTCTGAAGATAAACATTATATATATGAACTTTAGCTTTCTTCATCAGAATAAAGAACTGAAGATCAGTGACATCTTTGCGATCATAAATGTTCTTGTGCACTCTATTATACCTTAGTATAATGAATCATTGATTTACACAACTAAATATGTGATCAATCATTCATTATATTAAGTATCTGTAGCTTATTTACATTCTATTTCTAAGTCTTAGATGATGAGAGACTAGAACATGTACTTGAGAGAAACAGAGATTGAACTCTGCAATTTGTATCAGATTGTTATGCAATAAAAGCCAGTGAGGCACTAAGTCTAGTGAGGCAGTTATTGTCAGTGAGACACATAAATGATCAGTGAGGTCCATTAGCTAGTGAGGCGTTAATAATCATCAGTGAGACATTGTAAATCAGAACATTTCCGTTAAGCCAGTGAGGCACTTCAAGTGGTTTTATTTCCTAAGAGGGTTTCCACTCAAGACAAATCTTGTGTTATTCTTGCATATATGTTCTTGTTACTATCGGTTGACTTTTTCCATATTAACCAAAGTTGTAAATTTGGAAATGATTTTAAAAGTTTATAATTATGTCTGGTCACTGATTCACCCCCCCTCTTAGTGATAAGTGTACTCCAACAAGATGGTCATATCTTTTGTTATTTTAAACACCCATTTAATATTATGAGGCACTTTGAAATTCATGTATAAAACCCGCAACACATTTTATTAAGGCCAAGCAATGATCTCACTTGTGGTTTTATTATTCTTGTTACTCTTACTTTTTGGGCAACTGTGCTTCACATGCTCACCTCAGCCTTACAAAAAGTGAATTAGATAGGTGGATTAAAGTCTAATAGTGAGCTTGGAAAAGGGATAAGTTTCATAGTGCACGGTGCAGCTGCCTATGAACCCTCGAACACCCACCCTTTTGCTCCAGCAGCTGAAGATCTCTTCAAATAATACACCCGCAAACATGTTTTGGATGGGCTATTTGAAGATTTATGGTTCATACACACTATGAAGGGTTTGGACCAGAGTTCCATAACTCGCGGTGAGTCATGCGAGTTCAAGTGACTCGCGGGTCGAGCAGACTCTGGCAGGTTTTCATGACCCGTCTCCATGACTTGACGAGTCATGGGCCATGACTCTCTGAGTTTCACGGCCATGACCCGGATTCACGGACAGGTTTTTTGCTCAGGGTCCTGTTGATGTTGATCCTCCACTGGGGAGATTTGAAAATGACAAGGCTGAATGCAGTAACAATGTGGTTGGGTCATGGGACTCATTGTGACCCTAGTTTTCCTATGTTTAATTTAGTTCTGATATGTTCATAGTTAGTAGTTATTACTGTAATACTGTTGTACTGAGATGGTGATTATGTAACTAAACTTGCTGATGGTTTTGATAGGTGGTAGTTAGCTGTTATGAGACATATTTATCCAGATCTGTTGATGTACTCTTGTTAACTATTCTTAATATATAAAAAAATATTTGTGAATTGTGTTTGTTACTATAAATTGTCACTTCATAAATTTTAGAAGCATGTATTGTCTCTAAGAAAATAACATCTATACCCTGTACTTTTGAACAATACCTGAACCAATATCAAAGTAAACAAAAGTAAATCAAACCCAGAAGAAACATCTCAGTACTGACCTGCTAACTGCGCTATAATAAATGAAGTGAAGACCAGGAGGAATCATCTTAACTCATTTAAAATTTGAACCCACTGTAAACATTTGCATGGATTGAGAAACTTATATGATAAAAGATATTGAATCATGCACATATGTAAGTTTTGCATACTAATTATGTCCTACAACAAAATGTTTTCAGTTATTTTTTCCAGGGACATAATAATGCATCATATCACAACAGAGTTTAAGGCTAGTATCAAGAAGGTGATGGGTATTGCAGGAGTTCGTCTCTCAAATAATCAGCTAAACAAAGCTAATACCATGGGAAATTAAAAGATCGCATTGTGAGAATCAGCTAAATATTCAGCCTTGTCATTTTCAAATCTCCCCAGTGGGAGGATCAACATCGGGACCCTGAGCAAAAAACCTGTCTGTGAATCCGGGTCATGGCCGCCAAACTCGGAACCACCCAAGGACATTGAATTTCATCCACAAAGCCAAAATCACTCAAACCTCATTTGCCGGACATTTGATCATTGATGTCATGGATTTCATAGATTTAATATACATTTGACAATATTTATATTTTATAATTCTGCATATCTATGTTTTCTATTTCCTTCAGCTACAATTTACGTTTGTACTTATGTGATGGATGTATGTTTATGTATGTGATCAAATTAGATTCTATTTGATGATGTTATAGTGTCTTTAAGCTTTATTCAATAATGGGCGTGTGAAACAAGTTTTAAATTGTAAAAAATATTTGTTTTTTCATTTTGTTGAGTCATAGCCGAGTTGCTGCCGAGTCATCGGCAAGTCACGGGTCGAGTCGACCCTGTCGAGTCATGGGTCGAGTTGACCCTGCTGAGTCATTGGCGAGTTCGAGTCATGGAACTTTGGTTTGGACATTATAAAGTTTACGAGTCTTATTTTTTTTTAAGAAAAGGGATATAAATTTATTAAACACAAAGAAAGTTTTTGATTATGGAAAACAGGTTTTGAAGGGACCCGAAACCCTTTACATGAAAAATCAAAAGATAGACAATGACAACCCACAAGATGGAACGGGACAAAACCAAGACAAGGGTTTTAACAACAGACACCCACAACCTAGAAAAAAAAAACTCGAGCAGAGCTCTGAGCTAACCCAACCAAAAGAAAGCCCAGAAATTTAGGATTTTCTTTTGGCACCCTTCTGATGGGACCGAAGGGTCATATCAAAAGATGACGAAGATCTCTTGGAATGTTTACCTTTAACCTTGGACCAACCATCTTCAACCAAAGCAACAACATTCTACCATTCCAACGAATCCAATATATCAAAAGCAGACCCCCCAGAGGGGACAACACCCAGAATTAAGGCAACACTCTGAGAGTGAGAGCCAGAGAGAGGGACAATCCTAGTAGAAGAACCAGCAGGAGCAGACCCAACAACCCTGCAAGAGAGCCAGAAAGAGACTTGGCATTAGCAGAAGGGGGGGCCTCCCTAGACGAAACAAAATGAATCTGCACACACGCTGACGAAGGAGGATCACTAGCAGCCACAATAGCAGGAATGGAACTAGGAAGAGGAGAAGACACAGGTACCGACCCAACCACCTACGAAAAGCTCCGGGGTGAGGACTTCTCCATCGTATAGTGCTGAGAAGAGACCCTAAGAAGAAACACCCTTCTACCACGAGGTAGTCTTATTAAATTTCTGAAGATCACACAGATCTGAAACATGACCAGTCTTGAAGCATCTTCAACATCTGAAGGGGAGGCCTTCATAATCCAAATGTTGAATCCAACTTCTACCATTAGGGGTAGAGAGTTTGATCATTGCAGACAGACCATTAGAAATATCCAAATCCACCAAAATGCGAGCATAAGTGGAGTGAAGCAAGTCAGACAATTTCTCATCCACCAAAATAAAATTCCCAAGAGCATCCCCCACAGTTTCGAGAATAGAATCAACCCAAAGATGAAGGGGGAGATTAGGCAGCCTAACCCAGATGAGCATCTTATTAAAGGATTTAGAAGATGGGGAGAAGTCAGGATGCCAAGGTTTCAACATCAACATGAAGCGGCCATCTCAGTTGAAATAATTTTCACACAGAATTATTTTTCTATCCACCGCATTTTCAAATTTAGCAACAAAAAGACCCTTGGCCATAGGGAATATGTGAATTGTACCAGTGATAAGGGGCTCCCAATGCTTGGAGATCCAAGAATGTAGATCAGGCGAGCAAGGCTAGTAATCCTAAAATCTATAGATCAAGCCATGCGAAGAGAAAACAAAGGTGGCAGCCTCAATCTCTGATATTGTCTCCTCCAGATCCACAACAATATTTTTGGAAACAGGGAAAGCACTGCGAATAATAGTCTTCCCCAAAGCTGGTAAGAGGGCTGCAACCGAAGGACCCCACCCCAAGGCCGCCACAGAAGGCCCAACAACAGGAACCACAATCACAGGCGCGGAAGCAGTCACCACACCAAACCCAAGGACGGTCAGACCAGAGACAAAGGCAGCAGGAGCCACAGGAGGAATGGGAGAGGAGGCCCTAGGGGCTACAACAACAACGCAACCGGAGCAGAGGCATCGACTGTAGAAGCCCTCGGGGTACCAGCTGCAGCAGCAACGATAGTGGAAGGAGCCCTAGGGTAGGCAGCAACGACAACGACGGGAGCCATTTTGCACAAGTTAAGAAGAGTTTAAACACAAAGAAAGTTATAAAGCAAGATAACTAAAGATCCAACAACAAACATTCAAATATTCCATCTTCGGATGTGTGGAGGTGTTGGTGACCTCTACTAGTCTATGTCTTCTCTTTGCTAGGTTGTCTTCTAAGGTTACCGTACTATTTGTGCTCTAATTGTTTTCAAACTGCATTAATTGCAAAATTTCATAAGGTGTTTTAATGGCTCCGACCAACTTTAGCTCAATAGTTTTTGCTATTGGCGCTAGAGTTTTGGCTTTGGTAAATCATGGCTCCTCCGAGCAAATGTCCTTGCAAGTATGAGTCAAAAGTATTCCATGAGGTAATCTTTCTATTACCCCATATGCGGTTTTACCAGCTCAGGATTTTGATAATGTTTGTGAATGGCTTGAGATTTTCACTTTAATATGATATTTTGTTGGCCATGTTCCTCCTAAAAGTGCATTGCGGGATTGGGTAGCCAAGGCATGGACCCCTCATGGGGTCCGCCTAGATGGTGTTCAAAATTTAACCAAGGGGTTTTTCCTGTTCCATTTTGGAAACCCTTCTCATGTGGAGGGTGTTCTAAAAAACGGTCCCTAGTTTATCCATTCTTCCTTGTTGGTCTTTCAATCTTGGTCACGAGACTTTTTAGTCTCCGATGAGAAAAAGTTTAAAGTCCTTGTCTAGATTGAATTCCCAAGTCTTCCATTGCCTTGCTAACCTTTTTGGCAAAATATTGCTCAAACCCTCGGTAGAGTTGTATGTATGGAGTCGTACCATTTTTTCCATGTTTGCCCTCAAAAAGAGGTTTGTGTGGAAACTGACCTAGCCCATGAGTTGAACGACACTATTGAGATTCAGGTGGTGGGCAATGTTTCTCATGTGTGATGTATTTGAATTTTCCCAATACAAGTTTTCACTGTCAGTTTGCTGAAACATTAGATTAAGGATTTCCCTTAAGTGACTCCAAGGACCAAGTCTCTCCCAAAGGAGATTACTTTTTCTCAGGTCCTAGATACCCCTAAAGCGGATGTAGGTTGGACAATTGTGGTACATAAAGGAAAACACTCTCTGGCTTTCCAGCCCAAGTAGGACTCTCATTTTGCTTCACCTCCCCAAGAGACAACGCCACCGAAGGTTTCAAAGAGTGTTTCTACCCCGAAGGGGGTTTCAAACCCTATTTCATAGGGTAGTCCATCGCATGCCTCTGTTCCTCAGACGAAAGTTCAAAATGATTTTGTTTCTTTCACACCGAGGATTCATACTCCACATTTGGCTTCCTTATGTCATTCTCGCAACCCTCTAGGGAGGGATGACATAGAAGACAAAGGGCTTGAGAAAAGACAAGTGATCCCAGTGATCTTTATCCCATTTTCTACCCAAATTTAGATTTCTTGCATAATTTAGTTTCTCCTCTCTTGGGGACGAGGATGGCATGAATGATGCCTCAGAATGAATTTCATCTCATAGAATGTTCGAGGTCTCACAAACCTCTCACACAAGTATTCTCTACGAGATGTTTATCAAAAGTTTCTTGGACTTGATTTTTTTGCCTTCAAGAAGTCCAGATTGCTGCTTTTTTCCTCACTGCGGCATGCCATGTTATTTGGCCTAATAGTTTAGTTTTTGCTTCTGACCATGTAGCTGGACGTGGAGGGGTGGTCGCCTTTCTTTCACCACGGTGGCAAGATGCAATTGTTGGTCATGGTGTGGATACCATGCAGAGATTGGTTTGGGTCCTCATACAAATCAATAATTATTCTTTTGGGATAATCAATGTTTATGCTCCCAAGGATGCGATGGAGAGAGCTCATCTTGGTGGACAACTAACTCATTACCTCTTGCCACCTAGGTTATGTGTGGGGATTTTAATAAGGTTGAGGTGGCCTCTGATAAGGATGACATTTCACCTTTTCAGTGGATAGCTGGTGAGCGTGAGGCTTAGTTTTACATGTGTAATAAATTAGGCTTTTTTGACCCCAATACCAATTGCCACCTTTTGCATGTGGTCTAACATACTTGAAGTAATTTCTGAGTTGGTTCTAACAGAGTCTTTAAACAACTTGATCGTGCCATGATCTCCACTTAATCTTTTTTTCTCGTTTGGAGCCGATCAACTTTTGCAAGTTTTGTCATTGCCTGATGTCACTTTGTTAGACCATTTTTCCATTAAATTCAAAATCGAATGGTGCACTATTTTGTCACATTCCTTTAAGTCTCAGTTTTTTCTCAAGACGTCATTGTTGAGTCATTCCCCTACAATGGCCCAAATCTAGCGGATTTGGAATTTGGAACCCAAGCCCACTCAACCAACAAGTTGGATTTTATGGTGGAATGATGTTATCTAACTACTAAATTCCTTTGATTTTATGGGAGACAGCTAGCCCAATTTCGTCGACAATATTATGCTCTAACTACCAAGGAATTGCATGCCGCTACAAAGAGTTTGGTAGCTCATCCTTTTTCTATAGAATTATAGTTAAAGTTGGCTACTCTCTGTTATCAAAAGCAAGTCGCTGACAACTATGTAGCTAGAGGTGCTCGGATTACAACATGTATGCATTGCTTAAAAGTTGGAGATCGAGATAACAAGGAGCCTTTCTCTTGTCTATGACCTCGACATTCCTCTCCAGGCATTAGAAGAATCAAAGAAGGCAATTCAGCTCTCATTAAGCTTCCAAATATTTTACAAGCCTTTTTTAATCATTACAAGGTCTTTACTGCTCAAGCACCTTCAGCTGCCAATCAATAGGCCTTGGAAGATTGCCTTGCAGATGTTCCTTCTCATTTGACTGATTCTCAAAGAGCCTTTTGTGATCAGTTTTTGACCCTTGAAGACCTTAAGGAAGTCGCTTTTCCATAATAGATGACAAATCACCATGCTATGATGGCTTTCCTTGTGAATTTTATAAAGCCCTTTGGCATTGTGTGGGTTCCAATTTGCATAATGTATATTTAGAAGCATTTCAAACTGGTTCTTTAGGATAGGAAATTAACAAAGAAAACATTAAATTCATACCTAAAGCTGGCGATCTTGAAGATATCTACAATTGACACCCCATCACCTTGCTTAATGTTTCATACCATGAAGATGCAATTGTACTTAGAATGTGATCAAGAATGTTGATGCAATAACCTGACTCAACACAAAAATAAAAAAGGAAATCGTGCAAGACAAAACCTCATGTAGTAGATGTTGTAGTTCGCCACAAATGTAAATAAAAATAAGAAAAAGACTTGCTTGAATGTAGATCTCCCTCCTTGATTACAAACTCCTTTGCTTGACCTCCAAGAGAGTAAGATCTATGGAAGGAAATGCTTGAATGCTTGATTGCTTGAATGAACGCCTTCAATGAATGCTTGTTTGAAATCCTTGAATGCACAATAGCTTTCTTGATGTCTTGTGTTCTCAAATTGTGAATGTGAAAATGAGAGGAAGAAGCCTCATTTTATACACATTTTGGGGCTTAGATTTGCAAAGCCGACTCAAATTAAACTCCCAAATGAAACACCTCCGCATTGGGCCCGAAGTCCATTAAAAATCAACCCCCAAGGAATAGGTCGACCTATTCCCTAAGAGGTCAATTTTAAAATGGCTTCGGGGTTAGGTGCTAAAAGGGATATTAGAGGTTGCAAAACCACTAGGAGTTTAGGGTGAATCTCGAGATTTGAAAAAGTATGTAAAGGACCTACGTGTGAAATCAATTATGTGAATGGATGGAAAATAGGAAATTTGTGCATAGACATTAGAGCCAACCTCGAGTTCAAGAAAGAAGGAGAAGGACCCCTAATTTAAATTATATATGCATTTAAGTATAATGTAAGGTTCTACCATAAGGAGCACACTAAAGTGGGCTAAAAATGGTCCCAAAATGAACACTAGTGAAGTGCTTACCTTTTAGGATGGTACATTTTCTATTTGGAAGGACATGAATGTTGCGATATTTGCACATGCCCATATTGATACTTATGTTTCACTTTTTTCTAAAGCTTGTATATGCGATAATGTGATGTTATAGATTCAAGTACAATCTGACAAGGTGGCTCTCAAGGTGGCCCACTTGCAAGAGCTATTGCAACATTGAGGTAATGCTCCTTATACGGTTTCCAAGGTGTCGCCAAATGATTTTTTTACCAGTGGTCGTTCACTACCTTGTGGCTGCAAGCATGGTCGAAACTCCTTTGCTAAGCGTTCACACACATCTCGTTCCTAGGCTCCTTGACGTCACTCACACGACCATCAAGATCCCATCTGTAGGCATTTGGGTTCAACCACCTCTTGGTGGTTCTATATTTGGGAGGGCCGTTGTTGGTGGTGCTCCTCCTGTTGCTTCAAGGTGGCCTATAGTTCGGGTGGAGATTCAGGTTGGCCCTCCTCTAAATGTTTATCCCATCTCTCACTAGCAATTTCCCCACATAGGGAGAAGGAAGTGAAAGGAGAGACAACCGATGTGTGGACTATTCCAGACCTCACGCCTGACCCCACATATGGATGAGGGAAGAAGGATGATCCAGACCCTCCTTCAGCTATTATTGCATTAGCTGCATAGGGGTTCTCTGTTTCTAGGCTATGCCCAAGTTTCTTATGGTTAATGCTTTCCGAGCTAGGCCCATTTGAGACAATCAAGGAGTGATTTTATTCCCCTCCCATATCCTTATTTTTTTATTATTGTACTTGTGTTTTTAATTTAATTTAATGGTAAGCTATTTTTATCTTTAAAAAAATATTCCATATTCCACAACTAATTGTTCTAATATATAAGATAAATTCAAAGACAAGTTGTCCCTGTCAGCAACATTCTAGCCTTACAAGTTTTTTTACTTAGTTGTTAAATATGTAGAAAAAATAGCACACTCAAAACATGTGAAATATTCATTGACAACAACAAAGCTTCTTTGTAATGTGAAAACTAATAATATCTACTCATTTTTAGTATTAGCCCATAAGGCATAGTACTATTGTAATGAATATTGGATTCTACTACGTAACTAGTTATTAAAAATAATCATATGAACCAATGATAAGTAAGTTATTTTTTATTTTTTAAATTTATTTTATTATTCTAAAGTTTACATGCATATTATCTAAGTTTTTAAATTCTAAAAAATATATTTTTTCATTATGATTGGTTAATAGATTTGAGGTGTTATATTCTTTCTCCACTTTTTAAATAGTAAACATAGATATCTATATAATATATTAATTTTCTTATTATAAATTTTTACTATTAAAAAGATAGTTAATATCAAATTATGTATTATGTATTATTATTTTTATATTTTAATATCAAATATATAAAACCAAATCAATTATATTACCTTTTTATCGTTCTATTTTGGATGGCTATCATCTAAATTATATATTTTTTAATTAATTAAAATATATTTATAACTCTACTAAATTTATTAAAATTTGAATTAGATAGACATTTAATATTAAAATTATAATTATGACAAAACTAAAAAATTAAAAAATTATTTTACATATAAATTAAAGTTTGAATTAATTATATTTCTAATTGAACTTTAACATAACTATGAACTAAATATTTAACATAATCTAATAATATATTAAATAAATTTAAATAATTATTTAGTTTAAATTTTTTAAATTATATGCTAATATAATTAAAATTACAACTAAAGGCAAGTACTAGCCACTATGTGTCACTTATTTGAAATGAAACTCTGAAGTGGAGTAATTTTGAAATGTAAGTCTCCAGATTAAGAATATTTAAATTTAACTTTTTGTTAGCATAAGTTAAATGTAATAATATGAAGTTTTAAGATCATGAATTTAGTTAGTGCTAATGAAGAATATATAGAAAAAGGGATCAAATTGACATTCTCATGAGCTAATTATGGTGAGATTGCTTTGGGCACTCAATGGACTGCTGGGCATTAAGCCAAACAACTAATTATAAAATAGAAATACATATAAAAAATATTTGAGAATGGTGATCACCACTATTATGTTTCACGTGATATTTTTTCAACATTAGCACGAAAAAGACATTGTTATTTCAAAACAAAATGTATGCATAAATGCCAACGAATCCTGCAACGTGTCCCCTTTTTAAAAACTTGTCTGTAGATCTTTCAATAGAATTCGCACTGCTAAGGAAAAATGAAAGATTCTAGCAAAGAGTTTATGGGTAATAAATTTCATATTGATTAGTTTCTGTTATACTACTGCAGTTTATCAATGCAACTACATTCTGAGTAGAAAAAAAAACCAAACCAAACCAGTATCATCGTCTCTCACCTATTGATGCTCATGTTGCATAATGTATATTAAGATTTTAAAAAACACAGTAACAACGTTATATGCGATCCCGCATTGCTTCAAAATAAAAATATATAAAAAATCTTGTTACAACGTTACTATATAAGAAGAGAATCACCTACAACCTGTAAATCTGGCATTTTTTCTCTGAAGAGTACCAATCATCTTGATTGAGTTGTGATGGTTGAAATGTCTTCGATTCTTATTTGGAGACGGAATAATACTAATGCATGGTGTTGTGTAATGTAATACTGAAATTACTTGAATATGGAGTATCCCTTGCTTCTAAAGTGGATATAGTCCATTTGGACGAACCACTATAAATTTCTGGTATTTTCTGTGTATCTTCTACCTTTACTCTAATTTTATCTGTAATCTTCTTCAAATCAATAATTGGTATCCGAGCTGGGAGAAGAAGCTCATTATTGAAGCAATTCTTCAGAAATTAGTGAAGAATTTCCGAAGTCAAATGGGAGATCGAGAAGTTCATAGGCCAAAACTTCGGATTTTGGAAGGTTCAAATAGAATCGTTGCTGATCAAGAAGGATCTCTCGCCTGCATTACAAGGAAAAACCAAGGGGAAAGGTTCAATGTCGATCCAATGAAAATGGGGAGAAACTCGATCACAAGGCAAGAGCAACAATCTTTTTATTATTTTCAAGCAACTTGTTATTCAATGTTTCAGCACATAAGACAATGAAAGAGTTTTGGGATAAATTGTCTTCATTTTACTAGATAACAGCATCAACATCAAATAAGATATTCATTATGAAAAAGTTATAAAATTTGAAAATGAAAGAGGGTGGAAGTTATGAAAAGTCATTGTAATGAGTTTAATATTTTAGTTATTCAATTGGTTTCAGTAGGCGTAACTCTAGGTGATGAAATAATAAAAGCTATTATATTATTATGTTCACTGCCAAATAGCTAGGAAGGGGTGGTAATGGAAGTTAGCAATTCGGTGGTTGCCAAAAGTAAATTGAAATTTGATGAGGTTGTAGCCTTAACTGTTGTAAGCACAGACAACAGGGGAAGAAGTCAAGATAGAGATAGAAATAAAGATCAAATAGCTAGGAAGGGGTGGTAATGGAAGTTAGCACTTCGGTGGCTGCCAAAAGTAAATTGAAATTTGATGAGGTTGTAGCCTTAACTATCGTAAGCACAAACAATAGGGGAAGAAGTCAAGATAGAGATAGAGATAAAGATCAAAGAAGGACTAAATCTACAAAATGATCTTAGTGCAGAGGTAGAAATGGTGATAGTGTTTTAGTTTTATCAGCAAGTGACATGTCTGTAGATTTGTGGATCCTTGATTATGGTGCCTCATTCCATGCTACTCCATGTCAGAGTGCTTTCACAAATTATTTAGAAGGTATGTTTGGCAAAGTTTTTCTTGGAGATAATAAAAAAATTGATATTATAGGAGAAGGTGATGTCACATTATCGCTGAAAAATGATAGTAAATTGATTTTGAAGGATGTTAGAGATGTTCCAACTCTTAAAAGAAATCTGATTTTTATCAGTCAACTTTATGGTCAAGGCTTTAATGTTCAATTTTCTTTAGATTATTGGAAAATAACAAAAGATGTGTTAAATCTGACAAAAGGAAATAAATTAGGAAGTTTAAATATTTTAGAGTGCAATGGCGAAATGAGAGCTACAATGGATCTTATGGATAGCACTTCTGAACTTTAGCATAAGAGGCTCAGGCATATGAGTAAGAAAGGTCTTGAAGTCACACTTCAATGAGATCAACTTCTGTGCCTAAATCAATCGATTTGGAGTTATGTGAGCATTTCCTTTATGGAAAATATAATCGGATCAACTTCTTGAGGAGAGGTCATGACAAGAAAACTACTTCATTGGAACTTGTGCACTCTGATGTTTTCAATCCCACAGTGGTAACTTCTATAAGTGGTGCTAATTATTTTGTTACTTTCCTCGATGATTGTACTCACAAAGTATGGATTTATATGTTGAATAAAAAATCAAAAGCATTTTCAAAGTTTTAAAAATTTCAAGGCTATGGTTGAAAATTAGATTGGGAAGAAAATTAAATGCTTACTAACAAATAATGGTAGCGATTTTTTCTCTTTGGAGTTTGACACTTTTTGTGCAGATCATGGCGTTCAACGTATTAAAGTAGTCCCATTCACCCCTCAGGAAAATAGTGCAGTTGAGAGGTTAAATTAGACAATTTTGAAAAGAGCCCACTCTATCCTCTTGAATGGCGATTTGGGGAAATAATTTTGGGTAAGAGCAAGTAATACAATTATTTATCTAATCAATCAAGCTCCATCTCATTTAGATTTTGACATCCCAGAGGAGAGGTGGCTTAGGAAATGAATTTTATTTACTCACTTGCGTGTGTTTGGTTGTGATGCTTATGTCTACATTCTAAAGGGAAACAAACAAAATTAGATTTTAAATCCAAAAGGTGTATATTTTTGGGGTATGGTGAGGATCAGTTTGATTTTCATCTTTGGGATCCAATTGCCAAAAAGGTCATTCACAGGTTTGCAAAATTAGAATATTTCTTTAGATGATTCTATTCAGTTTGATTTATTTGATAATGGACATGAGATTAATAAGTTTCAAGGCCATGCTCAAAAGCCACCTATAGTTACATTTCATCTATCTATTGCTTCTATTTCTTTGGGAAATGATCCCTCCACTACAAATAATCCAACACTTCTTTGCACTATATTCCCAGCCTCTTATGTCCACATCTCCACCTGCTATTACTGCCAATACAGTGACCGTTCCACCCATGTTTTCCCCATCCCTAGCCTCCATGCACCCACTTCCTTCTTTACCCGTTCTTGGTCAAACATTGGAAAGTGAAGCTGTTGCAAAGCATGATACTCTATTTCACTCGTAGCCTCCAAAATTTACCTTTCCACAGGGAAAAGATGTGTCTACGGTATTTCTAAACCCATGCAGGAAGCCTATGACGTTTAACTATTAGGAATGTTCCTGGCATTCACGTGTTTTCATTGATGTCAAGATATGATTGTGAAGGATCACATAATTGGTGAAGAAGATGTTGAGCAAAATGTTTCACTAAGTGTAGGTAAGAGTGCAGAAGGAATGCAATGATCTATGTTGCGTCTCTGAATCTGCATGCTTGTATTTTGGTACTGGACAATGCTTAGAATGGTTTTTTGTGATCGAAGAATCTGATTAGTTAGTTATAGTAAGTTATAGTGGAAATAGTGTGGACTCATCACATGAAAATGCAGAGGAAAATAGTGAAGTGGTTACTATAATTTTGGGTATAACATGTATGCGAGATGGAGTTATATTTGGCAAGTTTAAGAGGTGGCTGAAAACATGTGGCACTTCATCTTATGTGGACACGAGGTCGCAAGGATCGTGGTGACGTTAGTTGTAGCATGTGACCTTGCAAAATCTTATTTGGTGCCGACCTATGGGATGTGGTGTGTTCTACCTTGTGCGAAGATAAGTTATAGATTATGGAGTATGCTGGCTGACTGATGTTTATTATTTGCTTGTCCAAGATCCCATGTGTATCTTGAAAAGAGTTTATGTAAATACTTTTTATTAGGAAAGTCCTAATTGGTGTTGTGTCATGTCCCATTTTTAAAAATAATTAAAATTAATAATTTTTGCTAAGGCTGACACGGTCAAAAAGTAGAGTTTTGGGAAAAGGGGATAATATTTGGAAACCAATGGATTAATAAATGTTAAATATTATTAAAATATGTCTTATTCACCCCTCTTGGTTGTGAGTTAGGGTTATGCCCTCTTTTAAAGGGGTTTGGAGGCATTTCGAGCTCATTCTTGAACTTGATTTTTGCTCGTTGCTTTGTTGTTCTTCAAAGGCTGCCAAACCTGTGGAGAAGGAGACCCAAAGACATGAGTATGCAGGTTTCTAAGAAGGATAAGGATGGTAGTTTGAGGCCATTCCATGTGCAAGCTCATGTGGAGTTTTCCCTTGTGCTGAACAGTACAAATTTGTGAGTTTTCAGGTGTGTTTTGTGTAAGACTTTGGTGTTTCCGGTTGAGTTTTTCATATTAGTTTGGGTTGCTTCTATATTGTAGCCTTTTTTCTATTAAAATAGAGTTGAATATATGCCTTGGGTCATGATTCTACTTATGTGTTAGTTTGTTAGTGTTTTATGGTGTTTCTGGGCTATTTTGTGTTGTTTTTGGAGCCCAATGAGCATTGTATTTGAAATCCGTTTTGGAGCTGTTGTGTAAACTATTTGCAGATTTGGCAGTGCCATTTTGTAGGCCGTTATGCTGGAAAAATTTTAGTATAAATTTCTATTTTCAGATTTATAAATAATATGTGAAGTTGTGAAGTTTTTGGCATTATTTCAAGCATACCCGATTTGGATATTATTGAGAAATTGCATGATCTTTTGAAGTATTGGTTGTTTGATTTAAGAATCTGATTAGAGGCTTTAAATATGATAAAAAAATTAGAAAGTGGACATTACAGTGGTATCAGAGCTATGATCTTGCCAGCCTGAGGGTTTGTAGAAGTTTGCATGCAACCGAGTGAAAGAGAAAATAGATATTTGCAACGAGAAAAGAATAAAGAAATTTTGATCAAACCTCCAGTTGGAAATAAAAGTAAAAGATCCAAGGAAGGAACAAGAATGGCTGACCTGGATGAGATAGAAAAAAAATTCTTCCAGGACATCCAGAATACTCAAAAGCAAACAGTGGATAGTTTGGTAGAAACTAGAGAAGCTTTGCAGTTATTGACAGAAAAAATCCAAGGAGTTGTATCTACTAATGAGAGAGGGAGCACTTCAGAGGAGCCAAGAAATTTGAAACCCACACCCTCTAAATCAACAAAAACTTTTTTCTTACCTGCAAATGAGCCACCGGTACCAAATCCATCCCTTAATCCTATGTAAGAGGTTACAGGTAACTTGATTGCATTCAAGGCTACTTACAATGGCTTAGATGATTACTTTCACAGTTTGGTGCCTTTCAGAGAATATGTGGATATGATGAACACTTTGATGCCCAAGAAAGAGTATAGGAGGGAGCATGACATAAGTGGAAGAGAACTCAAAAATAAAATAAGCAAGTTTACAACACCTACTTTTGATGGAACAAACAAAATCTCTGCTAGAGCATGGCTACAAAAATTAAAAATCTTCTTCACACTTAACCCCATGAAGGAGAGTGATGTCGTTCAATTCATGAGTCTACACTTAGAAGATGCAGCCTATGATTGGTGGTATCATGGAATGACTACTCAAGGTCATGATCAAGTAACTACATTTGATGATTTTAGTCAAAGAGTGATAGATAGATTTGATCTCAAGGATGATGAAGAGTATTTTAAAGAATTGTCAAAGTTGAGACAAACCAAATCAGTTAATGAGTATGTAGAAGAATTTCAAAAAGTAGTTGTTATGGTACTTGATATGAGTGAAAAGAAGATTATTTATCTTTTTCTTGATGGTTTGGAAGATTCAGTCAAGGGTTTGGTTAAGGCTTTCTCACCCTCAACCTTACAGGAAGCTATCAAAAGAAGTTTGCAGCTTGAAACTTGTGCACCTATGAAACCATTCACTAATCAAAACCCCCCAAATCTTTGGCAACATAAGGGGAATTTTCAGAAAAAGACTTTTCCAGCACCACCACCAAAGAATGTGACAAATGCAACAAAAAAGAAGGTAGATGAAGAGACTAGGAGTGAACTACAAAGGAAAAAATTTGTTTCACTTGTAGAGAGCCATGGGTTCCAAGACATAGATGTTTGGGGAAAGGTCAAGTACACTATATTGAGGTTACTTCAGATGAACATGAGGAACTTCATGACACTAAGGAGGAAGAAGAAGAGAAAGAAAAATAAATCAACAAGGATGACACTCTGGTAGCATTATCAGGAGTCCCCAAGATACCATCCCTTTCGAATTCGAGGGGTACTAGTAGGGTAAAGGTTGACAATTCTTCTTGATAGTGGGGTAACTCACAACTAAGTTATTGATGAGGGATTTGTCATGAAAAGAGGGCTTAAAGAAGAAGATTTTGAGGGATTCAATATTAATGTAGCTGATGGATTCACTATGCATTGCACACAGGTGGTGAAACAACTTAGGATGACTTTAGGAGACTATGAGCTATGTGGTGACTTCTATGTTGTTGGCATTGGGGAAACAGATCTTGTATTGGGTGTTCAATGGTTGCACTCTATTTGAGGCTATTACATGAACCATCAAACTATGGAGTTCAAATTTCACTCCAATGGGAAAGAAGTCTTATTGAGAGGCTTATTGAATGGAGCACCTAGGGTGGTCATTGCAAAGAGGATGGATAGGTCTTTTGGAAGAGGACAAGTAGCATGGGCAGCAGGAGTCATAATCCACCCAACAAGCTCTTCAAAAAATCAAGGTAATCTCCATTTTGAAATTCAGAATATCCTTGATAAGCATAGTATAGTTTTCAATGATTTGCCTCCAGTATTACCACCATATAGAGGTTTTGAGCATGTTATAGAGTTAGAATCGGTTGCCAAACTAGTTATAACCACTCCATACCGCTATTCAAGAGGTTACAAGGAAGAAATAGAAAAAACTATTAAGGAACTCTTGGACATGGGATTCATAAGGCCTAGCTCTAGTCCATTTGCATCATTTGTGGTACTTGTCAAGAAAAAATATGGTACAGTGAGAATGTGTATAGACTACAGGGCTCTTAACAAGAAGACCATAAAAAATAGGCATCCCATACCATGCATAGATAAACTCATTGATGAGTTACATGGTGTTGTATGCTTCTCAAAAATTGACTTAAGATCTAGTTACCATCAAATCTGCATGAGGAAGGAAGATGTGGAAAAGATTGATTTCAGATGTCAATATGGGCACTTTGAATTTCTTGTTATGCCATTTGGCCTCATGAATGCACCAGAAAAATTCTAACCTTGTATGAATAAGGTATTCAACAAGCATCTTCGAAAATTTAATTTGGTGTTCTTTGATGATATCTTGATTTACAATAAAACATGGAAAGAGCATCTAGAGCACATAGACACTATTTTGGGAATCTTGGAGCAGCAATCCTTCTATGCTAAGTTATCTAAATGTGAGTTTGGTTTGAATGAGATCCTATATTTGGGACATATTATAAGTTCTAAAGGAGTACAGGTTGATCAACAAAAAATTCAAGCAATTTTGGATTGACCTCCACCTACTAATATTACACAGTTGAGAGGTTTCTTCGGGTTGTGTAGCTACTATAGGAGGTTTACCAATGGATTTTCTCATCTTTCTGCCCCTTTGAATGATTTGACAAAGAAAGGGGTCTTTATTTGGATAGAAGAGGCACAAAAAATATTTGATAAGCTTAAGGAGGTGATGAGTTCATGCCCTATGCTTGCAATTCCAGATTTCTCTTTACCTTTTTTTGTTGAATGTGATGCTTCTGGAGAAGGTATAGGGGATGTCCTAAGTCAAAGGGGACATCCAATAGCATTTGAGAGTAGAAAATTAAATCAATCAAAGAAAGGTTATTCCATCTATGATAAGGAAATGTTGGCAATCATGCATGCACTTTATAAGTTTAGACAATATTTGTTATGTGGGAGATTCATCGTAAAGACAGACCATAGTAGCCTCAAGTTCTTCTTGAACCAAAGGGATTTTAATGATCATCAACAAAAATGGGTAAGAAAATTTCAAGCTTATGATTTTGATATTGAATATGTGAAAGGAAAGAATAATGTTGTTGCTAATGCTCTCTCAAGGAAGCCCACCTTGTGTTCCTTAACATCTATCTCTGCTGATTGGAAAGTCTCCATAATTTTAGAATATGCTAAAGATTCCTTTGCCACTAAGGTTTTGGATAAGTTAGTGGATGATAATAGGTACAAGGTTGTTGATGAGCTGATTTATTACAAGAACATGATGTTCTTGGTGTCAAGATCAAAGATTAAGGAAAGGATATTGAGGGCCTTTCATGACACACCTTTGGCTGGTCATCAAGGATACTTCAAGACATACAGTCAACTTCGAGAGAACTTTTCATGGAAGGGTATGAAAGAGGATTTCCTTAAACACATTAAGGAATGCATGGTATGCCAACAAAACAAGAGTGAGAAAATTTATCCTGCAGGGTTGTTGCAGTCACTTCCTATTCCTGAACAAAATTGGGAAAGTATTTCCATGGACTTCATCACTGGGTTTCCCAAGGCTCAAGGTAAGGATTGCATATATGTGGTGGTAGATAGACTAACTAAGTATGCACATTTATTTCCCATCACGTCTGATTTCAAGGCATCACAAGTGGCAGAATTATTCTTCAAGGAAATTTTCAGGTTACATGGCTTGCCTAGAAACATTGTCAGTGATAGAGACACTAGATTCCTTAGCTCTTTTTGGAAGGAGATCTTTCATTTGGAAGGAACTAAATTCACTCCCAATACTAGCTATCACCCTCAAATAGATGGATAAATAGAGATAGTTAATAAATGGATACAGGGATATTTGAGGAACTATGTTTCAAATCAACAACATGCTTGGGTGAAATGGTTGCACCTAGGGGAGTATTGTTACAATACATCTCATCACATGTCTATTGGTATGCATCCTTTTCATGATCTCTATGGTTATGATGCCCTTTCCTTTGTTGATATATTACTTTTAGATAGCAGAGTACTTGGAGCAAATGATTTCATTAAGCAAAGCCAAGACATATTAAGGTCCCTCAAGGATAATCTACACCATGCACAAAACCAACAAAAGTTGTACACTGATAGGAAAAGGAATGAAATATATTTTGAGGTAGGAGACTTGGTATTTGTTAGGTTGCGGCCATATAAGAAAAGCACCTTGAAGAGGAGTGGGGCAGAGAAGCTCAAGCCAAGGTTCTATGGGCCTTATAAGATCATTAGGAAGATAGGAGAGGTAGCTTATGAATTGGAGCTCCCACCGAACAACAAAATACATAATGTTTTCCATGTCTCTTGCCTAAATAAGGTTCTAGGCCAAAAAACCATAGTATTTATGGATTTACCACCTCTTGATGATGAAGGGAAATTAGTCTTAATACGAGAAGAGGTTATGGATACAAGAGAAAAAAGATTGAGAAATAGGAGCATCACAGAGCATTTGGTCAAATGGAAAGGATTACCATTGGAGGATGCAATTTGGGAAGGAACACATATTCTTGAGAATCCAAACCTTCATGACTTGAGGACAAGCAATATTTTGGAAGGAGGACTTGTCATGTCCCCTTTTTTAAAATAATTAAAATTAATATTTTTTGCTAAGGCCGACAGGGTAAAAAAGTAAAGTTTCAGGAAAAGGGGCTAATATTTGAAAACCAATGGATTAATAAATGTTAAATATTATTAAAATTTGTCTTATTCACCCCTCTTGGTCGTGAGTTAGGGTTATTCCCTCTTTTAAAGTGGTTTGCGGGTATTTCAAGCTCATTCTTGAACTTGATTTTTGCTCATTACATTGTTGTTCTTCAGAGGCTGCCAAACCTTTGGAGAAGGAGACCCAAATATGAGAGTTTGGAGGTTTCCAAGAAGGCTAAGAATGGTATTTTGAAGCCATTCCATGTGCAAGCTCATGCAGAGTTTTCCCTTGTGCTGAACAGTGCAGATTTGTGAGTTTTCGGGTGTGTTTTGTGTAAGAGTTTGGTGTTTTCGGTTGAGTTTTTCATATCAGTTTGGGTTTCTGCTGTATTGAAGCCTTTTTTCTATTAAAATAGAGTTGAATATATGGCTTGGGTCATGATTCTACTTATGTGTTAGTTTTTTAGTGTTTTATGGTGTTTCCGGGCTATTTTGTGTTGTTTTTGGAGCCCGATGAGAATTGTATTTGAACTCCATTTTGGAGCTATTGTGTAAACTATTTGTAGATCTAGAAGTGCCATTTTGTAGGCTATTATGCTGACAAAATTTTAGTAAAAATGTCTATTTTCATATTTATCAATAATATGTGAAGTTGTGAAGTTTTTGGCATTATTTCGAGCATACCCAATTTGGGTATTATTGAGAAATTGCATGATCTTTTGAAGTATTGGTTATTTGATTTAAGAATCTGATTAGAGGCTTTAAATATGATAAAAAATTAGAAAGTGGACATTACATGCCGACCTAATAAATCATTTATATTTTGTATAAATGAGTAAAACAAGTGATGCAAAGAGTGTGGGTGTGGATTTGAATATGTGGATGCGAGGACTGTTGATGTAGCGGGCAGTGTGATTATTGTACTTCATTGGAACTATTTTAGCAAAGGAGTTGATGTCAGTCAGTTATTTATGTGACCAGTATATTTATATACTTTGATTTGGATAGTGGTTCCAAAAGGTGGGTTTAACCTTCAGAAGGTGGATTTAACCTTCACATTGGGCAAGTTGCTCCGAGGAAAGAAAGGCTCATCCTATCAACTCCTAAAAGGGTTGTTGACTTAAAGAAAGGAGTTTGTCCTTTAATTGGGACTTTGTACTGGTTGTATTTATCTGCTCCTAACAAGGCAAGATCTTGTAACTGAGATACTTTATTACTAGTGCATTATTTGTGGGTTTCATCCCCATTGGGATTTTTCCCTTAATACGGTTTCCTCAAAAACAATTCTTGGTGTTCTGATTTGTGTTACTTTTGAGATTTACATTTACTATTTTGATTTAAAAAGATGAAGTTTTATATTAATGACATACAACTGACTCGCCCCCCCTCTTAGTTGTATCCAACATTAACTTCCCACATAGACACATCTTTTACATCCCACATCACCGCATGTCCCTACCATTGTTATGCCTCCACTAAATAATCCAACTTTCATTTGACCACTTGGTATTGGTAATAAGCTAGTTGTTAGAAATGAACATGATGTTGGTCATGAACAACAAGTTCCTAGTGAATAAAAAATTAAAAATGAATAGGGTCCTCAATTGTGGCAGTCTAACATGGAAAGACAATGTCCAATAAAATTTGATGATTATGATCTTTTGTTTTATGATCAGGAAGAGCCTAAAACATTTAAACAAGCTTGTAATGATGTGAAATTAGCATTGGATGGATGTTATGCATGACAACTTGGATTCCTTGAGAGTCAATAACACTTGGGACTTGGTTACTCTTCCCCTGAATCAGAAAGCTTTGAAAAATGAGTGTGTTTAACATTTGAAAGAAGAAGATGGAGGGAGAAAAAGATACATGACCAGATTGATGGTGAAAGTTTTTTCTCAACAATAGGGCATTAATTTCAATGACATTTTTTCACCTATAGTGAAGATAACCATGATTCATATAGTGTTGGGAATGGCATCTATTTGGGATCTTGAGCTTGAGAAACTTGATGTTAAAACAACATTTAGATTCATGGGGATATTGAAGAGGAGTTGTACATGGAGCAACCTGAAGGTTTTGTTAAACATGGTCAAAAGAATTTGTATTGTCGATTGAAGAGGAGTTTGTATGGAGTTAAGCAAGCCCTGAGGTAGTGGTACTTGAAATTCAATAGCTTCATGACTCAACAAAACTTTATTCGTTGTGATCAGACTCATGTGTTTATTACAAGCGGCTTTCTAATGGTGAGTTTTTAATTCTTTTACTATAGGTTGATGACATGTTGGTTGTCGATACTGGTGTGTAGATTGTTAGTGAATTGAAGAAGAATTTGGCTCTTTGTTTTTCAATGAAAGATTTAAGGGCAACAAAGATGATTCTTGGGATGGATATAATAAAAAATAGACAAAAAAAGTAAAATCATATTATCTCAAGTAAAATATATTTCTATAGTTTTGGACAAGTTTAATATGTCAACAGTCAAGTCTGTTTGACTCCCTTGGCCCATATCACTCTCATTTTTCTTATGCTATGTGTCCTCCCACTCCAAAAGAAGAAGAAGAAGAAGAAGAAGAAGAAGAAGAAGAAATGGACAATATTCCATACTACTCCATAGTAGACAGTCTTATGTATGCAATGGTTTGTACTCGTCTGGATATTGCTCATGTAGTGGGAGTTGTGAGAAAATTTATGAGTAATAGAGGAAATCTCATTGGCAAGTAGTTCAGTGGATTCTTTGTTACTTGAAAGGTACTTCTGATTATGTTTTATGTTTTTCTGGTATGGACACTCAATTACGTGGTTATATTGATTTTGATATGGCTAGAGATTTAGATAAGAGGAGATCTACTATTGGTTATGTGTTCACTTTTGTCAGGATAGTGATTAGTTGGGTCTCTCGTAAACAACAGGTGGTTTCTCTTTCCTCCACCGAGGCTGAATATATTGCTCTCATTGTTGGAGCCAAGGAGATGATATGGTTACACCAGTTGTTAGGAGAGTTGTGGTGTAAGCAATCTATTTTCACTTTATTTTGTGATAGCAAAAGTGTCATTCACTTGGCTAAACATTTAGCTTTCCATAATTGCACGAAGCATATAGATCTTAGATATCACCTTTTTCATCATTTTCTTGAGGGAAAGCTACAAGTGGAGAAAATTGACACAAAATTCAATCTGGTGGATGTATCTACAAATTTTGTACCTTGGGAGAAGTTCCAAATTCTATAGAGCTTCTCTTAGCATTGTGACAACATATCCATAAGCTCAAAGCAGGGGATATCTCTGTGCATCTCTTCTTGCAACATTGATTGGACTTCAAGTGGGGGATTGTAACGGTTTTGAAGCCCAATCATTCCACATTTTTGTAACTGGCATCTCTTTTTCTTCCTAAATCATTTCATCTTGTTGATTGAGATGTGATGGTTGAAATGTCTTTGGTTCTTCTTTGGAGACTGAATAATAATAATGCATGATGTTGTGTAATGTAATACTAAAATTACTTGAATATAGAGAATCCTCTGCTTCTAAAGTGGATGTAGTCCATTTGAATTTACAATCTTTTATGTGTGTCTTTTGTATTTACTGATTTTATTTTATATCTACAATCTTCTTCAAATCAATAGTTTGAACAATTTATTTAATTCAAAAACATCTAAATGCATATTATATCAAGTATATCCATGTATATTTTCCAAGTGAATTGGCAATTTAGTAACTAACCATAACATGTCATTGGATGTAGTAGAAAGCTTGAAAAAAGACCAAAGATTGTGAATACATCTCCAGATAAACCCACTTCAAGAATGAGCAAGCCACACATCTGGCATAAAACATTAAGCCAACCACCATGCCAAATTCAATGTCATTGTTGAACCAATTATGTCCTTGTCCAATTTAATAATAAACAACCAGCTTAGAAAATATGGAGCACCAAATAGGTTGTAGAGATCCATGCAAATTTGCAATGACTCTATTGTCAAATTTAATAAGAGTTCAATAATGTCATCTAGTTGTTCAGGGATCTTTGAAACAAGCTACTCAACGTTGTCAATTATTTGGGGCTTTAAATGACTTGAATAACAAAAAATGCACCAACTATTTAAGAGGTACCCTCATTAGTGGTTTCATTACACGTATGTTATGGGGAGGTTTTCTTCTAGCTATTCAGTAGTACAAAAATAATAATTTATGAATAAATAAACTACTAAGAATTGCATATAAATGACTAATCTTGGTCACGTGACCATTAGTAGTTTATTATCGGTCATTTACTAGCTTGCACACACACAGATATATATATATATATATATATATATATATATATATATATATATAGAGAGAGAGAGAGAGAGAGAGAGAAATCCTTCTCAAGGTACCTATTTTCATCAAATTGCAAGGTTTGTGTGGGTTAGGGTTGATGAAAATAGGTGCCCCGAAAAGGATTACTCTCAACGTGTGTGTGTGTGTGTGTGTGTGTGTGTTTATATATTGTATCATCGAAAAATGGAAGAACTTCCATTTAGGACTGGTTTAGCCCTCCGAGTAAGTGGTTTGGGATCATGTCAGACGCCTTGATGGATCTTTGGATTGATTCTAGCTTCTTCCCCCTATTCTGCACCTGTTTTCACTTCTTTTCAACTTGTTTTGGCATCCTGACTTGAAACCCTGAGATTCTTGACCTCGGGGTCAAGGTCGACCTTGATCTTGACCTAGGTTAAAGTCAACCTTGACCTTGACCTAGGTTAGAGTCAACCTCGATCCTGACCCTGGGTCCAGATTTCAAAATCCAGAAGTTTCTGGATGTCGGGTTTCGAAAAGTTTTATTTTCCTACTTCCAGGTCGGCTGTTTTGGGCTTCAAAATGGTAAAATCTTAAATGATATTTAAATTGGGTCCACTTCTATGAGTAAAGGCTTAAATTGGAGTTTAATTCTCCTATGTCAACCTCTCTAGAAGTTTGTGTCCTGACTTGTATAAAAGGAAGCCTTTCTCCTCTCATTTTCAATAATCTCATATCACGAAATTTCTTCATCATCAAGCAAGGTCAAGCAAGCATTCTTAATCAAGGAATCATTCAAGTTCTCCATTGAAGATCAATGATTCAAGCATTCAAGCCTTTGAATGTATTTAGTTCAAGCATTCAAGGTTCATCATTCAAACCCTAGATCTATCCATCATGGTGGTGTGATCTTCCTTCAAGATCCTTTGTTCATCTTCAAGATCAATTCATTCTCCCTTCAAGGTGGATTCCAAGCATACAATCATGCAGGTTTTGATTTACATTTGTTAGTGTTGAGTCCAAGCTTTCATATCAACATAATTGTTTACATTTCAAATACAATTGCATATTTATTGAATATCATAGCTTCATTGTTAGATCCATTTCTACTACTTGCTAGCATTCTCCATTTTGATTCTATTATTAAGGTTGATTCCAAATTGGGGTTTGACTAAGGCAAACCTCTCATCCAAACAATAAAACCATTTTTCTTGCAGGTACATGTGCGAGACAATGAATCATAGTTTAGAACTAAGTACCCTTTTCGGTGAACTTTCGAGATCCGCAAATAGAATTTTCATCGGAGCAATGCAAGTCAAGGTCAACTTTTAGGGGTAAGATTGTGCCCTAGGGTAAGATCTTACCCCTGTCTTGGGTCAAGGTTGACCTTTCTTAGAAAAGCAGAAGGTTTTTGGGTTTTCTCTATTTCTGTGTTTTCAGGCCAGATCTAGTTGCAGAATTTCCCGAAACTGAGTACAGACACCATAAAACAACATTTTCCAAATCTATCATATTTTGAGGTTAGTATTTGTCTTCAATTCAATTAAGATTTCAATACATACTTTCTATAACAGAATATAAGGTTTTCTCCTTTCTTCATATTCTCCATCAATTGATTCATTTGTGCATTAATCACTTCCTTGTGGTTAATCAATTTGAATCTTTCCTTTGGGGATTTGGGTTAAGAAGTAAATCTTATGTTCCCCACCAAACAATTCCTCAACACATTTCATTTTTACATCACACACACACACACACACACACATATATATATAACATGAAAGATATTTAATATTTAATATTTTTTGAAAATAAATGGTGTAAGGGTTATTTTTACAATAATGGTTGGGTTAGTGTTAGGGGAACTGTTAGGTTACATCTAAGAAATTTGTTAGGGATACTACTTTTATTACGATTAAGGTTAGTCATATTGTTAAGGTTTAGGTTATTATTAGGGATAGTGTTCCTATTATGGTTAAGGTTAGTGCTATGGCTAGAGTTAAGGTTAGTGTTAGGGGAGCCGTTAGTTTAGGGTCACTTCTCCAATTACAGTTAACATTAGTGCTATTGTTACAGTTAACATTAGTGTTAGCGTAATGGTTAGGTTATATGTTGTAAATAGAGTTATTGTTAATGATATTATTAAGTATTTGGTTTGTTTTTTATTACATTTAAGATTTTTTTTCAGGTTTCATGTTATTATTACGGTTAAGGTTATTGATATTGTTAAGCTTAAGGTTATTGTTAGGGTTACTGCTCATATTACGATTAAGGTTAGTGATATTGTTACACTTAAGGTTAGTGTTAGGGTAATTGTTAGGTGTGTTTTTATGTGGATTAGTGCCATTATGACACCTACGATTAGTGTTAGTACTATTGTTACACCTAAGGTTAGTGGTAGGGGAACTGTTAGGTTTCATTTTAGAAGTTTGTTAGGGTTCATGTTATTATTCCGGTTAAGGTTATTGTTAGGGTTAGTGCTCATATTATGATTAAGGTTAGTGGTATTGTTACACTTAAGGTTAGTGATAGGGTAACTGTTACGTTATTTTTTGTGGTTTAATGGTATTGTGACACCTAAGGTTAGTTTTAGTGCTATTGTTACACCTAAGGTTAGTGTTAGAGGAACTGTTAGGTTATATTTAAGAAGTTTGTTCAATTTCATGTTATTATTACGATTAAGGTTATTATTACAGTTACTAATCGTATTACGATTAACGTTAGTGCTATTGTTACACTTAAGGTTAGCGTTAGGGTAACTGTTAGAGATTCACGACTGGGGGCATAACATATTTTCTTTAAATGGTGTTATTGCTACACCTATTCTATTAGTGTTAGGGGAACTGTTAGGTTATATTTTAGAATTTTGTTAGGGTTCATGTTATTATTACAGTTAAGGTTATTTGTTAGTGTTAGTGCTCCTATTAGGGTAAAGGTTAGTGTTATTGTTAAAGTTAAGGTTAGTGTTAAGGTAACTGTTAGGTTTTTTTTAATGTGGGTTAGTGGTATTGTGACACCTACGGTTAGTGTTAGTGTTATTGTGACAACTAAGGTTAGTGTTAGGGGAATGGTTAGGTTACATTTAAGAAGTTTTTTAGTGTTCGTTAGGGTTACTACTCCTATTACGGTAAAGGTTAGTGCTATTATTACAATTAAGGCTAGTTTTAAGGGAATTATTGTTATGTTATATGTTGTAATCAGGGTTAGTGTTAATGATATTATTAAAGTTATGGTTGGCTTTTGGTAACATTTAATATTTTTGTTAGGGTTCATGTTACTATTATGGTTAAGGTTACTAATATTATTAAGGTTAAGGTTATTGTTAGGGTTAGTTCTCAATCTAGCTTTCAGGTGATAGAATCACAGGGAATAGTTACCATCAAATAAAATTTCATTCATGGTTTAGTGTTTTGAAGTGGTTTCTCATCTCACACCTAAAATTTTTTTGACTCACATATAATTGTTAGAATAACTGAGAGGGGGGTGAATCAGTTATCCAGTGTCCCAATTCAAAATGTATAATTCAAAACAATTTCTTCAATTTTTGCTCGTCGGTAAGCAATAATAACTCTCACTGTCTGTGCTTTTACCGATTACCAGTCTAATGCTAAAACAGTTTACCGATCAAATATAACATGTAACATGTAAAGAATGATAACAAACAAATATCACAATCAACACATAACACAAGAGATTTAATGTGGAAACCCTATAAAGGGAAAAACCACCTGGGACCGGCAACCCAAAATTGTTCACTCTTCTGAAGTGAGGTCGGTTAAGACCCAACCCTGTTAAAGGTTACAAACACACTGTAAGGTGTGACCTTGTTAAAGGATTTTGGACTAGAAGTTATCATCCAACCAGTATTCACTATGGGGTTGACAGGATAACAATGTTCATTCTATGAATGATACATCATAAGACTTTCAGAGTCCACTCGGTTAAGAGATTTTGTCTGTATACAATGGTTAAATATGTAACAGTAAAATGACCTGCCCTAATACAACTTCAATTACAGATTATAGATCAATATTTAGTCCATACAAATCTTTTTGATCAATAATTCACTTCAGATTCAATACTGTATCAACTTACTATTCGTCGGTAACTGCTCTCTGTAGCTCGGTAATGGTTCTGCAGCTCGGTTCTTACTAAACAGTATGATCAGAATACATGAAATCCTTGTTCATGTGATATTCCTACAACTTCTTCTTCTTTCGGCATTTTCATAAAGAAATTATGTTCTCTTATATAGATGAGTAAATCATTTTCTTCTCCACCATCAAATTTTGCCACTTAATCTCATTCATAGATTTTGCCGCTTCAAACTTTCTCGGTACTTGTGTCAATAATACGTTTCAATCTTTTTCGTTAGATCTTCCTTGAATTTTGTCAGTGGTCGATCTGTGTAACAAACATTATCTATTACCTCGATGTTATACTCTTTGCCAGCTCATCAATCTTATCGGCTAAACTTATCATTTAATACATTCTATTCTGCTCGATTAACAAAGAAATGCATTGGTGAACACTGCTCAGTTAATACTGTGATCGGTATACATTACACTCCGTCAGTGTATACTAGAAATGCTTCATTTACCAACAACACTGTTTTGTTTCTTTTAGCTCTATACTTCATCATAAATGAATGCAACATAATAAAGTCAATACCAACAAGTCATAGACTCATCAGCAAGTTACTCAATGTGTTCCTTATCCTCATCTATCATGTACATCTTTTCTCATGTAGATTTCTCTGTTCTTCATCTCTTTCACCTCTCTTCAGATGTCTCAGTATAGTAACTTACAAGATAAGTACTGTCAAACTAGTTGACATCAATGACAACATAATGCTAATTTAATCATATTACATATCCAATCAGCAACTCCTTAGTGATCTTGCAATCATAGATTCTTCAATCAGATTCCAAATCAGTTGTAGTCAACAATCTCTCCCTTTGGCATTGATGGCAACTCAAGTAATATGAAATGTACCATACACATACCAAACATACATTCTACAACTTTGGGAACAAATGTTGTAAGTCGAATAGACATAATATGTTTAATAACTACGTTACTAAACCGACATTAAATAATACAGCTTTACCATTTTGCAGTTGTGATCTTTTTCAATTCTCCTGTTCCTGCTTCTGTTCTCTGTAACTGATCTTCAATACTCTATCTCATTGTCTCTCCCTTAGATAATTCTCGTCGGTGCTTATTCCTTTTCATATTGATTATCTCTTTCATATTGTTCATCTCTCCCTTTGACAGCAATGCCAAAGAAAAAAATAAACAATCAGCTCTGTAGTAGCCAAGTAACTCTCTGTGGTGTCCAATACTTCCTCTGTATCTCTGTATATCGATATCTCATCGGTTCAAGTTCCCAAACTTAATCACAACTTTGAACATGATTCAAAGTGTGAACTATGCTGCATCAACATGAATGATCTTCTAATAAAAGTAGGCTAATGCAACAACCAGATCACCTCAGTGACCGATAGACAGGGGACAGACCCCAAGTCTAGTCCTCAAGTATTCAAATGTGTCCTTCGATAGGGGCTTTGTAAAAATAGCTGCAAGTTGTTCTTTGGATGTAACAAATTCTAACTTTACTTGCTTCTCTTGCACTTGTTCTCTCAAGTAATGATACTTAATAGATATATGCTTTGTCTTAGATTGCATCACAGGATTTTTTGAAATATTAATAGCACTAGTGTTGTCACAATATATAATCACCGGGTCAGTGATTACCTCATTCATTCCTTCCAACACTTGTTTGATATATGCAATGTTTGAACAGTTAGTAGCAGCAGCAACATATTCTGCTTCAGCTGTAGACTGAGAAATACAAGCCTGCTTTTTACTTGTCCAGGTTACAAGTCTTTCACCAAAGAAAAATGCTCCTCCGGTGGTGCTTTTTCTATCATCCACATTTCCAGCCCAATCAGCATCGGTGTAAACTTTTAGTTCAAACTTCCCTTCCTTAGGATACCATAATCCATAATTCTCTATTTTCTTCAAGTATCTTAAGATCCTTTTTGTAGCTATCATATGTGATCCTCTAGGATTAGCAAAAAATCTTGCAACAATTCCCACAACATGTTCTATATCTGGTCTACTGTGAACTATGTATATTAACTTACCAATCATGGATCAGTAAAGTGTCTGGTTTACCTCGGTAGTTTCATCCTCCTTTGTCAATTTGCATCTAGTAGCCATCGGTGTTCGTACAGGTTTAGCATCTTCCATGCCAAATGTCTTCAGTACTTCCTTTATGTATTTAGATTGTGTGATGAATATCCCATCACTCTGCTGAATCACTTGTAGTCCAAGAAAGAACGTAATCTCTCCAAACATAGACATTTCAAATTCCTTTTGAATTTCATCATAAAATGCCTTGCAGACAATATCTGAACCTCCAAAGATAATGTCATCAACAAATATTTCAGCAATGATAATAGTATCATTGGTATCACCTTTCACATACAAATTGTTGCTTTCACTTGTTCTTACAAATCCTATACTTAACAAGTAAGTATGCAGTCTTTCATACCATGCTCTCGGTGCTTGCTTCAATCCATATAATGATTTATGTAGTCTACATACCATGTCTTTATTGTCGGGATCAACAAATCCTTCAGGTTGTTCAATGTAGACCTCTTCTTCAAGTATACCATTCAAAAATGCTGACTTCACATCCATTTGATAAACTTTAAATTTCTTATGTACAGAATATACAAGTAGCATTCTAACTCCTTCTAATCTAGCAACAGGTGCAAATGTTTCACCATAGTCAATGCCTTCTTCTTGTGCATATCCCTTGCATACCAATCTAGCTTTATTTCTTGTGACTTCACCATTTTCATTCAATTTATTCATGTATATCCACTTAGTACCGATAACATTTTTATCTTTTGGTCAGAATACTAAGGACCAAGTTTTGTTCTTTTCTATTTTGTCTATTTCCTCCTTCATTGCATTAACCCATTCTTCATTCTCTAATGCAACTTTCATAGTTTTAGGTTCAAATTCACAAATTAAACATGTACCTTGTCTTGTTTTGCTTCTAGTTTGCATTCCGGCATGTCTGTCTCCAATGATTTGTGTCTCAGGATGATGTCTTCTGACAAAACTAGCCAAGACTTGATTTCTCCTTTCTTGTTCATCCTGCTCAGGGTCATTTTCTTGCTCAGTAGCTCCATCTTGTTCCTTGGTTTGTGTTGCCTATTGTCCTGCATTGTTTCCCTGCTGACCGGTTGACATAGTTTGCGGTGTCGGTAGATAATCTGGATGTTCAATGTAAGTGAATCTACCATAATCTTCCGATTCCTTTATGCTTTCCTATGTGTACTTTTCATCAAAATCATCAACACAAACATTAGTACTCTCAACTATCTTATTTGTAGCCTTATTCAAACATTTGTATGCTTTACTTGTAGTGGAATATCCCAGAAATATTCCTTCATCTCCTTTAGAATCAAATTTTCCATTTCTCTCATCTTTCAAAATAAAGCATTTACTTCCAAAATTTTTGAAATAACTTACAGTAGGTTTGTGTCCAAACCATAGTTCATAAGGTGTTCAGTTGGAGTCCTTCTTCAGCTGTACTCGATTAAGAACATACACAGCTATACTGACAGCTTCCCTCCAATATGTCTAAGCAACATTCTTATGTATCATCAATGTTCTAGCACAGTCAATTATAGACCTCTTCCTCCTTTCAGCAATACCATTTTGCTGAGGTGTCCTCGGTGCAGATACCTGTCTTTTAATTCCATGCTCATTACAAAAATTATTAAATTCATTAGAGATAAATTCACCTCCTCTATCAGATCTTAAACATTTTATTTCTTTACCAGTTTCTTTCTCTACCTTAGCTTTATACCATTTAAACATTTTGAAAGCTTTAGATTTCTCTTTCAGGAACATAACAGTCATCAGTCTAGTATAGTCATCAACAAAAAGAATAAAGTATCTATCAATAGAATAGCTCTGAGTTCTCATAGGACCACATAGGTTGGTATGAACCAACTCAAGTATCTTCTTTGTTGAATAGTCTTTTCTTTTAAAACTATTCTTAGTCATCTTACCTTTCCGACATTCATGGCACATGGCATGATCAGCTTTTGTCAAGTTAGGCAATCCTCTAACACTTCTCTTTCTACTAATCTTGATCATGTTGTCAAAGTTCACATGACATAACCTTTTGTGCCACAACCAAGCATCTTCATCCTTTATTAACAAACAAGAAGACTGATCTATATCAAGATAGAATAGATTACCTCTGGATTGTGTACCAGTTCCGACAAGTCTTCCTCCATCATCATAGATCTTCACCTTTTTTCTCTCAAAAGCTAGTCGGTGGCCTGAATTATTCAGCTGAGCCACACTTAACAAATTATAGTTTAGTCCATCTACCCAATATGCATTTTCACATTGTAGTCTATCATTGATCATCAGTGAGCCTTTACCTCTTACCATACAAGGTGCATCATTTCCCATCCTCATAGATCCTCCATTATATTAAACAAGATGATCAAACTTATCTACATCACCATTTATATGATATGTACAACCACTGTCTATGATCCATGTATCATTTTTGCTTACTTTAGAGATCAGTGTTGTCTCTTCATGTTTCTCTTCCTCTTCTGAGTCATCTTTCATAGCAACAAATACATCTTCTATATCATCATCAGAATCAGATTCAGTTTCAATATCTTCAGCTATGTAACATACCTTTTTGCCTTTTTCATCTTGGTTGTCTCTATTGTAGTGTTGGTAGCCTCTGTTGACTCTTCTTCCATAGCTTCCTTCAAATCAGTCTTTGGATCTATCATCATCTTTCTTCTGTGGACATCTAGCAGTGATGTGATCGACTTCTTTATAGTTAAAGCATGCTAAAGGTAGCTTACCTCTATACCTTCCTTTTCCTTTGGGCAATCTTCTGGCCATAAGTGCTTCAAGCTCATCAAGTTCATCATCGGTATTGTCATCACTATCACAATTTTTACTATTCCTACTAGACTTTCCAATCTTCAAAGAAGACATGAAAGTGGATTCAACAGAAGGAACAACACTATTATCAAAATTGTTTAATTCAAAGGTTGTAAGTTTACCAATCAGAGTGTCAAGAGTAAGGTTGGATGTAGCTCTTGTTTCATGAATTGTAGAAATCCTAATTGCATAAACTAGTAGCAAAGTTCTGAGAATCTTGCTTATCACTATTTCATCATCAATCACTCCATCAGATGCTCTAATAGCATGTACTACCTCTTTGATTCTATTTGAATATTGGACAATGTTCTCACCTTCTTTCATTCTCATATCATCAAATTTGCCTCTCAGATTTTGAGCTCGTGCTCTTTTGACATTCAGATCTCCACTGTATATTTGTGCTAATTTATCCCACATTCCTTTGGCAGTTGTGCATGTCTTGATATCTTCAAATTCAGCGTCAGTATAGGCAGTAGCAAGTTCCATCATAGTAACATTGTGTTCATGCTTGTGCTTCAGTTGATCAATAGTTAGGGGACCAGTGGGTGGTTGTATGTAGCTATTCTGCATCAGATCTAGTGCAGAGTTCCCAATTCTAGATATGTGTAGCTTCATTCTATTTTGCCATACTGCGAAGTTCTCTTTGTTCAGTTTCGGTACTTCCCTCTTATACATCTTGAGACCTTTATGCTTAAGTCCTTAAAACTCTATTCCAAGCAACCACAACTCTGATACCAATTGATAGAATAACTGAGAGGGGGGTGAATCAGTTATCCAGTGTCCCAATTCAAAATGTATAATTCAAAATAATTTCTTCAATTTCTGCTCGTCGGTAAGCAATAATAACTCTCACTGTCTGTGCTTTTATCGATTACCAATCTAATGCTAAAAAAATTTACTAATCGAATCTAACATGTAACATGTAAAGAATGATAACAAACAAATATCACAATCAACACATAACACAAGAGATTTAACATGGAAACCCTGTAAAGGGAAAAACCACCTGGGACCGGCAACCCAAAATTGTTCACTCTTCTAAAGTGAGGTCGGTTAAGACCCAACCCTGTTAAAGGTTACAAACACATGGTAAGGTGTGACCTTGTTAGAGGATTTTAGACTAGAAGTTATCGTCCAACCAACATTTACTATGGGGTTGACAGGATAACAATGTTCATTCTATGAATGATACATCATAAGACTTTCAGAGTCCACTCAGTTAAGAGATTTTGTTTGTATACAATGGTTAAATATGTAACAATAAAATGACCTACCCTAATACAACTTCATTTGTAGATTACAGATCAATATTTAGTCCATACAAATCCTTCTGATCAATAATTCACTTTAGATTCAATACTATATCAACTTACTGTCCGTTGGTAACTACTCTCTATAGCTCGGTAATGGTTCTGCAGCTCAGTTCTTACTAACCAGTATGATCAGAATACATGAAATCCTTGTTCATGTGATATTCCTATAGCTTCTTCTTCCGGCATTTTCATAAAGAAATTATGTTCTCTTATATAGACGAGTAAATCATTTTCTTCTCCACCATCAGATTTTGCCACTTAATCTCATTCATAGATTTTACCACTTCAAACTTTCTCGGTACTTGTGTCAATAACACGTTTCAATATTTTCCGTTAGATCTTCCTTGAATTTTGTCAACCGTCGATCTGTGTAACAAACATTATTTGTTACCTCGATGTTATACTCTTTGCCAACTCATCAATCTTATCAGCTAAACTTATCATTTAATACATTTTGTTCTGCTCGGTTAACAAAGAAATGCATCGGTGAACACTGCTCGGTTAATACTACAATCGGTATACACTACACTCCGTCGGTGTATACTAGAAATGCTTCATTTATCGACAACACTACTTTGTGTCTTTCAGCTCTATACTTCATCATAAATGAATGCAACATAATAAAGTCAATACCAACAAGTCATAGACTCATCAGTAAGTTACTCAATGTGTTCCTTATCCTCATCTGTCATGTACATCTTTTCTCATGTAGATTTCTCTGTTCTTCATCTCTTTCACCTCTCTTCAGATGTCTCGATATAGTAACTTACAAGATAAGTACTGTCAAACTAGTTGACATCAATGACAACATAATATTGATTTAATCATATTACATATCTAATCAGCAACTCCTTAGTGATCTTGCAATCACAGATTCTTCAATCATATTCCAAATCAGTTGTAGTCAACAATAATATTATATGTTCAAATCAAATCATATTTTGTTTGCATGTGTGAAATCTTTATCCCTTAAACATTTTACCTATTTTTTGCTCTAAAGCATAAATTAACTTTATATGCGTCTTAGGTCCCGTTAGAGAGTTGGTGTTTTGCAAGCATTATAGAGGTGCTTATACATAATTGTAGGGGTAAAGTGTTTAAAAGTATTTCAAAAATTTAAGATTTTCAAGATAAAATTAACATCGTCTTAAAACCCTAAATTATTTATTTTAATTATCTTAAATTTAAAATTAAAACTATTTTAGCTGCCTTTAACTAAAAAATAAAGACAAAAGAAATATGGAAACATCTACACATCACAAAAATGTACAACTTATTGTAATTATTAATTAATTAAAAAATAAAATTAATTAATTAAAAATTGAAATAGAATGAATATAACTTGATTGAAACTATGGGGTGTATTAATGTCCCCTCTTAATATTTATTCCATTTTTACAATCTAATGTTTATGTTTATATCTTTGGGGTCTAATTGAAGGGTCTATTAATGGATTCCTTCTTATGCAATGTGATGATCTTAAAAAAAGTCTAAAGCATGAGATTTGTATGTATTGGGGATGCTCGGATAAAATATTAATATTCAATATAATATAAAATATGTAATGTGTTTCAAATTTTATGGTTCACCAAGTATATTTTCAAGTCTTATCATGATAGATTGTTTCTCCAAGCTCTTTTAATTTATTTTTATTATTATTTCCAACTATTAATAATTCTCCTTTTACATTTGCATTCTATTGCACTTTTATCTTCTTCTTAAAATCCTTAAGTTTTTAATATATCTTTTCCTTAATTCTACCTCTTAATCCTCATACGAAGATCTAATTTATTTCCCTTGGTTGAGAAGAAGAGTAGTCCTTGATATATCCCCCAGTGAAGTGAAGATGGAAACCTTCATATATCTTTCTAATAAGAATAGTAACTTATGTTGATTCATTGCCTCCTTTTCCTTATATTATTCATACCTTTCCATAACTGATTAGTTATTTTACTAATTTTTGTTGTTATCTATGTGTGTTATCAATTTATTTTCTTGCTTAATCATTTTGGAATCTATTTAATCATGAATCACTTCTTTAAAGATTTTGATCATTAATACTTAGTAACTATATAATCACGGTTGGTTAATCATATGATTATCTTCTCATCCTAAAATAGATATATTGATCTAGATGACATATATTCTTTGATGATTTGGTCATACTTCCCTCTGAACGTGGTCACTGTTCCATGTATCAATCATTCGGATTATCTTATTTGTATGGGTGGTCTCTTTGATAGAAGTCTTTGTCAATAATGCGATAACGGCTTCCTAATATTATGAAAATTTTGTTCGAATGTCAATTTAAATAATATTAATAGTACCATGGTTTAGGGATGACTTGATTAATCTCCTAATTGATGTTTATTTCCTACATTTTGGTAGATGTGTTGTGTGCTTGGTTCTTTTATCCACCAGCTTGTATTCTCCTCCTTTATTGTATTTGTTTGGGCATATAATTCTCATTCTTAAGACAATATCATAACTGATCTATTAATCTAGTATACTATTATATTAGTAATACACTATATAATTATACTAATATAGTATACTTTTATATTTATATATTGTTAATAATATATTATTATTATCTATACGATTAATTATCAATTATACTAATAATATATCACATTATTATTTTATTTTTTGCTCTATAATAGGCCTTGGCCTTGAAATTTTTTATTAATCATTTTGAATAAATTTTACATATATTTTGCTTCATTCATGCGGGCACTGGTAGGAAAGAATGGAGTTGAGAAAACCTCTAGTCTTGCCAAGGGACCTTTGTCCCTTACACAAAAATTACATATTATGAGGGATAGAGGCATTCCCCTATTTACAACTATTAAAAAATTTACCCTCAATATACTGAAAGGATATGATAATGCAGACATTTGTGTTTCTCATTTACATTACATCATTTTTGTACCGTTTGCCTTTTTTGCATTACATTGGGAGGTAGTCTTTCCATCTCATTTTTCCTAGGAGAGTGATCGTCATACTATGTATTACTGACCAAAGAATTCATCTAGCTCCTGTCAACAATACTTTTCTCATGCCATGCTAAGATCATTGTTAGTATCATTTAGATAATTAATAAAATAATAAAAGAGGTGTTCATTTTTTTGATGAATAGAGGCCTTCACTATTAATAAGAAATATTAAAGTACAATATTCACAAAAAAAGGGGCCAGGGGAATGAATCACCCCACAAGTTCACACGGCACTAAGGCTGGAAACAAATAACTATTCATAAAAAAATTTATAAAACTAGAAACCCTCAAGCTACGACAGTAGTAGCAGAAGAGGGAGGAGGATCTTTGTCATCCAGATTGCCCCAGACATTGGGCAGAGGAGCCTGATCAGGGATGGCCCAGCCATCTTTAGGATCTTTCTCAACTTCTCCTTCCTCCCGCCTGGGTGAACTAGCCAGCGCCAGGTGAGGGAACTTTCCCTGATTAACAGGAGCAGAGGCCGAAGGCCGAGCAAAAGTAGCAACAGTGGAAGCAAGCACAGGAGGCCACCCAGATCCCATATCCCTCTAAAGAGGAGGTGAGGCAGAATGACGACGCCACCATCATAGAGTCCTGGAGTGTCTGGTAGAGGAACTCCAGCTATGATGTCGGCCCCCGAGCAGTGTACGATCAGCTGAGAGAGAATCTAGAGGAACTCGAGCAACAGTGCAAGGGGCATTGCCCTAGTGCTAGAGCAACTCCTGTAAGTGGGCAACCTCCAGGGCCACCTTGTCAGCTTGCACCTGGATCTGTATCATAACATTGTTACAAATACAAGCTTTATCAAAAAGAGAAACATGATTCACTCGGCAACTGTGAGAAAAAAGCATAGCGTTTCTATCTTTCCATAGAGTAAACAAAATTTCCAGCCGAAAAGAGTGCCATATCTAGGTGAACTAGGAAGGCATTCTGGGAGAGTCATCGAGAAGAACCATGTGCCAAGAAAAGGGCTCAGGCCTAAAGGGAGCAAAAAAGTCATGAATCCAACTCCAGTAATTTTGAGCACGATGACAAAACCAGAAAATATGCATGAGCGTCTCAGAGTGACCACAAAAGGGGCATTTAGGGTCAGGAGCCCCCATATGCCTGAGCCTAGCTCCCAGGGGCAAGCCTTGGTACAACAAACACCAAGCAAAATGAGAAACTTTAGGCTCAGTAACAGCATTCCAAATGATGCAAAATATCCACCCCCAGCTCTTCTAAGAAGAGGAAAGGTGCCAGCGGTGATTGAGAGAGTCAATCATGGGTAAATGGGGCATAAGCCAAGAATACCCAAGCTTGGGCTTGTAGCTAGTGAATGGAGTGGTAGGATACCACTTCCAATCTTTCCACCATGGTCTGACAGACTGAATTCCCAACTTGTGCAAGAGGTGAGGCGGAATGGCAGAAACTAGCAAGTCGAAAGTCTGATGATCTGGGCAGATGAGCCGAAACTGAACACGGAGATCATCCCAGGATCAGAGACTCATGGTGGCTCTAGAGAAGATATCCTTAGGGGTTTGAATGCCATGCTTATGAAACTGAAGAGCACTAACCCCTTGAATTCTGGCAAGAGGAATCCCTTGTTGGGAAAAAATAGGAGACCACCAAATGTTCTGCTGGTTGAAAGAAAGACCATCTCAAAATCCATTCCCAGCCCACCGAAGCCAAGGCTTGACAAACTCCCAAGATTTCCAAATAATTTTGGCAATAAAAGTACCTTGGATCTAGACAGGCTCCCTCATAACCAGCAGGGTTTGAAAGCCAATCCCCTTCCAGGCTGGCTTGTGAAGAAGAAATCCTGAAGAAATGCAGTGACGAAGCAAAATTTTCCAGGATTCCTCACCAGTGAGGCACCGCACAACCCACTTGGCACAAAGGGCATGGCCTTGCTTCTAGGTATCAATTAATCCAAGCCCGCCAGAGGACTTTGGAAGACAACAAAAGTCCCAGGCAACTTTGTGAAAGACCTGGTGATCAATTCCAGAGGCCCAGAGGAAATTCCGAAGAAGTTTCTCGAGCCATTTGTAAGAAGCTTTGGAAGGGGCACAACACGAAGAGTAGTAAACATACATAGCGGCCAGAACTTTGGAGCAGACCTAGAATTTTCTTGCGAGGGAGAGCAGCTTCGTGATCCAGTAGGTAAGCTTTTTTTCAATTTTAGTAAGCACTGCATTCCATAGATCAGTAGGATTGCCTTGAAAAGAAAAGGGGATACCCAAAAACTAGAATATCTCCCCATGTTGAATTCTTGTCCAGCCAAACTAAGAGAGCCAGGGAGGTTTAGGAAGAGCCGACTATCTGTAACCGAGGGTTTTATGCCATTGGATAGCTGAGCCAGAAGCCAAGCAAAAAGTGTCTAAACACTACAAGGCTTCCTTGATATTCTCTTCATCCTCTGCCAGAGTGAGGAAAGAATCATTGGCGAAATGGCCATTAACAAGCTATTGAGAGGAATCTGACAAGGAGATTCCCCTAACAGTTCCCATGGAAATGGAGTGAGCTAGCAGATAGCCAAACCCTTCGGCCACTAGCACGTAAAGAGCAAGAGGCAGAGGGAAACCCTGTCGAATGGAATGAAAAATCCCAAAGGTGGAGGACTGGTGGCCATTGATGGTAATGCAGGTGGAGGCATTGTTGAAGAGCATTTGCACAGATTGAAGAAATCTTGGGGTGAAACCCATAGCGTGAAGCATCGCAAGGATAAAATTTCATTCAATACGATCATAAGCTTTAGCAAAATCAATTTTGAGAAAAAGGCCTTTCTGGTGAGACTTACGAGCCCATTCCATACCTTCCCAAACACTAATGATATTGTCAAGAATAAATCTTGACTTAATAAACCCTGTTTTCTCGGGTCAAACAATTTGTGGAAGCATGTGTCGGATCTTAAGAGCCAGCGCTTTCGCAATGATCTTGTAGGAAACATTAAGCAAAGTGATGGGTCGCTAGTTGTAAATATCTTCAGGATCCCCAGCTTTGGGAATGAACTTGATATTCCCCTGGTTGATGATATCCCCAAGAGACTAGGTTTGAAAGGCTTCCAGGTAAACTTGGTGAAGATTCTGACCAATGGCATCCCAAAGGGTTTTGTAAAACTCACAGGGAAAGCCATCACAACCAGGGGCTTTATCATCAGCCATGGAAAACATAGCTTCACAAAGATCCTGCAAGGAAAGTAGTTGGTCACTAAAGACCCACTGAGTAGGGGAGATGCACTGAGGAACCACCACGATGCAATCCGTGAGAGCTTTCTTGCTAGCAAGGGATCAGCCCTGAGTAGCAAAGACTTGTTCATAGTGGCGAACAAATGCTTGCAAAACATCAGGAAGCTCTGTGAAAAGGGAAGGACCTTCCCAAATTCTAGCTATGCTCATACTGGTATGGCGAGGCCGGAGGGAAGTAAAAAATTCTTTAGAAACATGGTCTCCAACCTTTAACCAGTGCAGCCGAGCTTTGATCTGGGCTCCTCTAGCAGAATGGTTATTGGCCACGTGCTTCTGGTGACGTAGCTTGGCAAGATTGACTTGCAACTCTGGATTGAACAGGTTCTGAGCTAAGGCTTTGGTGGCAACATGCAAAGCTTTGGTATTGGCATCATGGGCTCTGCGATGAAAGTTGGCCAATTGCCTACCATAAATGCACTGGAAATGAGCCATGCGCCTGATGTCGTCATTCCACCATTGAATCCAACCAATCAAGTAGGTGGGTCTAGGCTCTAGGTTCCAAACCCGATGAATGTGGGCCACAGTGGAAGGATGATGAAGGATAGAAGTATTAAAGTAGAATTGCGTGGTGGGAGGCCTAGCCTTAGCTGTCTGCCAAACAATATTAAATTGGATGGGATAGTGGTCTGACAAGGTCACATCAACAAGATGAAGGATAGGAAGGGCTTGCTTTTCAGAGAAGGAAAAAAAAGATTGAGCCAAGATCATGGCATGATCAAGTTGTTTATGAATTCTGTCAGAAGAAGCCCTAAAATTAGACCCAAGTGTGCTAGGCCCCATCAGAATGGTGATAGCCCACATTGGGATCAAAAAGCCCTAATTTATTACGCATGTAGTACCAGGCTTCTCTTTCACTAGTTGTCCATCAAAATGGTACAAACCCATCCTTGTCAGCCACCATCTCCACCATATTGAAGTCCCCACAAACAAGCCAAGTTGTAGGTGGCAGAGAATCCGCAAGCCAATGCCACAGGTGAGATCTTTCAACAACATCATTGGGAGCATAAACATTAGCTATGCTGAAGGAATGATTCTCAATGATGAAGGTGGCCCAAACCACTCGTTGCATGGGATCGGAACCATGGCTAACCAGCAGAGAATGCCAACGAGGAGAGAGGAGAGTAACAACTCTGCCTCGGCCAGCCTCATGCTGGGAACAAAGAGCAAGGCTCTTAGGCCAAATAACTTTACAAGCAGCATCAAGCATGAAACCAGAAATCTTAACTTCCCGGAGGAAAAAAACATCTAGATGAAAAATTCGCTTACGAAAATCCCTAACAAAATATTTTCTGTGTAGGTCTGTCAACCCATGAACATTCCATGAGATGTACTTCATGCAATAACAGTGTCATACATTCCATCCTCATCCCCAAGGGAGTCAAAACTATTAGGCAAATATCCTGGAGTAAAACTAGACCCAGAAAAATCTAGAGTAATATGACGCCGTTTGTCTTGCATGCCATTGAATTTAGCCTCGGTGCGCCCAGAAGGGTTGTGAGGGCAGCAGAAAGAGCCAGAGGCAACAATTTCGGTAGCTGTTGGAGGCATGCTGGCTAGAGGAGCGGAAACTTGGGTGGTGTTAACATTTTTCCCCTACTCAACAGGGTTTGAAGCTTCGATAACAGGGGTTTGCAAAGAAACTGTGTTATCAGCGGGTGGCGGATGGGAGATGGGACCCAAAACAAGCTGCTTGTGGGGCTTTTTGCGATGACTGATAGGGACCCATTCATCTGTTTTTCCATCTTCCTTTTTGCTAGCCTCAATCGGTTGTGAACTAGCATCCTTGGGAGGAGGCTTGGTATGAGGCACTGCCAAAGGGCAGTCCTTAATCTTATGCTCCGCGGATTGACACCAATAGCAAGTATTGGGGACATTAAGATAGAGCACCTTCTAGGTGAAGGTGGTATCACCAACCTGAATCTCTATGGATTATTTGAGGTCCCTAGAAAGGTCAACCTCAATAAAGAGCCTCTTGTGAGGGTGCAGATTAAGAAAATGGTCATGCTCGAGACATATAACCCTACCAAGCTTATGTGCTATGACTTGCATGAAAGGCCAACAAGGTAAGGGAAGATTAGGGAACTTGACCCACACTGGGACCTTGAGCTTCTTGTCATCAGAGACAAAGAAGTCACAAGACCAACGCTAGAAAATTAACAGCGAGGCCCTGATATTCCAGGGACCTTTGGCAAAGATAGCATCCACATGGGATGGGTCAGAAAAGTGAAAAAGGAAAAAACCTTTGGTAAGGCTCTGAATGCCTTCCAGGTAGATTCCATGAGGATTCTAGTTCTTTGCAACCCAGTCCTTGAGAACATGTTCAGGGGGGTTGCGACCCAAAAAATAGCCAATCAGGGTGTACGATTCAAGCCAAGTGCATGCATCATTGAATTCATTAATGGGTAAAACAATATCAGGCTGGGCCATACCTTGTGGAATACTTTGGGTACAAACTTGCAAGGGCATTTTCTTGGCGGTGCCATTGCTATCCGAAACCACACCAGCACTAGCATCAGCTGCTTGGTGGGAAGTGGCCGGAGCCATAAATAATAGGCTATTTCCCACAATAACTATGGTATGTGCGACGGATGAAAATGCAGAGATGGACACAAGGTGAAAAAACCCTAGCAGAGCATAGACCAAGCATGAGCCATTTCTTCGATCTCCTCTCAAAATGACTATCAGGTGTTCATTTTATTAGATAGAAAGATTGAGAGATTACCTTTTGTGATCCTCTGTTAACTAATAGGGCCTGTCCATAGAGGTTAGTAGAAAGGTAGCCACCAAGTAACAAGGTACTAATTACCATGAAAGTATGTGAGTATTAGTAAAATTCAGGGGTTAAATCCCTAGTAAACACCAACTTCTCTTGGTAAATAATAATCAGGAACATTAATTTATATAAAATTAAGACTATATGCAATCTAGATTAATGCTCATAAGGATAGAAATACATTTTAGTTAGAAAGATTATTCTAAATGATTCTTGATTATATGTTTCCTTCTAGTATTTGTATAATTGTGTATTATGATCTTTAATATTGAATGGATATGTAAAGTAATTTTGAACCATAGAGAATTTTTTGTTTATAGCGGTCTCAATTTAGATGTTTGAGGAGCCAAACAAGGATTTGTTGGCTAGGCCTGGAAACCTTGAGAGATAAGCCAAATTGGTTAGTCCAAACTCTAATAATTGATTTCCTTCATGCATTAGAGGTTTTACCTTATGAGAATTACATGTCTAAGCTTAATCATGGGGCCTTGTACAATATATGAGCCTAGATTTTGATTGAGAGACATACTTTGGTTTTGAATAGTTTTGAATGAGGCAGTTTAGCACCTCGGGCCGTAAATATACATATATTACCATATGGCCTGAATTCCAATCTACAAAGGCTAGTAGAGAATTAATAATCCTTAATTTATATGCCAGAGACCCGATTAATACTATTTGGTTCAATATTCAACCAATCTATTGAAGCAAAAACCTTAAACATTACATTATACTATTAGGGCTTGTAAGGCTATAGCCAAATAGGATAGACAGAATGCCTATGCCAGGGTCATTGAGTTTAGGAATACTAAAAGTAATGGGGTTTATCTCGTCTTAAATTTGAAGGAAAAAACAAAAAACCTTTATATTGCCAGTTCCCTAAAATGACAAAGCCATTAAGAGATAGAGTGAAGAGGGAGTGCTATTGGATGACAGGTGCAGTCCCATTTTCCTATGAAATTTAATTGTGTACTACTTAAAGGAAATGTTCATCAAGCCGAAGTTCTACAAAAATGAAAAACCATCTAGAGAGGAAGAAACACTTCAGCATGAAAATTTACATTGAGGGTATGAAAGTAAAGAGAATATATAATTAAAAGGAATTACCAAGAAACATTTTATACTAATATCTATTTTTATTATAAATGTCTTAAGAGTCTAAAAGTTTTAATCTTAGTGAACAAATACATAGATATCTTGTAGGTATGAAAATAGAGATATAAAAACACAGTGTGTTCTTGCCTAAATATATAGTAGCAAGCCCTAAATACCAGTCACCCATAAATGCTAATTTATAGTGTAAGATACTAACAAAAGGCCATTAAGGCCCTACATGACTATGACAGACAATGACCACTTCCTCCTCTAAGCCAGAGTATTCATCAATCTTCATGTTTAGTCTGGACAATTTCTTCCATAGACAGTTCCCAACGAGAATTCATTTGACCTCCAAGTGGAACTGTTCCTTTGGAAGTGAAGATAGAGACTTTGGAAGGTCAGATCCTTCCTCACCAAAATACTAAAGAATCCAGACGTTGTTGTCCATGGGATCTACATTCAACCATTTGACCATGAATTGTAACTTTTTTTTCATCTCCGGCCAATAAGTGTTGAATAAGACTTGGTCCTTGATGAAAATGATTTGTCACCATGTTAAGTTAGTGTGGTTGAGAAGTGCCCCAAATTCATCCCTCATGTATTCCTTGGGAAAGGGAATAAGAAGGTGGTCGTTAATTATAAAAATAACTCTTTCTAAACCACAAAGATATTTATCTAGGAAAATTATCCTATAGGTCTTCACTACCCTTTCCTTTGGGATGTATGCCATTAAAAGCTAGGCAATTAAAGTACCAACTAGGTTCCCATTGGTGTGAAGGGTAATGACATAGTCAAAGTGATGTTCACCAAGAGACTTGATGATGAATCTCCTAGTAATGTCATCTAACGGTTTCAAAATCATGTTCCATCTCTCTGGGGTAATAGGACCAGTAAAGGTCATAGTCCTATGGAAAACTACTTGGAAAGTGAGGATATTTGACTCTATTAAAGCTTTCTCACACTAGATACAAGTTTGTATGTGGGGGATGCTAACATAGAGACTACTACGAAGCCAAGGCTTAGATTTAAACCCGTCGAAAGTTTATGGGAGAGTCTGGAGAATGGCATCTGGATCTCTAACTCTGGTGCGGTTAATGTGGGTGAAAAAGATAGGTTAATAAATATAATTAAAATATTTCCTTTTTTGAAGTGAGTTCACCACCTAGATGTACTTCTTTATGATTATTAATTTAAACATGGGAGGGGGAAATGATTAAAGTATGCCTCATTTACAGGAATGAGGGCATAGGGATTAGTAATCTATGGGGATATCAAGTATGGAGATCATTTAAAGGGGAATGATTAGACTATGGGAAAGTTGTTAAGTGCGAGAAGATAGGTGTTCTAAAGTGTAAGAAAACCAAGGGAGGCTGGTGGATAAGTGGGATACATAGGATGGGAATAGACATGAGCCTAGGCAAATCTTGTTAAAGTTAAGCGTCGGGGGGAAAGTGAAGGGGTAATTATTAAAAAAATTTAATGGGTTAGGAGAAATCAAATGGGAGGGAAGTGGTATAAAACTAGTTATTTTCTATGTCAGATATGTGTGCCTGAGAAGTTTATGAAGCTTACCTCTAGTAGGGAATAAGTGCAAGATTTTAGCTAGGGAAGGAAGGGGTTCAAGATTAGCTGAAGTTAGGTTGCGGGAGAACTAAGTTATGGAGCCTTAGATTCTAAGTTATGATGCATTAGTTCTGTGTAATGGAGCCTTTTACTATTATTTGATGGAATCAAGGTAGGTCTATGTGAGTCATTGGGCTATAATATCTGAGAGAGGACAAAGTTGTAAATCTAGAATAGTCTTGGTGAGGAATCAAATTTCCTAGGGGTTGATTAAGGTACCATCTATTCCAAGATTGGTGAGCTCATCATCCCTCTTGTTCCCTTTTCTATATATGTGATTAAAGGTGATAGAACCAAATTTACCTGCAATGGATAATGCAAGGTCTAGGATTGCTCTTAGTTTCCAGTTGAGAATGGATTAGGTTCCAAGAACATTAATGATGATGGAAGATTCCCCTTCCACATTAAGGTTTGTAATACCCAATTTTAAACTTAATTTAAGGTCTCCTGCCAAATCATTCAATTTTTCCATATTGTTAGTAGTGGTGCCTAGTGGTTTGGCAAGGGAGACTATTTCAAGGCCCTTTGAGTCATGGACCACGCAACCAATGCTAGCAGGACCATGGTTACCTCTAGAAGAACCATCAAAGTTGAGTTTGAATCTACCTTTAGGAGGGGGATGCCATACACATTCTCTTCTAGCTTTGGCTTTATCAAAGTTAGACTTGTTAGAGAAGGGAGGGATCTTAAGACCAGCCCAATGTTGTCTCATTGTACCATCCCAAGTTGTCATTATTTTATTTGTTTGTGGTTGATTCAAAATTCTATTATTTGTTACTTCAATGATGATTACATTAATCTTGTTTAAAAGATGGTCCACTTCCATGTGTTTTCCTTTAAAGAGTCTTCAGTTTCTTTCTTTTTATATTTCCCATATTAGAATCGATGGGAAAACCTTCTATAAGATGTTATAAATACTAGTTTTGTGATAGTTGGGCCACATTTTGAACATTTATTTTAGGTTGTGAGGGAATGCAGATATGTACCTGAGTTTAACACAAAGCCGTTACTAGCATTTTCTAGCATATGGGCAATTTAGGAGGATGTGGTCAGTGGATTTAGAATCTCTATTACAAAGGCAACATCTGTTGGGGCCCTCATAGTCCATTTTGGTAAAATGGTCAGCTATGAGTATTTTATTCTGAATAGTGAACCATGAAAAGAGTCCAGCTTTAGGTAGGACCTGCTTGTACAGACATAGGTGTAGGGGGAGATCTATATTATTGTAATGATTCCCAGATACAATTAGTTTATAGTCATCTTAAGTCAAGTTATATCTTCCATCATTGGAGCCTATCCATAGGAGGGAATCCTTTTTGTTGTTAAGGATTATTTTTCTATTTGCTAGGATGTTGGTTAGCATAACTTTATGTTTATTTGATATATTGACGTTGTCAAGTATTTTCCATTGGGGGTTATCAAGGGCCATATCTTCCATGGGTAAGGTATAATTTTGGACATGTTTTCCCCAACATTGTTGGAGTGTTTGGATTGTATCACCCCAACTATACATGCTAGAAATGGGGGGAGACCTTCCCACAAGTCTTCCCAAAATAGTGCATCTAAACCATTATTGATTTTCCAAGAGAGACATTTTCCTATAATATTTCTGCAGTCTTTCATGAAGTTCCATATTCATGAACCATTTCAAAGGTTTCTAATTCTAAAGACAGATGTGGAATCCTTGCTATTAAGGTATTTGTATCTTATAATTTTAGCCCATTTCAGATTGGGTTTGTTGAGGAGATTCTAGATTAGTTTGGCACTGAGGGTTTTAATTTTCTCTTTAATGTTCTTGAAGCCCAAGCCTCCATATTCTTTAGGTGTACATAAAGTTTCCCATGTTGCCAAGGGTATTTTATGTTGATCACTAGTTCCTTTCTAGAATAATTTTTTAAGGTGTTTATTGATTTCCTTGTTGCTTTTCGAAGAGAGGTGATGGAAATACATATGGCCAATGGGAATAGAGGCTAGTACTGACTTAAGCATTATCATTTTTCCTACTGAAGAAATCCATTTACCCTTCTAGGATGTTGTTCAATTCTTGATTTTTGAGATAATGGGTTCCCATGAGTTACCATTTTTAGTACCTTTATCTAAGGATAAGCCAAGGTATTTGCATGGAAGTGATCCTTTTTTAAAGTTAAGGGAGTTACAAAAGTAGTTTTCTAGAGTTGGATTAGTATTGAGGAAAAATATTTTAGATTTTTCCTAGTTTATTTCCTATCTCGAGGCTTTGACATATGCCTGGAGGATTTCCTTAAATTTATAAGCCTCTTGTAATGATCTTTTTTCAAATAACATGACCTATCATCGACAAATTGTTTATGTGTTATGGGTTCAACATTAGAGGTGACTTTAATGCCTTCAATATGATTATCAAGCCTATCTCTAGTTATGGAGCGTCCCAGGGCTTCATCCATAATGATGAAGAGAAAGGGGGAAATTGGGCCTTGTCAGATACCTCTGGAAATGTCAAAGAAGCCTTTAGGGGATCCATTTAGCATGACTAAGAATTTGGGAGTGGAGATACATTCAAATAAGAGATTGATCCATTGCTTATCGAAACCAAAATTTTCTAGGATCTTGCATAAAAATCTCCATTCTACTTTGTCATAAGCTTTGTTGATGTCAAGTTTAATAAACAAGTTGGGTTTTTTATTCATTTGGGTGAAGTGGATAGATTCCTTTTCTATGATAAACCCATCTTAGATGAATCATTCCTGTACAAATCTAGTCTATTCTTCGTTGATAATTTTAGGTAGGAGTTTCTGCATCCTGTTGGCTAAGGTCTTGGACAATAGCTTGTAGATTGTGTTATATAAGGCTACAGGTCTATAGTCATTAAAGCTTTCGACTTTGTCTTTTTTTGGGATTAGAACTAAGAAGGTATTATTGATTTCTATGAGAAGCTTACCTGAATTCCTTACACCTTTTAAGGCATCTATAACCTCCTTGCTAACGAATTCCCAACACCTTTGGAAAAACATAGTTGGGAAGCCATTGGGACCTGATGCCTTATCAGGTTGCATGTGTTTTAGTACATTTCCAATTTGTTCTGGGGTGAATTTAGCTTTTAGGAACCTATTCATGTCTTGGTTGATTATATTAGGGATGTTGTCAAGGAGTAGATTTTGGTTAGACGTTAGATCAAAGGATTCATTATTATTAAGGATGTTGTTGAAGTGGTTAATAGCCTCCTCAGCTATGGCTTTGGATTCTTCAATTATCATGCCATCTGATTTGGTGATCTTTTTTATTTTATTAATATTTCTTCTAGCATTGGTGCTATTGTGAAAAAAATTGTGTTCTTATCACCTGCATTAAGCCATATCTCTCTGGATTTCTACCTCCAAAATAGTTCTTCCTTAGCTAAGATATCCTCTAATTCAATTTTTAGAAGTTTTTATTTTTGGCAGGTTTCCTGATTCACACCTTGTGTTATAATTGTCTTGTTGAGATTCTCAAGTTCAAGTTTAATTTTGGCTTTTTTTTCAAAGATATTTCCAAACCAATCCTTATTCCATGAGATTAAGTTACTCTTTATTTTTTTGAGCTTATTGGCAAAAATGAAGAGCTTAGAGCCATTAAATTGTAGATTTTCCCACCACTGCTAGATGAGGGGTAATAGTTTTTCATCTTTGAACCACATTTTCTCAAATTTGAAGGGGGAGCCCTGGGGCTTGGCATTGTCCAGGATGTCAAGTGCAATTGTGAAATGATCAGAGCCCAAAAAAGGAAGAATGTTTGTTTTTAGGGCGAATGGGAAGCTTGACCAATTTCCTTTGAAGAAGAAATGATCAAGTTTTTTTGCTATATTTTCCTTACCTTGTCTCAATTGGTCTAGGTAAAAATACCTTCTTCCGGGATCAAATCCATTAGATTGTTGTGTCTGACCTATTCAACAAAGTCCTCCATTGATCTAGGGTTAGCAATCATGCCTCCTTTTTTCTCGGAAGGGTCCAAAATAGTATTAAAGTCTCCATCAATGATGAAGGTCTGATTTGCGTAGGAATTTAGGAAAGTATTAATTTCATACCATATTAACCTTCTATCCAAATAATTGGTTGGACCATAAACATTCAAAATATTATATTTCAGGCTTCTGACACTGCCACTTATCTAATATTTATTAATGGATGTTGGGGTATAAATAATTTTCCTTGGATCAGAAATGATAGCCAGGCCTCCCAAAGCCCCATCTTCCAGGGCACCTATGACCTCCATGAAACCTATTTTTTTGTTAAAGTTGGTTGACCCTTCATTATCAAGTTTAGTTTCTTGTATAAGCATCAAGTCGGGTTTATATTTATTAATACAACATTTTAATAAATGTTGTTTGTTAGGAGCATTGCAGCCCCTAACGTTCCAGGAAAGGATCTTCATTGGTTCTTGGGAGGGACCTTCCCCCTCCTTGCATGAATTAAATCAGGTATCTTAGTTTGGTTAAACCATATTTGCATCCTTCTTTCGTAGTTCAACCAAAGATTTTTTGCCTCTCTTTTTAGGAGATTTCGCAAAATCAATTTCAGTCAAGCGATCCTTAATAATATCCAATCCAAGATATGAATTATTTCCCAAGGCTTCCAACTCAACCAATTCCTTTTCTAAGGTTTTTTTATCTTTCTCCTTAGTAACTAATTCTTGAATCTTTTGGATTAATATTTCTCTTTCGGTGTTAATGTTATCCATATCAATAAAGTCTGGCAAAATATCACCTATGTTATTGTTGAGGATTTCTTCAACAATGGTATTGACCTTTGATTGAGTGAGAGGGTGAGCATTGGAATTAGGATTTGACATCTGAAAATCAAAACTTGGTGATTGGGAGAGAGCATAGGTAGGAATTGAGTCCCTAATGGATGATGGTAGGGACAATGTTGGGATGGGTTGAAAAACTATCTCCGGTGATGACATGGGTGCATTGAGATCAATGAGGGGTTCACATTCCTCCATGGCTTGGGGGATAGGTTATGAGGTGATCTTAGTTTCAACATTTGGAGGCTTCGATTGAGGAATCAGATGTGGTGATGGAATATCACCTTCTTCTAGAAGGTTAGAAGAGGGGGAGATGGGGATCAGCTTGCTTGGATGGAGGGGTAGATGGACGGTTAAGTTTTGAGGAGGGAGGGGAAAGATAAGATAGATTAATAGGTGTAACAGAGTTATCCAAGGAATTTTCAAGGTTTATGAAATCTTCCAGAAGTCTAGAGAGGTTGGAGGTTTGATGGATTCCCTCAAAATCGTCATTAGAGTTTGAAATGAAGATGTCAAAAATTTCAACAGTGCCCTTATATATTTCTGGTTTTAGTTCATATATACTATGGTTTTTTATAATTTTGATTGGGTTTAAATTTTTTGGGACATTTTCTACCAGTATCTTGACATCTGATTCTACCAAATAGTTGTGTTCAAAGCCAATCATAGTACCAATTTATTGACCTATCCTTCTTAAGATAATGTGATGCATTAATTCCACCAGATAGTTTTTGAGACAAATGAATTTAAGTGGGTTCAAATTGGCATATTTACTGCTATTGAAATTAGGACTCCATTTTAGAAACTTTACATTGAAACCTTTAAAGAAAATATTTTCCAGTGCTAGAAGTGTTTCAGCCAAATTTATAAATGAGTAGTCTAAAAATAAGGTGCTTTGGTTTGTGATAGTGATACTTACCTAAGATTTTACGGTATCCCCGAACCACCTTGCAAGAGCATGGATGTGGATAGACTCTCCTTCCCAAATTGCGTATATGCCATGAGATTCACATTATTCCTAGATTTTGTTGGAAATATCATTGCCAATGATAATGGTGGATACCTTATTGTTGCTCAAGGGTTTGTCTATGATATATATCTTTCTATGACTATGATTTCTCCTATCAAAATTGTATTTGCCCCTATAGCCAATCTCGACATTCTACTCTTTGCCCCCAAAATCCTGCTTCTCCCTGAATTGGGATAGGGTTTGTGAATCTGGAAATCCTCACTTCCTGTAGGAACAGGTAGTTGTTTCTTGTTTCCTTCTGCATTCTCTTTTGGGTCTTTCGATATGGGGCGTTGAGCATTTTTTTTCTCATGGGAGGATGGAGTGCAGGGAATAAATTGTTGCTCCTATTGGAATTGCATTTTCCCCTATAGCCAATCTTGATGTTCTATTCCTTGCCTCCAAAATCCTGCTTCTCCCTGAATTGGGATAGGGTTTGTGAATCTTCCAATCCTTGCTTCCTGTAGGAATAGGTAGTTGTTGTTGCTTTCCTTCTGCATTCTCTTTTGGATCTTTCAATATGGGCATTGAGCATATTTTGGTTTTTCCACCAATCCTCGCTTTCTACAGGAACATGTAGTTGTTGCTTGTTTCCTTCTGCATTCTCTTTTGGGTCTTTCAATATGGGGCATTGAGCATTTTTTTTTGTTTTTTTTTGTTTTTTTTTTGGGGGGGGGGAATTTTTTCAGATGTGGCTACATGCTCGTCTATACATGTATCAAAAAGGTGAAAGCATAGACAAGGCACATGAACTATTTGACAAAATATCTAAAAAAGTGTTCTTGTGGACTTCAATGATAGTCATATATGCACAACATGGATTTATTTTTAGGTGTTGTAATTGCAAGGGCCATGGTAAAAATGTACACAAAATGTGGAAGCATAGACATAACATGAAATTTTTTTGACAAAATTCCTAAAAGAGATATCAACTCTTGCAATACTAGGATTGCAGGATATACATATAATGGACTTTGCAAGGATTCTCTCAAAATATTTGAATTAATGAAGTGCTCTACAACATGTCATGACATGGTAAGATTTTCTTGTATTTGATATGTATGCATCTATGTAGGTTTAGTGAATGAGGGTTGTACATAGATGCAATAGAAAATCCAAACCAAAAAGCTAGCAAAAACATCAAATATAGTGAATTGCAATAGAAAAATATAGTTGTAATGCTATTACAAACATACATCCATGAGCATCACCATATCATTCAATAGAAGCTCTTAGCCTATATGTTTTCAGCGATGCTCTTACCTCTATTTCATTCAATGGATTGATACCTCATGCCTTTCTATTTGAACTAAACTTATGCATGAATTAACCATTAATTAAACTAGCTACAAAGTCCACATTAGTTTTTTGTCCTCTCTATATATTACAATGGATTGACTAGGCGCTGTATGTAATTTTTTACACTTAACTTTATTTAGACAAAAATTTCCATGTTGAAATCAGAAATATCAAGAAGTGTTGGAAGTTATTCAGAATTGAAGAAGAATTTATCAATGTTAAAAGAATTTTCATCCATCTATAGCAACAAATCCCCTCTTACATGCTTCTTAGCTTAATTCACATTCCCCTCTTACATGATTTTTCTTGTCCCTATTACAAACATAATTAGACATTACTAGGTCCTCTTATATACATATGCCTTATCAAAAAGATTTTTTTTTCTCTTTTGATGATCCACAACTTTTGCACTTGTATGTTTATGGTTTCAGTAGTAACAATTGGTTGATTCCTCTTGATATTTATGTTATTTTTTGAGATCTTTCTCCTCGAACCCTATTGGCACATTGAAGTGTTACACATATTTCTCATAATTATTGTCTGGGGTTTCTTTTTCTAAAATCATTTTATTGAAAATTATTCTCTATGTATGCTTAATGACATGTAGAACCTTTTTGGACAATCTTGTATAGAGACTATCTTAACAGTGCTTGATATGGTCTAATTGCTTGCATCTAAAGCACATAGTTCTTCCTTCCAAAATGTGAGCTTATGGATCCTTAGTGGAAGTTGAAGTTGTTCATGGTTTAATGTTCTAAATTTGATTGGATTGATCTATTTTTTAAGGGCTACAATATTTAAGGGTTAGCATGGTTACAAATGCATACTCTATTTTATCTACTTAGCCTTGAATTTGGTTGTAACAAACTTGAGTTTTTTTAGTGGGTATAATGTTTTCTTTGTTGCCTTGAGTTCTTAACACATGTATTGTCCATTTTAGTAGTGGGTGTTTCAATGTGTATAGAAATTGGTCCTTGGGAGTTATAGATTACATGGTTGCAGCACTGCAATGATATTAAAATTAAAATTTAGAATCCATCCGATGCATGGAAAATGCAATACCTTATGCTCAATGTTGTTCAAATGTTGTTACCCCATGTTTAATTTCTATTTTATTGTCATACCAGTACCAAAATGTGGCCATTTAAATTTAAATAGTATTCTAGTCTTCTACTTCTCACAGTCCTTTGTGGTTCTTTTCAACTTAATTCTTTTGTGATGAAGATAAATTTTATGTATCAAAGAGTTATGAGATACAAATACCCTTTCCAGTTCTATTCTTTTAGGGGTAGATTAAAACCACCTTGCACTAGTAGGTGTTGTTCAATTTTAAGATTTTTGAAATAAATAAGATAAATCAATGAAAATAAAAGAGAAATACAATCAATTTTATACTAGCATAATGAAGACATGAGGAAACGTAACTTTTTTGAGTTGTTCTTGATGGTTTTACAGTGTCATTTTGTTTTATTTGAGATAGAAGAAAATCCAACCCTCTAAGTGTCAGCCCCAACCATGATGTCAATTTTCCTTGGTTTCTAGGATGTAAGTTCCACTGGTTCATAAAAGCAACAATGTTATTATGAGAGATGGACATTGGATTTGTCATTCTAAATGAACATTGTTGATCTATGAGAATTGTTCATAGAGGATTTTATTGTTTCTTGTTTTCCTTTCAGCTCCAAGGATTCTTTCTATCACCTATCCCATTGAATATTTTTTGATAAAAATGATCAAGATAGTCAATCCCTCTTCTTTCTTATTTGTGCAATTTATACTTCATGTTTGGTTTTTCTTTGGTGCCCAATAGATTTTACATCAACAAGGTAGTGTATTCTCACTTGGACTCTTGTTTCTTGTTTTGATACTCTATCATTCTCAGAAGACCACTTATGGTGTCATTGATATTGGCTAAAGGCCAAATGAATGGCATTTTGAAATTTATTGGAATTTGACCCAAAGATTACCATGTGCTTTAGCTATTTTCTTATTTTTGTAATAGAGTAAGTGAAAATATTTCTAGTGGAAGAGCCATGAAGAAGTAGTTGTGCAAAATGTTTAGTTAGCAGAGGATGAAGTCTTCACTCTATGACTATTGGGTTAAGTTGTAGCAGCTCTTAGAGGTGAGATTTATGAAGTATAAAAAATAGTGTGAGATATAGGTCACCAATGTGAGTTACATTAATTGGATACACATGGGATGAATTAAGATTAATGGGGATAGGAACAAAGGAAGAAAGAGGAGGTATCTTACCCTTGATTTTTACATTGGCATGGTTTGCCTTAGACTATTGTATTGGAGTGAAACAATTTCAAATATAGTTGTCCTCATCTCCAATCTTTTTATCTAGAATTATGACGAGTTTACCTTAACTTGGAATTGCTCAATCGGATATCTTAGTAGACCCCATTGTGGAGGATGAAGGAAATATCTAGTCTAGGAAATTTGGGTAAAGTTGTAGTAGCTCATGGAGATGAGGTGTAGGCAAGTTAACTAGTATGAGATGTATGTAACTAGTAGGGTGATCTATCAGGTAATAATCAAGGTGAGATACATTACTATGTGAAGTCAATTTTGTTTATTAGTATCCAACATTGATTAAACAGTTGATGATGAGCTCCATGATAGTGAATTGTATGTACTGGACATGGACAAAGGCCTAGAAGTTTGTCATGGAATTGACTGACTCACACTTTCTATATTTGGAAATTATTTTTCAAAGAGGATTTCAACAATTGGACATCTTACGGTTGAACCTATCATGTCTTTGTTATGATGTGTGAATTGTTGTAACAACAAAATTCCTTACATAATAAAATATTTTGATACCTTTACACTTTGTTTTTCCTAGTGCATTATTGGGTTTTCAACATAAATCTATGTGTTTTTTGTTTACTACTCTTCATTGATAATTTTTATATTGTAATTTTGTTAACAAGATATTAGGTCTGCAATGTTAGTTTCTTTAAGTATCTATATTATATAGTTAGGGATAGAGTCCAAATGAATGGTAGCCTGCTCCTTGATTCCACTCACATAAAATAACTTAGAATGCATTATGGAAGTAGTTAGGACTCAAAGGCATGATATTTATTGATCAAAATTAGATTAGATACTTGCTTCACAAGACCATAATCTAGCCACAGTAACTTAAAGTAAACTTTATTTATGAGTCCAACTGATACACACATCAATAGGCTTTTACATTAGTCAACTAGGGAAAATACCTCTACATCCTTTGTGCATAATCTTATCTACATTTCTCATCTCTTAGTACTCAGGCAAGGAGGAATATACTTCATTGCTTCTCTACTACACTCCCCTGCAGCTTCTTACCAATATATGTTTGATTTTATAAAGAATTATAATTCTAGAATATGTAAAAGTCACTAGCCAATGGTACTCAGTTCAGAAAAAATGTATGACCATAAATGAAGTGCCAGCCAGAATTTATAGGCAAGGATAGTCGTCAATGTAATTGCCTTTTAGAGCCTTTTAGCCATTTTGTGTATATCTAGTAATCGTGGAATTCATGCAATGGATATGTTTTAAAGGAGATGGTGTTTTAATAGTAAAACATCACAATTTAGGGATGACATGTTAACTATAAAGAACCACAATTTAGAGATGGTTTGTTAATAGTAAAACACCACAATTTAGATAATACTTTGGTTTAAAACTCACCCCTTCTGTGTAGAATAATTACATTGGTTTATTTATTTATGAAGAAAAAGTAGGCATATGATTGATGCTGGTATTATTTTCTAGGGGGAATTTATTATGACCAAGGTAGTTTAGAATTTAGATTGAGTTTATGAAAATTAACCTCTTTTCTATAAAGTAGAAAAGCATGTGTGTCCTACCCACAATAGTCAAAATTATAAAATGCCAAAAATGCCACCTTTAAGAGAAATGAGCATGTAATTTCTTGTTGTGTTTACTACAAGATGTGCAATGTGGAAATTCAAAACAAATTCATGGTTCACAATGCAAAAGGAAAAAAGAAAATGAATCAACATATTCACAAATTCTTATAGAGATGATGCATATACTAGAAGCTTCACTTCAGAGGTTTGTAAAAATGTCCTTCTTGACCAAACAATGAAAATAATAAAATAGAGACTCTATTTGATACAAAACGGAGGGTAACATGAAAAGTCATAAAATCAAGTGGCTCACTGATCATATGCAGACTCTATTTGGTGAAAAATGGAGGGTAACTTGAAACATTATAAAATCAAGTTGCTCCCTACTTAACATGCAACCATTTTCAGATACATTATATCAAAAAATAAGTCATCAAACGCTCAGACATGTATCAATATATGATTCATATGAATGGTAATGCTACTATATCAAATATATCAATACAATAATTAGTCATGGATACCGAATGAAAGCTTCTTAGGGATGGTGCATATGCCTTCGATTTGAGAACAAACACTATCAACAATTGTTTCCTCTATCCATTTATTTTCAACCTTATTATGCTTTTGATGGGATATCATGTTCGCAATACACTTTTTGTCATTAGTGTCAATGCTCAATTCAGAACTTGACATATTTCCATGCTCCAAGCGGCTATCACTAAATGAAAATAAAGTCATGGAAGGAGGAGAAGCCTTGCATTTCAAGATTGAAACACCAGAAAAGCCACCTGTAAATCCCTATGATTTGTAACTCATTCAATAGGAGTAACCATCAAAGTGGTCAAATTTGAGGATGACTTTGCAAGTGATTGGTTTCAAAACATACTCCAATACTACCCAAAGATAGAATCCCTACAAGGCCTTATAATTTGTGATTCTAAAGCATTGGGAGATCCATTCATACCTTTTGCTTTCCAGAAAGGCATTGAATTCAGAAAATGAAGCCTTTCTCTTTGTTCAATAGGTGTTGTTGTGATTGTGGCCACATGCACATCTGGGTGTCCTACCCTACACACATGAATGAATGTGCATAGATAGACATGCTAAGTATTCCAACATATATAGATATGTTGGCTAAACTTGATGGTTATTTTATATATGCATTTTTACCCTAAAATATAATAAATTATTTTGATAGACTGTATAACATGTAAAGAGAGATTTTTACCAGACGTAAAATATACAGAAGTATGAAATTTGTAAATATGTCTAGTGTAGATGCTATGAATCCAATCTGTTAGGAACAGGCGTAGACACTCAAATGTTAGTCAAAACAAGCATGTGCATACACAAAAAAAGACTCAAAGCTCCACCTCTGATTGAACCAAAATGAGAGCACCCAAGCCTCGTTTGATTTGTTCATTTGTGGAGATATGTGGATGTTCTCTCCATAACACAATGATAAGATCCCCAATGCATGCTTAAAATGATTTAAACTAAGCCAAGAGGAGATCCCAAAATGGTACAAGACTAGTATGAAGAACTAGCTTGCAACAATGGATTCCAAATGATGAAGATTGAAGATGAAGATGATTTAAGCTATGATGCAAAAAGGAGATTCATTTAGCCATTAACATGATATTGTGGTCCAAATAACAAGAAATGGAAGCTAAATATGCTAAATATTACTAAGATCTAGAGCTATTTTAACATGATAACAATGCATAAAGACTTCTAAAATGATTTTCTCATGGAAGGCCTCCTATTTATAGGATTTGGAGGAAGGAGATGGGGTTAGGAAGAAGGGTTAGAGTTAGGGCTAAGGTTGAGGTTAAGGTAGAGTTATGGTTAGAGGTAAGGTTGAGTTAGGCTCAAAGGTCAAAGTTTGAGATAAGGGGCTCATAAATGGCATCTATGAGTGCCATAAATGCTTAGGGGACAAGAGTGTAAGAGCAATAAATAATCTTGGGTTAAGAGAGTGGTTAGGGGTTTGGAGTCAAAGTGATTTTGACTTAGGACTTTCTAGAAGAGTCTAGAGGTTTGGAGGAATATAAAATAAATATTTGATTTATTTAAATAGGATTTGGAGAGGAATATGTATTAAATGATTTTAATACATTTATGAAGGGAAAGAATTCAAATTTGATTTAAATACTTTTAGGAGTGATTCTTTAATTAAATAGATTTAATTAAAATAGAGGAGGATAATAACAATATTAATTAATTATGATGTCATTAGGACTTTTATTAATTAAAATATTTTTTAATTAATAAGTTGGATTTAAATATTTTTGCACAAAGTTGTTTAATTAAATATCTTTAATTAAAATAGGAAAAGATAATGGCATAATAATTAATTAATTAATTAATGATGATGTCATCAGGGGTTTTTTTGCAAAATAAAATATGTTTATTTGGAAAAGGGATTTTAGGTGTCTACATTTTTCCCCTCTATATGCGATGCCGCAAGTGGTGTGGTTTCAAAGGCAAGAAAATAAGATGCCACGGGATATATTTTTAGAGGAATAAGGGGTTGTGCCCCCTCAAGAAAATAACACAAAGAGAAAACTTTGTGGAGTTTTCTCGAAAAGAACACAGAAGGGAAGGGATGAAGAAAGACAAATAGGAGGGATAAATAGACGTCCTTCCAAGAGAAAAGATGTATGAATGCAAGATGAGGTGAAATGCAGGATGCGTGATGAAGCTATATACAAGATGCAAGATTAATCTATATGATGTGATTGGAACTTGGGGATTGCATTGTGTTAATGTGGAGAGAACAACCTAGTTTGATATAGAAACATTAGTGACCTACCAAGGTTACTAAGAACACAAGGCCTTGTCACCATTGTTGCATTGGACCGACATGAAAAAGACACGTAAGGTTGCCCCAGCATCACACATGAACCCAAGAGGAAACATGGTAGAAATGATGCTGGAGAAACCACAAACAAATGACATTTTCCAAGTGCACAATGTAACCTAGAAGATCACATGTGAACCATGCAAGGGTCATGTCCGACTGACTCATAGGAAGAAGCAAAAGATCAAAAAGACCTTACCCCAGATTGTCATCATTCATAGCACACCATGATATAAAGGATCATGGCGACTTGGAGGAGAGGAACAACAAGAAGCCATAAAATATTAACAAGATCCAAAGGAAAAAATCCAAGACCAAAATGATGACTCCAAAATATATCCTTTGCCAAGGAGAGAGATTGATTTGATTGATGGGGGGAAGATTTGGTCTGAACGTGAGGAAGGATACATCGACACTGACCTAGTTTGATTGGTGGAAGATTAGGTCAGACATGAGGAAGGATACATCCTCAAGGACCCACTGATTGATGTGGAGAATGTGTGTTGTTGCTAGCAAATGAGGAATCAGGGATAATCATTTTGATCAAGAATAGTTGACAAAAGCTATTGTTGAAGTACAAGGCTGGGTGGGATAAGTTATCTGATCAAATTTTGTTGTAGAACTGACGAGGATATGTACAAAAAGATGCGATGATATGTACAATAGATGGGGAGATATTTACATCAGATATGTACAAAAGCTCAGGGATTGGGATAGGAAGATCTCTCTATATAGAATAGATACAGGATATGTACAGGATTGAGGATAGGAATTGAGTGCTGCATTAGATAGGCTTGAGGATAGAACACCTTGGGTTTAATGGGTTGGTGGTGGGGATGTGGATCAGATAAAGAGGACTGGGATTTGGGATGGGGGGGATGGGAGTTTGATAGATAATAACTCAGTCCACTATGTATGGCACTTGTTTCCAAGTTTTCACCAACATACTTATCCAAGGTGCTTGAATTGCCAAGTTTTTTCCATTGGACGATTTTATTTTTCTTTTCTTTTTTTATTTTTTTGTATTTTTCTGGATTTTCCAATTTTTATGACTTTTCTAGAATATGTAGGATCTGATTCAAGCATAGAACCTCTTCAGATGTATGATGTTGATTGGATCATGCAGGAGCTCACCTTCTGGTGTTGATAGCTAATAGGCTCCAAAGCCAAAGCATGTTGTAACAACATAAGGATCTGTAAGATATAAAATATGGATGGGGTCCTAGAACAATGGTTTGCACATAAAAGAGACCCCAAAGACAATAATTTACACATACATAAAATTATATTGATATGGAAAGTAAATGTAGAAGACTAATATTGAAATGAAGAAATAAAGGTACTTACCTCTGAAAAAGAATCGACTGCAAATAGTCTCAGAAACTGTTGATTTAGTGATCTAAAACTGAAACTGCACGATCTACAAAACCCAGAAATATTTTTCCTATCTGATGAAAGGTCAACCTTGACCTAGGTAGACAAAGTTGACCTTGACCCAAAAAGTCGACCTTGACCTGCACAGCTCCGACGGAAAGTTTGACGAAAAGGTTATCCAGATCTGTACTTTAATTCATCATCTCGCACTTGCACCTATAAGAAAAATGGTTTTGTTTGTTGGGGGGAGGGGTTTGCCTTATTCAAACCCCAATTTAGGAATTAACCTTGAAATTGAATTGAAATTGCAGAGATAAACAAAGTAAATGGAACAATTCACCTTGCTTATGTTGAAAACCCTTGTGGAGGATTCGAATCCTTGAATCCACAAGTATGGATGCTCCAAATGAATGTATAATTGAATGTATGATGTCTCAATTCAATTGTCTTTAGATCTTTAACACCAATCTTGAATGGATCTTGGAATAGGAAGAGGCTTGAATGGATGAATCTTCAACAAGAGGGCTTCATAGAGCTTGAATCCTTTAATGGCTACTAATGTATCTCATTGATGAATTGAATGCTTGAATGATTGAAGGCTTAAATGCTTGAATACTTGATCTTCTTGCTTGAGAGCTTGAGAGATTATGAGAGGAGATTGATTGATGGATAAAATGAGAGAGGAAGGCTCCTTTTTATAGTGATCTAAGGCACAAACTTCTAGAGAGGCCACATAGAAAATAATAATTAAGGGCCCATGGCACAAAACTCTAGAGAGGTGCACATGGAGAGGAAATTAAATTAAAGTCTTGACACAAAAATCTAGAAGGGGACCACCCTTAATATAGAAATAAAAATAATTATTTAAGAGCCTTATCAAAAAATTCAAGGTAAGGCCAACCCCAAAGTTAATTTGAGCATTAGGCACAAAACTCAAGAAAGGATAATCTCCAATAATAAATTAGGAATTCTACACAAAGCTCAAGAAAGGTCCACCTCAAATATTAATTTGAGAATTCAACACTTAACTCAAGAAATAGTGGCCCCGAAGAGGGAAAATAAATAATTTTGACGAAACCCCGAAACCAGAACCTAACCCTGAGGATTCCAAACCCTAGGGTCAAGGTCGAGGTTGACCTTGACCTAGGTCAGGGTTGAGGTTGACCTTGACCTTGAGGTCAAGAATCTCAGGTTTGCAATTTAGGATGCCTAAATTATGTCAGGAAGAAGTGGAAAATGGGGCAGAACAGAGGAAAAAGCTAGATCCAAGTCAAAGACCCATTCAAGGTATTCGACATGACCTAAAACCACTTACTCAAAGGGCTAAACCAGTCCTAAATGGAAATGCTTCCATTTTCAGACAATACAAGACCCAACCAAGTAGGTTCAAACTTGCCCTTTTTCTCTCGGTGTGCTTGCACTTTCTAATTTTCCTTTAGGACCATGTCGCCCACTTGGAACTGTCTAGGATGGACCTTTTTGTTATAACTCTTTTTGATTCAATTATGGTATGCAACCAGGTGATCATATGCTTGCTGTCACTTTTCATCTAATAGGTCCAGCTATGTGAGGCATGTCATGCGATAGTCTTCATCTGTGGTATAGTTCTTCATGGAGACACGCAATGATGGGAGCTCGACCTTGATGGGTAGAATGAATTTGGCATCATATACAAGGGAATATGGGGTGGTGCCTATGGGAGTACGATAAGAAGTATGATAAGCCCAGAGGGTGGGATTTATTTGGAGGTGCCAGTCATGACCAGAATCATTAACAACCTTCTTGAAGATTCTGAGGATGGTTTTGTTTGTTGCCTCAGCTTGGCCATTTCCTTGAGGGAAGTATGGACTGGACAAATGGTGGTGGATGTGGAGTATGACACATAGATCATCCACATGCTAGTTTTCAAAAGGTGTGCCTATAATACCTAAAATGTAGTGTTAAGGAATGCAAAGCAAGCTAAACATTCAATAAAACAAGCTAGATAAACACTTAGATTAGACTAAAAGAAAGCCACAAAACAAAGAATGCAAACCTCAAAGAAAACACTCCAAAAGCCTTCTTGATCTTTAGATGTAGTCCAAAGATTTGGATGTGTGCTCAATGCTATTTCTCAAAGCTTCAAAAGGATGTAATCTTGGAGGGATTTTGGCATTATAAGGATGTACATGGGATTTTTGGCTCTCAAATGGGCATAATAACTATGCTCAAAATGGTGGATGAAAATGAAGGAGAAGGAGCTTCAATTTAAAGGCAAATGGGAGGTGAATGGATGGTCAAGATGCAAACTTGAGGAAGGGTTGAGATGCATCGAAGGGAGAGCACATAGATTGTGCTTTCTCAAATGCATAGCATTGTGACAAGTGTCACAATGGGGGAGGATGAGAGGAGAGGCCACATCCTTGAGCAATGTGACCACTTTGGGAGATGTGAGAAGGGACAAGTATGTAAGAGATATGTAAGAGACTTCATGATTTGGCATTGGAGGATGTGGTGATGTGACATGAGGGTTGACTTGTGTTGGCTTAGCATTTCTTAATCCTTGGATTATGATTGTGAAAATATTTAAGGGGTGATTAGCTTTGGATTAGAGGGTAAGTGGGGGATTAGGAGGATGTGATGGGAGGAGAGAGAATGAGTGGAGGGTTAGATTAGCTAATCATGGGTCATTAGCTAATTAAGGAGGATTAGTATGGTGAATGGGTTGGGTTGAGAATTAAATATTTATTTAATTCCAAGTGAGACGAAAAAAGGGGGTTTATGAATTAATTTATTTAGATAAGTGTATCCATTTAAATTAATAGAAGAATGGGGATTTAATTAATTATCAGACTATAGGTTTTTCATTTAGATAATTAATTGGACTATAGTTAATTAATTAAATTAATTAACTAGGGGATGACATAAATTAATCAAATAATAATATTTAATTAATAAGATGTCCTAGGAGAAGACTAAATAAAATTACTAAATCATGTAATCAAATTTAGGTGTCTACAGTGTCATGGTTTGTGAAGATGGTAGATGGTATGTCGAAGAAGAAAATGATGTGGTAAAGGATGAACTTGGATATTTGGATGCCAGTAGTGATGGTGAGCGAAATTGTTTCAACCCACTTTGTGAAGTACTCTGTGGCTGTTATGATGTATTTATTTCCATCTGAGGAAAGGGGAGTGATTAACCCAATGAGGTCAAAGCCCCAACATGAAAATTTCCAAGGTGGTGCAATGGGCTATAAGTTATGAGTTGGAGCATGAATCAAATTTGCATGATGCTGACATGGTAGACATTTCCTGATGAATTCATAAGCGTCATGTTCCATTGTAGGCCAATAGTACCCGACTCAAAGCAACTACTTTTCTAGAACCATGCCACTCGTGTGGCCACCACAAATTCTAGCGTGTACCTCTTGTAAAGCCAGGATGACCTCATTTAAATCTAAACACCTAGAGAGGATGTTATGATATCCTCGATGATAAAGGGCGTTGGCTACAAGAGTGTAGCGGGAAGCTCTGCAAATTAGGTTTTGGCATTGGTTGTTGGTGAGATGGGGAGATAACATACCATTTTTAAGATATGCATGGATGTCATGGTACCATGGAGATTGAGGACCAACCAAGACACACACTATTTCTACATCGGTGTTCTCATAAGAAGGCGTGTGTAGCTACTCAACTAAGAATTCATATTGTGATGAGTTGTGAGGGATTTCCAATAAGGATCTGATGGTCTCCATTGCATCGGCCACTTTGTTTTGAAGCCTTGGCATCTACGTGAATTGTAGATTTAGGAAATGCTCTTTCAATCTGTCCACCAGTTCTTTATAGGGTAAAAACTTGTCATCCTTGGTTTAGAATTCATCTAGGACCTACTTGATAATTAGCTGTGAATCTCTGAACACTTGCAGTTCTGTGATGTTCCACTAGATGGTTGTTTTAAGGGTTGAGATGAGTGCCTCATATTCTATAATGTTATTAGTACATGGGAATCCCAATTTAAATGATTTGGGGATATAATCACCTTGAGGTGTGACGAATAGGATTCCTTCCCCTAATCCATGCGATGTATAGGAGCCATGAAAGTATAGCTTCCATATTGGCCATTCTTCAATCATACATAAGTGCTCATTAGGGAATTCAATGATTAGTGGATATGCATCCACCAGAGGTACTTCTGCTAGCTGATCAAAAATTACTTTCCCTTTGATTTCTTTCTGATCTATGTACTGAATGTCTAACTCGTTGAGTAGCATGACCCATTTTTTCATACGGCCTGTGAGAGTTGTCCTTGATAACAAATACTTGAGGGGGTCCACTTTTGAGATGAGCTTGATTGTGTGGCTAAGCATGTAATGTCTGAGCTTTTGAGTGGTGAAGACCACTGCAAGGCATGCTTTCTCCATTGGTGAATAAATGAGCTCATAGTTGATAAGAGTTTGGCTGATATAATAAATGGCTCTCTTTGTTGCTGTCATAATGTTGTGCTAAGAGTGCCCCCAGTGTTGTAGTGGTTTCCAAGATGTAGAGTATGAGAGGGAATCCTAAAACTAGTGGTACAAGGATGGGAGGGTTGGCCAGATATTCCTTGAGCTTCTCAAAGATTCTATGACAAATAGGATCCCATTTGAAGCTTGTGTCCTTGAGAAGAAGGTGTGTGAATGGTCGGTACTTGTCTGCCAGCTGTGAGATGAATCAATGCACTGATTGGAGCTTTCCTTGTAGGCTCTTGAGCTACTTGAGCATTCTAGGAGGCATTTCCGTAACAGCTTTGATATTTTTGGGGTCAATCTATATGTCGTACCGTGATACTATAAAGCCTAGAAACTTTCCAAATGTCACACCAAAGACACACTTCTTTGGATTTAGCTTCAAGCCATAATTATGCAAATGATCAAAAATGCTTTCAAGAATGTCTAGGTATTCATGGCGTGTTTTAGATTTTTCAAGAATATCATCCACATAGTCTTCCAAGATTTTGTGGATCATATCATGGAATATTGTTGTCATTTCTCTCTAATATGTAGCTCTGACATTATTTAGTCCAAATGGCATCATGTTGTAACAGAAGGTTCCCCATGGTGTGGTGAATGCGGTTTTGTGTTGGTCTGCTTATGCTATTTGTATCTAATTATACCTAGAGAATCCATCCATGAGTGACAACATCTCATGGCTCACTGTAAAGTCTATGATCATGTGTATGTTGGGTAGCGGGAAATCATCCTTGGGACATGCTTTTTTTAAGTCCCTGAAGTTTGTGTAGATTCTTATCTCTCCCAAAGGTTTGGTAACAGGCACCATGTTGGAGATCCAATCTGAATATTCTATAGCTTTGATAATCTTGGCTTGTAGGAGATTTTCTAGTTCATCTTTCACCAATAGGGCTACCTTAGGATGTATTTTTCATAGCTTTTGCTTTACTGGCTTGGCGTTAGGGTCTACTACGAGATGATGGACAATGAGATTTGGATCAATCCCTAGCATGTGTGCATATGACCATGCAAAATTTATAATTGATTCTCTAAGAAGCACAACGAAACCCATTTCTTCACCCTCTGTTAAAGATGCTGCAATGTAGGTGATTCTTAGGCATTCTTCTATACCCAAGTTGACTGGCTTGGTTTCCTCAATGATGATAGGTGATTGCTTGGGTCTGTAATCCTAGATGGGAGGAAGAGGCAAGTCTCCATCTTCTAGCACCTCAGAAAGGTTTTCACTAGAAGATACACCCTTTATTTTCTCTTTTTAGAATCGGAATGTGCCCCAAAGGGGTTTTCACATAAGGACTCATTCTTTTCTTTTTCTATTTTAATTTTTTGGCTAAATCTTGCCTCCTCCCCAAAATATCCTTTGGGGTTGAGCTTGCAGACATGAGCTGATTCATGTTCTTGATCTACTTGTTGGCCTGATGCTCCCATGAATCTTAGAAGTGCTTGCATGCTTTGGAACTCATCGATATGTGTGACACTTGGTTGGTCCTAGTCTATGAGTTCGGGATGGATGAGGGGAATTTCTATGATGTTAATGGCAAGTTGATGGAGAATAGAAGTTTCGATGAGGGTATCATCACCAAAGATGTCATCATATGATTTATTTTCTTCCTCTTCAAGGATGTGTTTGATCTCTATGAGGTCATCCTGGATATTCAAGAAGGGAATGTTGGTCAAGTTAGTATCCCCAGTCATGGTATTGGGTTCTTGTGTGTGCATGTGAGGGGTATTAAAACCAAGACCTTGATGCTTTGGATTTTTTGAGGCTGTGATTGGATCTTTGTTTCTACCTTCTTGTGGTCCTAGACCACCGCCTTGGCATTTCCATTGTTATGTGGCATACTTGTGTGATGCTGGATATTTCTCTTTGAAGTAGCCAATGAGCTCAGTGTCAAGAGTTGGGGGATCTCGGTGTAGCCACCGATTGATGTCAAGTTCCATCTCAAGACTGTCTATATTTCCATGGAATACAAAAGTTAAAGGTCCTATTTGCTTGATTTTATGATTGGCTTTAGCAGGCTTGCTTTGGTGGCTTGGGTGCCCTTGTGTATGTGAATCCAGAGGTAGGGCCCCTATTGCAAATGCATCAATTAAGATATATTCACCATAGCCCTGGTTGTTGATCTTGATGGAGGAGAGAGTGGAGGTGAGGATGGTCTCTAGATCTCTATGGGATCGGGAAGAGCTGGTGATAGAAGTGCCAATTTTAGTTCTAGGACAATGAGTGGAATGTGGGAATGATGATTCCAATGTATGATAGTACACAAAGGGTTGAGGGTCTGCGTGGATGGTGATCTTAGTGCCTTGATACAAAAATTTGATGCATGGATAATACGTAGATGGTATGGCTTTGATGGAATGGATCCATGGTCGGCTGAGGAGGATGTTAAATGGTAGGTCAAGATCAACAACATGGCAGATGGTGTCTTGAGTTGTCGGGCCTAGCTTGATAGGAGAAAGAATGGTACCTTTAGAGGTATGCTCCAAGTTATCGTATACCTTGATGGTGATGACCTCATGTGATATGTCAGCCTCTGTGAGCCCTATCTTTTGTATGAACTTCAGTGTACATAAATTTAGGGTCGAGCCATTATCTATCATGACCCTTTTTATGGAAAAATCTTTGACCATGACGATGATGAGGAGAGAGAGATTGTGGTCAGGTGCAACAGATGGTATGTCAGATGGCTTGAAGGAAAGAGTGGAGGGTACTGATAAATGTCCCACAAGGTTCTTGAACTGGATGGTATTAATGTCTATGGGGACATGTCCTTCTTGGAGGGCTCGGTTGAGGATTTCTTGATGGATGGGTGAAGTGCAGAGAAGATCAAGGATGGATATTTGGGTTGGTGTGTTCCCAAGATGTTCTATAAGGTTGTATTCTGCATTGTGTGATACCCTTGGATTTTCACTGGTGATAGATATCTGGCCTCTGCGTGTGGTGACTACACACTAACTATTGGCTCCTTTGACGTAGATGACATTGACTGTGGGCTCAACTTGGGTTATACATCCAATGCACTTGTGATAGTTTATATGAGCAGTAGTGTAGTCTTTGTGGTCAACATGGCCTCCTTGATTGCCTTTGCCTTGGTGTTGGGGTGGAGGATTGGTCTTGGCCTAGTTCTTCCCAACATTGTGTTGAGGGAACACATTCTGATAGATCTGCAAATTGGCATTAGGCGAGCCTTGGGCTAGTGTGTCCACTTGGATCTCTTTCCTATCTATGAGATCTTGGATGTAATGCTTTATCTTCATGTACCTTAGGGTAGTGTGTCCTTTGACATGATGATAATCATAGTACTCGTGATCTTTGTACTAGTTAGGTTTGGGAGTGGCATCATTAAATTGCTGAGTTGGTGCATACATGATTAGATTGGCCTTAGCCATGTGATGAAATATTACATCCAGAGGTTCACCAAGAGGTGTGAAGGTTCTCTTTTGGTGAGTCTGGGCTTGAGGCTTGTTCTAATTGGAAGTTGTTGATATGGCATTGACCTGATTGGTTGGATTTCCTTGGTTTGCTTGATGTGCTTGCTGTTTATAATGTTGCATGGGTTGTTGATTGATCTGAGGCTGATGTTGTTGATATGCAAGAGTTGGTGTAGGACCGGCCACAAAAATTTGGACATGCTTGGTGTCTGTGGCTCCATCAGTAACAACATTTTTGTTTTGATTCCATTAACATGGTTTATCATTTCTAGGCTTGTTGTAGGAATCATCCTTGTAGTGTCTAATTTTGCCTTCATCTAGGAGGCCCCTTTCAATATCTATCCCCTTGCTTTTGATATCTTGGTAAGTTTGGATGTAGTTCATCCTCATGAAGTGGGATAGTTTGGGATGTAGGGTATCGATAAAGAACTTGGTTAGATGCTTCTTAGGTGGTTGGTATGATAACCTGGTAGTGAGGTTCTACCATCGTTGCAAATAGTTGGCTAAGCTTTCTCCTCCTTTATGATTTGAGTTGCAAAGGTCTAGAAAAGACAACTCATTCTTGACATTATTGGCATACTAGGCAACGAACTTCTCAGAGAACTCAGAAAAAGTTGAGACTGTCCCATAAGGTATTTTTTAAAACCACTCAATAGCATTTCCTCCCAATCTCTTGGAGAATAGGCGCATAAGGTAGTTATCACTATGTTTCCCATCAAATAAAATTTTTTACTTCATTTATATGCGGCAATTTGCAAAGCTGTGTCAATGTTAGGTTGCAAATTGAACTGTGAACTTTGAACTTGAACCGCTCGGTTCAAAGTTCAAAGTTCAATATATTTTTCTCCAAAAGTGTTGCCCGTATGTTGTGTCTTGTAAAAGCCTCTTCTAGCCTCGTTCACATGTTAGTGTGTAAATGTTGAATTTAATCTTGAACTTTGAACCTCAGTTTCTCAGTTCAAAGTTCACATTAGAATATGCACTTCTACAATTTTACACTAAAAGTCTCCCAAGTATGATTTTAAATCATATTTTATATTTTTCCTAAGCTTCTTCTCAAAGTTTTTGGGGTCCACCATAGTCATTTTATGTGCATAAAAATTAACACATCATGAATTGTGTACTTTGAACCCAAATTTAATGGTTCAACGATCGATTCCCAAGGTGTAATAATACCTGAATATCAGCCGCAAGCCGAATCTTTATCGTCTGACAATGAAATGATTGATATGATGGGAGGAGTGGTGCCACCTTAGCTCAGGAGATTTTCTTAATAAATGAAAGTGTGTGAAACAAGTTGTTATCATTTATTGCGGCATGAAAGTGAATTAATGGCAGTTTTTCGTGAAGTGATGGGAAGCGAAGCAAATGTGTATTTGTTTTTCCCCTCTCTTTACATTTTTTCATTCTGTTTTGCTATCTTCTGGAGGTGTTTTGGGAGCTGTGAGGTAACTTTCTTGAAAGGTAGGAACACAGTGAGTTTCATAGCATCCTTGGCCCTGTAATTCATTTGAGCTTCTGCATTTTAAAAGAGTTGTTTTTGTAAGAAGTTTGCAAGATTGTACTTCAGAATGTCTTCTTCCAAACTAAAATTGATGAAAGAAAATAGATTTTCTCTAGTTAGTTGTTGTTTACCTGAAATGAGGGATACAGCTATAGTAGATGATGATATTGGGGAAATCATTTCAAGGCCGAGGAAAATGGTAGATGAAGCCATATCTGTTAGGATTGCAGAAAGTGATTTGTTACAAGCCACTCATTTTCCCGAAGTAATTCCATGCCTAGAGTTAGTAATAGAATGTCATAACAAGTATATCAAGGTTGAGAGGTGCATTAAAATAGAAAGTGGTGAATTTCTAGTAAACATTGATAGAACAGTAATAATGGCCGCTCTCAGGATTCTAGTAGTTGAAGTCTATGGAGATTGGAGTATCAGTAAAGCTATAGTGAACTCGGAGAAGAACAAGAGGGAATATAGAAATAATATAGCAAGGGACTGGTTGTTAAACCCAAAGAAGGGTGGTGCCCATTTTCCTAGACCGCTTAGAAAGGATCACTTGTTTAGGGAGGTTAGGGATATAACGGTAATGTTGAACAGGATCAAAGGTAACCCCATAGATACCAACTAGGAAGACTGGATGTACATTTTTGTACAGGCTATCCTAGATGTTGGTAATGCTATTGACTAGGCCGAAATAATAGCTGAACAATTACATGAAATTTTATCCCAGCCAACTTTAATTTCTAGTTTTTATATGTCTTCATACCTCTTTTATATTCTCTCCATCTATAGAATCTGGGATGGTCTGCCTCATCAAGAATGGAATAGTAGTATGCCCATCTATGAATACCACCCCTTATTACAAAAAGGAAAACATCCCATGGGTTTTAAGAAAGTGCATGATACCTTTTCCTCCAAATTGGTCTTTGAATTAAGAGAAAAGCCTAATTGCAGGATATCAAAGGAGACTATGGAATTTGTGAAAATCTATGGAATTTTTATATTCAGTTTCCTACTTTTACCTATTTAAGAGTAGGAGGTTTTAGTGATGCTCCATTAAAACTTCCCAGGTATTGCCCAGACAAGTGCATTCTTCTTGAAGTAAGAAGATAGTTATTAATGGTTGAGAAGAAGTACAAAGTCAAGAGAGGTATTGGTGCCTTCTTCCCACTTGAACTAGGACATTACAAGTTCCATTTAATGCATGACTTTGCCTTTTTGATCAATGAATTGAAAGAAATGAATCTCCAGCCATATTAGGCCAAGAACTACTTTGGTAGAAAATGTTTTGTTGAGAGTCATTTCAGAGTTGATGCAATGTTCCTTCATCAACCAGCTTTGGAATATTACTAGGATGATTGCATAGATGAGGTTGAGGTCACTAAGAGATTGTGTTCTAGGTTTTCCCTCAAATAAATCACTGCCTTCAAGCTGCCTTTCAGCATCAGAAATGTTGAGGAAGATGACATTACATCAGAGCCAGAAAATGCAGTATCAAGAGCTAAAATGGTAATCAAAAGAATTGACTGGCTGGCAGAAGAAGAAGAAAATGTGAAGTCTCTAACTAAGGAATTTTTCCAGAAGACAGAAAAATGGCTCAAGGCTCAGAAGAAGATCTCAGCTACCCCTGTGTTGGGAACCAGAAAGAGTCCAAGGGCTCATAAAATTGAATCCTCCCCTATTTTGACTAATAAGATTGAATCATTACTTTCTGCAGGTGTTTCATATTCTCCAGAAGTTCCTGAAGATTCAGAGTTGATTTCTAATGATGCTGTGAAGTTTACAAGATAGAAGAGCAAAAGAAGTGAGAAGGTAGATTCTGCTTTTTGCATTGTCCTAGATTCTGACACCGAGGAGCCTAGCATAAAGCAATTCAAAAGGTTGAGAAGAGGTAAAACATCCAATATGGATTCAAAATCAGCTGAAGGTGATGGGATTTCAAGTCAACAAGAGCATGTTACCCCAAGCAATCCCAGTACCATTGTTTCCCTACAAAATGTGACTCCTAGTTTGCCAAATTGGATGGATCTAACTATGAATAAGAAGAGGAACATTGTGTCTACCTCAATCCCTGTTGGTGATCTGGTCAGTAAATACCTTGGAAAGTCTCCCAGAACAAAGAAGCCTAAAATGGAATCTATGGTGGATGTGGATCCAATCACAGGTCATTGGGTTGCAGAGATTTTCAAGCCCAACTCCAACAAGACCAGTGCTAAAGTCACCGAGAAAGATTTCACTATGGACAAAGTGGATTTAGGAGTGTCCTCACGAGCTATTGATCTGAAGATTTTGAATTCAGCAAACAAGAAAATCAATCATAGAGTGCTAAAAGATGTCGAAGACAAAGCAAAGATGAATCAAGCTTTATGTGAAATGGTGAATTACATCCATCAATTGTAGAATCCCATTCCTCAACCTTTGGCAATGGTACCATTAAGTCTGGATGTCAAGTCTCCAGACAATCAAAAATTTCTTGATCAAGTACATAAAGAGAGATCCCTCTCTAAGGCGTTCTATAATTGGATGGGAGAAGTTGGGGAGATGGTTAATCACTTTGCTCAAGCTTATGAGAGCTCAAATAATCAGTCTTCTAAATTGATATCTACCTTAGAGGCTAAAGTCAAACTCTGGGAAGGAAAGAGAGACAGTCTGGAGATAGCAATAGCTAATATGGAAGAAGCTTTCAGTTATGGCATAGAAAAGTTCTTGTCTAAGAAGACAATTCCTGATGTCGATACTAGTATCCTCTTTGTGGAAAAAGTAAATGAAGAATGGTGATGTACCTTAATTGATCAAGGTATTCAAGAATTAGAATAGATTCTAAAGACAGTAGCCTATGTTGAGGAGTTTGTGAGCAACCATATAAATTGTGTCTACAATCTATCCATAGGAGAATTGAAGACGGGAATAGATGAGGCCAGGATGAAATAATCCTTCACTAGAAAAGCACAAGGTTTAAAAGATGCCAAAGAAATGGTAGCCTGAGACTGCTCATTCATCGCCAGGCTACAATCATTGATAATGCTCGGTGAAGAATAGGTGAAAATGCTGGATACTAAGTTGGAGCAGTTACAAAACTGCAAAGATATCTAGGAACAAAGGCTGGACCTCATTTCTTTGCCAAACAAGGAGATGCTGGAGAGATTCATGGTGGCTTTCAAGGAGTGGTCGAATAAGCGCAAAGCAACTAAGGCCACTGTTAATGCTGAGGCCGAGAAAAGCTAATCTTTTTTTATTAGTTTTGAAAAGGATGGTTCCAAGTAGTTATAGGGTGTTAGTTCTTTTCTAAAAATAGACTTTAGTTATGAAACTGTTATGCCCTGCGTGGCTATAAGTTAATTTTTGAAAGACCTTGCAAGGGTCGGTTCTCTGGTAGTAGAAAAAACATATAGTTTGATATTTACTAGAAATACTTTGGTGAAATGGTGGATGTTTTGATTTGAAACTTATAATATAGTATCAGTGGATATATATATATATATATAACAAATAGTAGTATTTCTATCAGATCAGTGTGTCTGGTTAATGCATGTGTGTTGATTTTAGTTGGAATTGATTTCATGTTGCTGCAATCTATGTATATGTTTCAAAATCATTCATACATTCCTTTTCAATGTTGTTTCAGTACATGTTGAATCGATCTTTCTAGGAATTTTCTTTATAATCTCAGTCAGTTGGCTTAAATAAATGTGGATTCTCTCTCAGAGCATAAATCTCTTAGTAATCATTTTATATGAGTTTTGAAAAGCCTTTTTGTATTTTCAGGTCAAAAGTATACATTTCTTTTACAGTTTTCATTCTTTTCAAATAAGTGAATTGTCAAGATTGATCTTTATATAAGGTAGTTGCTCCTTTGATCACAAAGAGTTTAGTTGTGAGTGACAAACTCAACTGTTGTATGAGTTTTTCCTTCATCTTGGGCCAGAGTATTTATAATTTGTTATAATTTTATTAAGATGGAAAATCTGTATACTAACAGATTTTTGGCGACTCCGCTAGGGACACTTGTAAGTAGACCAGAGCTTAACTCTTCTCTTTTAATGGTCAATTATGGTGCTACGTGCTGAGGTCATTCCTGGCTAGCAAGAGCTTCCCCAAGTATTATAACCTAATCTTCACTTCACTGATACACAGGAAGATATCATTGTTGATTTCAATAGTACTGCTTAGAAATTAAGAACAAGTGGTCAGCAATACCAACAAGTGAGATTAGTAATTAAGGAAGAAGAAGAGATTGGAGAATGGTTGAGACATTTTCCCTTGGCGCAGCCAGCTGCTGTAGAAAATAGAGCAGCCCAAAGATCTAGAGGATAATCTTTTCTTTTTGTATTTTTGTTTTAGTCCTAGTCAAAGCTGGTAGAAAGGAGATATACCCGAGGGGATAGAGAAAAAGGACTGGTTGATGAAGATTTTGAGGCCCTTGAGTGATTTAATTTTAACCCTGATATTCCTTTGAGAAGAAAGACTCAAACAACTAGTAGAGCCTCCTCTCCTATCAAGTCTACTATTCCTATTTCAGGTTTCCAAGCTCTCACATTATCTGGCACATTAACCCCATCCATTTTTAATCCTCAACCCCTATATTTTTCTTTGGCACTCATGGCCCAAAATCAGCCATGGGGCACTCAGGTTGGTCCTCTGGACCTATCAAATTTTAACCTACAAACTTTACCCAAAGGGGCTAGAGAGGTTCTGCCCAAGTTCAGTGGTAAAGTTTCTCCAAGTGATCATGTTAATGCTTTTAATACTACATGCAGTGTGATAGGAGTAGGCACAGAAGATGTGGTGATACGTCTTTTTGTTCAGACCTTGATTGAAACTGCGGCAAACTGGTTTCATCATTTTCCCAATGGGTCCATAACAACTTGGAATGGCATGAGAAAAACTTTCATGGCTTGCTTTAAAGCAGCTGATGATGAACATTCCTTATTATTGACATCTCCCAATTAAAGAAGGAGATGCAGGAACCTATGCGAGAATTTATAGCTAAATTTAACAAGCTCTTGCAGCAGATTCCTACTGCTCATTGTCCTAGTGACAAAAATAGAAAGGGGTTCATTGTAAATGCTATGCCCCTTGACATCAGTTTCCATCTTAGATGAGGAAGAGTGGCAGACCTACCAGCTGCCCAAGCATTAGTAGTAGAGCTTGAAGATGACATGATTATGGCTGGGAAATGGAGAAGAGATGTTCAAACTCTTGGTAATCAAGCCTCTACATCGCAGTCTTATGATCTTGTAGTTCAGAGACTGGTAAATGATATGATTACCTTAAAAAGGAAATTACCAAAAACTCCCCCTACTCCATATCAAGACATTCCTAGAAGATATGGAGGGCAAGGAGCGGGAAATTATGTAAAGCAATCAAATACATTAACACATCAGCCTAGACTTCAGATTGAAGCACCTCCTGCTAAAAAAAACATGTGTATTTTCTACTTGACTGATGAGCATGATGGTGATTCTTGTCCTGAGATGGTGCGGTACAAGCAAATGGAGGCTAACAAAGAGACCATTGTGGAAATTCCTAGTAATGAGGATAACTTTAGAGGACCTGGTGACTCCATAAGTTATTATCTCAAATATGAGTCTGACTTAGAACGAGATGGTGACATTCTTACTTCTCTGGAGCATCCCTCATATTCAATGCTTACTTGAGCGCAGCAAGGTAGTAAAAACCACAGTCATTCTCCATCTCCATTTCAAGGCAAGAAAGGTAAAGAACCAATAAATCAAGCTGACATTAATACAAAGACTCTAGGGAGTGAACCTATAGGGATTAAAATCCTCAAAAGGTTAGATTCTGAACCAACTTTTGATTTTATAGAATTCTATAAATCTGCTAAAATTCAGATATCGCTTGCTGAATATTTGCAGTCAAATCCTGGTGAATTAGACAAGTTGGTTGCTTATGTGAAAGGCTCTTCTCATGTTGTTTAGTCCAATCAGGTAAACACCACATCCACTAATGAAACCCCTGTGGAACCAAATGTAAAACAACCTGAGATCAATGAGCCCATCGTTAATCTTGAATCCTCAGAACCTGCTCCAGTTATAGGGAAACCTGAGCCCTTTTACATCTCATTGTTCATCCATGGTCACAAGCTTAGTAATTGTATCATAGATTATGGAGCTTCTGACAATATCATGCCCTCCTCAATAGCAAAAGCCCTTGATCTACCTTTGACAAAAAAATTTGGTAGGTGCTACTCCATGGACTCCAAACAAGTCCCTTTAATTGGCCAAATCAAAGATGCTCAAGTTGCTTTAGCAGCTTTTTCTGACAAAAGACTCAAGTTGACCATTTTGGTTGCTGATATTCCAGCAAGTTATGGTATGCTCTTGAGCAGAACCTTTTGTAGGGATCTGGGTGGAGAGATCAAATTGGACTGGTCTCAAGCTATTGTTCCCATTAGAGATAAAAAAGTTACTCTTCAACTTGAAACTAAATGCAAGTACACAATTTTTCCCTCTGATGATCCTAAGTCTCATATTTTGTAACAAGAGACTAATTTCTCTAATTATTTGATCATGCCATAAATTGAAGTCATGAATGAAAATAATGATGAGGAACTGTGGACCTTAGAATTTGATGGTAGTTGCTCATCCACTGGTTCGGGGGCTGGAGTGGTTTTGATATCACCTACTGAAGAAAGATTCCCTTATGCTTACAAGCTTGAGTTCAAGAACACAAATAATACTACAGAGTATGAAGCTTTATTACTTGGGATTCTAGAAGCCAAGAGGAAAGGCATTAAAATGCTTAAAGCAAAAGGTGATGCTGAGCTAATTGTGAAATAGATAAGGGGAAAATATGCAATTAGGAATGATAGAATGAAACATTACAGAAATAGAGTCTGGGATGAAATTGAAGGATTTCAGGCTTTTTCTATTGAATCCATTCCTAGAGAAAAGAATTCTAGAGAAAACACTTTAGCCAGTTCTGCAACATTGTTGATTCCTCATCCTGACTTCGATAGTGATCAGTATACTATTGAGCTCATCCATCAACCCAATGTTCCCAATAATGGTAATTCCTAGTAGGTTTTCAGCAATGATGCTCATGTGTTGTCCTTTCTTCAAGGTATGGAAAATTTTTCCTCTATTTTCTTTGAGGGTTCAGAATCTGAATGCCAAGAGTTCTGTTATGATGAAAAGGTTGAAAAAGAAGAAAAGGTTATTCAATTAAAAAGGAAACCATATTCCTAAAGGCCTTGTAAATATGGAAAAGTTGTTTGATCGTAGTGATTGCTTCATAGGTCATACCGACGGGACAAAAGAGGATTAGCCCGGTAGTTATGAGAAAATCAATATTGGAAGCAATGAGGACCCTAAGTTTGTCAACCTAGGTATATGTTGTAATCCAATGGAGAAAGAAGTGTTTACAAAATTGTTGTAGGAATTTTGAGATGTTTTTGCTTGGTCATATGAGGATTTAAAAGATTTCAAAAAAGGCAAGTTCCAGCATCATATCCCTTTAAAGCCAAGAGCTAAACCCTTCAGATAGAAATTAAGGAATTATAATCCTAGAGTTGCTGATGCCATTTTCTGAGAAGTTCATAAAATGCTTAAGGCAAAAATAATTTATCCAATTCATCATTCAACCTCGGTGGCAAACATTGTTCTTGTCCATAAAAAGAATGGAGAAATTTGAATTTGTGTTGATTTTTGAAATCTCAATCAGTCTAGTCTGAAGGACAATTTTGCTCTTCCTAACATGGATCATATCCTTCAAATGGTAGCAGGCTCTGAAATTATGTCAATGTTGGATGGGTTTTTAGGGTACAACCAAATTAGTGTGGCCCTAGAAAACCAGCACAAGATGGTGTTCACTACTCCCTGGGGTACGTTTGCATATAACTGAATGCCATTTGGACTGATTAATGCAGGAGCAACTTTCCAGTGGGCCATGAATTCCTCCTTTAGTCATTTAATGAATAAGATGATCATGGTGTATCTTGATGATATGACTTTTTTCTCACGTAGAAGAAAGAAACATCCTAAAGACCTGAAGCTCATTCTCCAAGAATGTAGGAATCAAGGGATATCTTTAAATCCCAAGAAATCAATTTTCTATGTGACTGAAGGAAAATTGTTAGTTCACATAGTTTCAAAGAAGGGAATTGCAATAGACCTAGAAAGGGTGCGAGTGATTCAGCAATTGTGTTTACCATCCCACAGGAGTGGAATAAGGTCTTTCTTCAGACAGATAAATTTTTTGAGGAGATTCATGCCAGATTTTTTAGAAACAACTAGACCCATGGTCAACTTGTTAAGTGAGAAGCAAACATTTAGATGGAACGATGAGGCTAATAAATATTTCAATAAAGTTAAAGAAGCAATTATGCATGCTCATGTCCTTGCTCACCCATATTTTCATAAGGATTTTGTGATACACTGCTATGCATCAAAGCATACAATGTCAGGAGTCCTGTTATAGAAGAATGAGGCAAGTGAGGAAGTGCCTATTTCTTTTATGAGTGTCCCTCTAAATAATCATGAATTGAAGTATTCTCCCATAGAAAAATAGGCTTACATAGTAGTAAAAGCCATAAAGCAATTCAGGTATTATATCCTGCATTCTCATTCCATAGTGTATGTCCCAAATTCTATTGTCAAAAGTATACTAACTCAACAAGAGGTATCTATGAATAAGAGAGCTAATTGGGTGTCCAAGGTGCAAGAGTTTGATCTTGAGATCAGACCTACCAAATTGGTAAGAGGCCAAGGTCTATGCAAATTAATTGCTGAAAATGATATGATTCCTGAAGGTGATATTCCATTATCTTTATTTACAAGATTAAAAGACACATGGTTTTCTGATGTTTCCTACTACCTTACATATGGAGAATGTTCAACTCACCTTATAACAAAAGAGTAGAGAAACTTGAAGCTTAAGGCAGCTAAGTATGTGATAGTGGATGATATTTTATATAAAAGAGGTTTAGACGGAATGTTTCTCAGGTGTGTAGATGAAGATCAATAGAAGAAATTGCTTCAATCTTTTCACAGTGAAGCATGTGGTGGACATTTCTCCTCAACTGTAACTGCTTTCAAAATTTTGAGGAACTATTATTACTGGCCTGGAATATTTAAAGATGCCTACAAATGGGTAGCACAATGTGAAAAATGTAAGTCATTTTCAGGAAAACCACATTTGGCTGCTTTACCCTTAAGACCAGTCATAATTGATGAGCCATTCAAGCAGTGGGGTTTAGATTTCATAGGACCAATAAATCCCCCATCTAGTGTTGGACATACCCATATTCTAATAGCTATAGATTACTTTACTAAATGGGTAGAGGCTATTGCGGTAAAGAAAACTACTATTGAAGTGGTCTGTTCCTTCTTTAAAGAGAGTATTTTGGTTAGGTTTGGTGTTCCTACAAAGATTGTCGTTAATAATGCACAGAACTTTTCTTCTCAAGATATGCAAATTTTCTACTATGATAATGGGATTCAATTGGCACATTCATCTAATTACTTTCCCCAAGGCAATGGGCAAGCAGAATCTGCCAATAAAAACTTGATCAATATTATGAAGAAGCTAGTGAATGAAAATTCTAAAGACTGGCATAAGAGATTGTTCGAAGCACTCTGGGCTGATCGTACTTCCCCTAAGAGAGCTATAGGTATGAATCCATTTGAACTGGTCTTTGGAGTAGAAGCTCAACTCTCATTGCCTCTGGAGTTATCAGCCATAAAATTATAGAAAGTAATTGAAGATCAAACCTTTTCTAATGGACTGGATAAAAGGATCATGTACTTGAGCAAGATCCAAGAAGAATGAGACAAAATGGTGAATCGCATAGCCCTGCACCAATCTTGGGTGAATAAAATTTTTGACAAATGAGCCAGGCCTAGGAATTTTATGGAGAATGACAGAGTGTTGTTATGGGATAAAAGAAGAGAGCCCCGGGGTGCTCATAGCAAATTTGAGTCCCTTTGGAAGGGACCTTTTGAAATCAGTCAAGTTTTGGGACCTAATTCTTTCAAACTCAGGTACGCAGATGGAACTAAAATGCCCTTATCTTATAACGGGCAAGATCTGAAGCTTTATGAGCTATAGATAAGTTTGGCCCTTCCCTATACATAAGTTTTTTTTTTTTGCTGTAGGTTAGTTGTGTGTGTTGTCTTTTTGGCTTGTGCGAAACTAGAGAGCTTGAATTCCTATTTTAGTCCTTTACAATCCTAATCCCCAGTCAGAGCCACCTATTGCCTGTCAAATAAATTTTTTTACTTCATTTATATGCGACAATTTGCGAAGTTGTGTCAATGTTAGGTTGCAAATTGAACTGTGAACTTTGAACTTCAACCGCTAAGTTCAAAGTTCAAAGTTCAATATATTTTTCTCCAAAAGCATCGCATGTATGTTGTATCTTGTAAAAGCCTCTTCTAGCTGCGTTCACATGTTAGTGTGTAAATGTTGAATTTAATCTTGAACTTTGAACCTGGTTTCTCAATTCAAAGTTCACATTAGAATATGCACTTCTGCAATTTTACACTAAAAGTCTCCCAAGTATGATTTTAAATCGTATTTTATATTTTTCCTGAGCTTCTTCTCAAAGTTTTTGGACTCCACCATAGTCATTTTATGTGCATAAAAATTAACACATCATGAATTGCGTACTTTGAACCCAAATTTTATGGTTCAAGGATCAATTCCCGAGGTGTAATAATACTCAGATATCAGCTGCGAGCCAAATCTTTATCGTCTGACAATGAAATGATTGATATGATGGGAGGAGTGGCACCACCTCAACTCAAGAGATTTTCTTACTAAATGAAAGTGTGTGAAACAGGCTGTTATCATTTATTGCGGTGTGAAAGTGAATTAATGGTAGTTTTTTGTGAAGTGATGGGAAGCGAAGCAAATGTATATTTATTTTTCCCCTCTCTTTACATTTCTTCATTTTGTTCTACTATCTTCTGGAGGCGTTTTGGGAGCTGCAAGGTAACTTCCTCAAAAGGAAAGAACACGGTGAGTTTCACAGCATCCTTGGCCCTATAATTCATTTGAGCTTCTGCATTTTAAAAGAGTTGTCTTTGTAAGAAGTTTGCAAGATTGTATTTCAGAATGTCTTCTTCCAAAGTAAAATTCATGAAAGAAAATAGATTTTCTCTAGTTAGATGTTGTTTACCTGAAATGAGGGATACAACTATAGTAGATGATGATATTGGGGAAATCATTTCAAGGCTGAGGAAAATGGTAGATGAAGCCATATCTATTAGGATTACAGAAAGTGGTTTGTTAGAAGCCGTTGGTTTTCCTAAAGTAATTCCATGCCCGGAGTTAGTAATAGAATGTCATAACAGGTATAGCAAGGTTGAGAGGTGCATTAAAATAGAAAGTGGTGAATTTCTAGTAAACATTGACAGAACAGTAATAATGGCCGCTCTCAGGATTCCAGTAGTTGAAGTCTATGGAGATTGGAGTATCAGTAAAGCTATAGCGGACTCAGAGAAGAACAAGAGGGAATATAGAAATAATATAGCAAGGGACTGGCTGTTAAACCCAGAGAAGGGTGGTTCCCGTTTGCCTAGACCTCTTAGAAAGGATCACTTGTTTAGGGAGGTTAGGGATATAACGATAATGTTGAACATGATCAAAGGTAACCCCATAGATACCAACTGGGAAGACTGGATGTACATTTTTGTACAGGCTATCCTAGACATTGGTAATGCTATTGATTGGGCCAAAATAATAGCTGAACAATTACATGAAAGTTTATCCCAGCCAGCTTTAATTTCCAGTTTTTATATGTCTTCATACCTCTTTTATATTCTTGCCATTTGTAGAATATGGGATGTTCTGCCTCATCAAGAATGGAATAGCAATATGCCCATCTATGAATACCACCCCTTATTACAAAAAGGAAAACATCCCATGGGTTTTAAGAAAGTGCATGATACCTTTTCCTCCAAATTGGTCTTTGAATTAAGAGAAAAGCCTAATTGCAGGATATCAAAGGAGGCTATGGAATTTGTGAAAATCTATGGAATTTTTATATTCAGTTTCCTACTTTTACCTATTTAAGAGTAGGAGGTTTTAGTGATGCTCCATTAAAACTTTCCAGGTATTGCCCAGACAAGTGCATTCTTCTTGAAGTAAGCAGACAATTATTAATGGTTGAGAAGAAGTACAAAGTCAAGAGAGGTATTGGTGCCTTCTTCCCACTTGAACTAGGACATTACAAGTTCCATTTGATGCATGACTTTGCCTTTTTTATCAATGAATTGAAAGAAATGATGTTGATGCAGAGGTTTGTTAGGAAAAAGAAGGAAATGATTGTGTTGCCCCTGGAAATGATGATGTTTCTTGGCCTATGGAAGGTGGCAGAATTGCTTGTGTGGCAGCTTGTGTGGGAGGTGGAGGTTGGCTTTGTGTGAAGCTTTGGACCTGAGTAGCGACTTGGGATGATGTAGAAGATGATGGTGTTCCCATGATGGAAAATGGACTAGATTGTATTGTCGCTTGTGTTGTAGGACTTGCAAAGATGCTTTGCAAGAGGATGGATGGGTGAGGTTTCTTGAGATATGTGCAAGTTAGGATCAGGGATTTGTTGGATGATGGGAGTATAGGCTTTTGTTGGGATTTGGATGGCTTTTATGGGGATGAGAGGTTGGAGATGTGGTGGAATGGAAGTACCCTCTTGTGCAAAGTTTTCCATTTTAGCCTATCGATTCTAATCAATGATTGTACTCACCATTTGTGCATGCCCTAGATAGCTCATGAATGTTTCCATGGAAAATAAAGTAGGGGGTCCATTGGGATCATCCCATATATTATCAACTTGTGGGATTTGTGGATTGTAAGTTACCATCGTGCTGGTAGGATTGTTAGGATCAGACAAACTAGTGGCTTGATTGGGATCCATGTTCCTTCTCCTCTTGGATCACGTCTCGATAGGCATGGAATGTAGATCTAAGGATGAAAATACAGATGATGGTATGGATGCAAGATTGCTTTCTAAAAAATTCTAAGGATGATGGATGCAAATCTAAAGAAATTCTAAGGATGGTGGAAATATAGGATGTGGTACAAGGATTTGGAACAACTGAAGGATGATGAAATTCTGAAGGGTGGTGGGATGCTTGAAGGATGGTGGGATGCTCTGATTTGGATCAAGGATGATGGAAGATTGGGTGGAAGATGGTGGAAGATGGTGGAATGCTCAAACATGATGGAGGATTTGTGGAGGATGGTGAAGGATTTACTAAGTGTCAACAAAATGAGTTATTGCTTCCTAATGTAGGATCAAATAGGATTGGATTGTCAACCTAGGATAGACTGATGATCTTTGGCTAATAGGATTCTTATCAATGCACGCAAATCTCTTGCTCAAGATGATGAGGCTTACAAGGACAAGTATGGATTCCCTAGACAATGCTCTATCAAAGGGTGGAGATTTCTAATTTTGGGTAAAGTTTTGAAGAAACTCAAAGGGTACAACACTAAGTGTTAGGATTTTGGACTACTAGATTTAGTGCAAGGATGATGTCTTTCTGACTTGGATGGTGGGTACTGGATTTGGATTAAGGATAGTGGAAAATGACAAGGATTATGATTGGTGGTTTGTTGATGGAAGGATGATGAAGGATGATAGAATGATGCTATTTCTAAGAGGATGATCTAGATGCAGTTGAAAAGGATGACCTATGATGCAACTAGGAAGATAATATGTGATGATGCAACTAAGAATGATTTAGGATGTAACTAGGGATGGATGGTGATGTAATGATGCAACTAGGAATGATCTAGGATGAAAGGATGTCGAGATAGATTTTGGGATTCTGAAGGAGTGGTAGATAAGTGATGGGCCAAACTAATCCTCGCTCTCTAGGTTGATATTGTTGGCATTAAGCAGAATTGCCACTAGTGACAACACTTATTTGCATTCTGGGTGCAAACCGAGCAGACAGTGCAAACCGAGTAACATCATGTCTATCGAGTCACCAGTATTTATCGAGTTCAAAACCTACCGAGTGATCAGTATGAACCGTGCCTTCACTTCTACCGAGTGCATGACGATGTCGAGTAATGCAGTGGATGCCGAGTATCAGAAAGTCACCGAGTTAGTTTGTAGGAACCGTGTAACCATACTTGGGCCGACTTAGTAGCACTTATGTTTATTTTTCAAGCCGACTTTGTAATTGTAATTGAAATTAATTGTTTAAGACTTGTATATAAACAATGTTGTAAAAATGTCAAAAAAAATATAAGTAAGAAGCATATATGTGAAAAAGAAAGAAAGGTAGAGATAAGCGAATTACAAAGGGCTTCAGCAGTATAAGGAATAGCAAAGACAAATTCATCACAGAAGGTGATCAGTACATCAGCGAATCTCAATCAGCAATCCAGTTGCAAAGCCAGAGATCTACTGTTTCATCCTAATAGGTGAATCAGTACTAAATCCTTTAACCGGGTAGACTTAACAGTCTTTTGTAAAATCTCTTTACCGAGTGCATACTTCATTGTATGTTTTGTAAATCCTTTAACAGGGTGGATTTAGCAATCCTTATTGCTCCTAACAAGGTAGATCATTAGAAGTGATCAAATTGTAAGCCTTAACCGGCCAACTTTATTCTGCAGTATTAAAGCTTTGTGGGTTTCATCCCCACCCCAGTTTTACTTTCTTTTTGGAAGGTTTCTGGGTAACCAAATCTATGTGTCATTATTGTGAATGCATTTAAGTTTCATGCTTTCTGTATGAAAAGGTTAAAAGTAAATTACATGTTAAATTGAAAGAAAATTTGGAGTTACTGATTCACCCCTCCCCTCTCAGTAACTCGGTTAATTCCTGAATATTTCCAACAATTGGTATCAGATCAGCATTGGTTCTCAAGACAAAGCTTAACTAGTTTGAGCAAAGATCCAGGACAATGGAGGTATTCAAACTGAACAAGGTGATTGAAAATGAAAAGCTAGATCTGGAAATGGCCATAGCTAAACTCAAAGAAGCAAAAGAACATCTTTCCCAATCCCTAAGAAGAAGGAAGGAACTTGCAAATCAGATGAATGATCAGAATTACATTGAAGAAAAGATTGAAGATCTTTTTCCCTCAAATAACTCAGATGAAGCAAACAATGCTGTCAAAGAACTCCTAGAAAATAATGGGTCTCTGCAGGAAGAAGTGAGAAAATTAAAAAGAGAACAAGAGCTACACTCTACAAGATTCTGTGAGATCTTGGAACAAAGAAACAAGTTGAAAGATGAATTAGATGGAAGGAACATTGAAGTCCAAAATAAAACCCTTTAGCTAGAAAACCTAATTGATCAGATCTCTCATACAAATGAGGAAATTCTGAATCTAAGATCAGAAATAGAAAGCACAAAAGAAGAACTAAGATCTAAAAAGGAAATCAATCTAAGATTGGTGGATGACCTAAACGCTAAAAAACAAATCAATGAAGGAATGCTAAAAAGTCAAGAAGACTTGAATCAGCTGTATGAGCGAAATCTTCATAGGCAAAAAGGAAAAGCAGGACTTGGATACAAAGGAGAAGGCGAATCTTCTAAGCAAGGTACTCAAAGAAATCAAAAACCTACTTGTAATCATTGTGGTAAAATAGGACATACTTCAAATAAATGTTGGAACAATGAAAAAGTAGAATTCAATAGAAAATGTTACAGCTGCAATCAACCTGGTCACAAAGCAAATGAATGCAGGGAAAAACCAAGATTCAGAGGTAATTGTCACAAGTGCAACAAACAAGGTCACAAGGCATCCGAGTGTAGATCCAAGACATTTAATCCAGCAGAACAAATTATGAAAGCAATGTTTGGATGGGACTACAACACCTGGTGTAGATGTCATTACTATGGAGAATATGGACACATTGGCATGAATTGCATAAAACATCATCTAAGGAAAAGAGATACTACCGTAAGATGCTTCAAATGCACTAAACTAGGTCACATAGCCAGAAACTGCATGAATGCTAGTGAAGTTGAAGATGGAAAGAAGAATGAAGCAACTAAGGTCAGGAAACAGGTGAGACAAAAATGGATTCCTAAATCTACCGAGCAATCCAGTCCAAGTAATGGAATGGATGGCTCTACCGACTCAAACTAAATTTCCAAGAAAGCACTGGAACTATATTCTCATAGACCAATCTCAAGTAGTTCCAGAACCGAATTAATAGAAAGATCTAAATCAGCATACAAGATGCAGTAAGATCATAGGGAGGTCAGTATCAGTCTCTACCGAGCGAGGTCGGTATCAGTCTTCACCGAGCAAGGTCGGTACGCGTCTTTACTAAGCGAGGTCGGAGCAATATGAATTCTCAAGTTCATCGAGTTGCGAAGTCTTTACCGAGCAATTAATTCTTAGTGGGTGATAGTCTATCGAAATTCATACCCTAATTTGTACTGAGCATTAATGACAGAGTTATAAACAAAAAGCAAGTAATCGAACTCATTCTTCACCGCGAACCTTTAGCACTTTGAGAGCAGAAAATTTCAAGAGCAACCCAGCGATTCAACACTTTTGCGAAAGGAATTTTCTGTGAGCTACCATGGCATCATCCAGCACTTCAGCGAAGAAAGGATCTGATATGTTAGTCCAAGGAGAATGGAAAGCACCAGATTTCAAGATCGTGCCCGTAATTGCAGCAGCCCTAGATCTGAACGGAGCTCAATCTCAGATTCCTCCTAAGGTACTACTTATTAACAATATCCGCAATCATTTCAACTATTCAATTCATGAAATGGGGAACCTAGAATTAGATACTGTGCATGAAGAACTGTGTGTGGATGGTATTCTGAAACCCGAGCACAAACATCTGGAAGATAAAGGTTTAGTTCACATTGCACATCTACCTCGAAACTTTCGAGATAAATGGGTTAGATACATTCTCAGCTGTGTACATGATGGCAAGATTTGGCTTGAGCAACCCATAGAGATCACAAAGAAGATGATTCATCAAATCACCGGTCTTCCCATGTTGAACAAAGCAAAAACTACCAAAACCCTAGGTCGGACGGAACTAGAGAAGAAAACCCTAGCCGAGTGGGACAGTAGAGGCATGAAAGTTAGCAGCATTACCGATGCTGAACTGAAGTTTGGTACACACATCATTGCCCATAAGATTTACAGTTCTAGTCGACAGAATAGTGTCTCCTGTGAAGCTATCGACCTAGCATACAAAGTGGTCAAGAATAACTTAACATTTGACCTAGCAGACTTATTGTTAAAGCAGTTTAACAAAAACATGGAAAGCATTCAAACTTCCAAAAACAATCCATGTAAGTTTGGATCCTTATTGGTCTGTTTATTCTTCTATGTTTAGAAATTCTTCCCTTCTAAAGGAAAAGTTGTATGGAGAAAAGATGTGCCAGCCCTTTATGAAATAAATGAATACATCTCAGAAATGGGTGAAAATTTTGAAAGCATCATGGATAATTATTTTTAGTCTTTCAAAGAGAAAATGAATGACAGATTCTGGATTCCACAGAAGTTGGTGGAAGATTACAAAGATGACATTTGTTTTATGGTGGACTGTGATAATGTATATATTCAAGCAGCTAAACCGAGGACTGTATATGTAAAACCTCTTCCTTATGAGGTAAATATTGATGAAACCAAGAATATCATTGAAGCTCTTCTTAATCAGCCTGTCAATCCCAAAGCTCCATATTTTGGAACATATGATGAAGCTAAGGTAAGAATTGAACTAAGCATAAATCTTCCACGGGCGGTAAACAAAGGAAAGAAGAGGATAGCCAAAATGCAAATGATAACCGAGGACAAAGAAGAAAAAGATGAAGAAGAAGAGGAAAAGGATGAGAAAATAGAGGAACCAGAACCTGCAAAGAAGAAAGGAAAGGTATTCATCACTAAGGCACCTAAGCCTCCCACTGCTATATTTACAAGGAGAAATGCAAGAGGCAAGGCAGACAAGGTAGATAAAGACATAGTATTCAAAAGGCCTCCTCTAAACTTTCAAGAAAAGATCAAACTCTTTAGAGACGGATCAGGATCTGGAGTAAGTAACATAAAATCCTTTAGATATGAAACCAGATTGGAAATAGAACAGAAGGAAATAGAAGATGCTGTTATTGAAAAGATGGGACAGTGGAAATACTCTCCTGAAGAAATAGCCCCACAGGTTCCAGCAGTTCTATTAAATCCAATAAAAATGAGATGGAGCAATGCAAAGCAAACAGTGATAGATATATTTGATCAAACCCTGAGACAGTTAATGTCGAGCTTGAAAAATGATGAAGTAAAGAAGGCATTAAAAGAAAATGAAAGTAAGATGACATTAAAGTTCAATACTTGTTTGATTTTGATCAACAATATTGAATCGGTTGTGAAGGCTGCAAATGCCACATGGAAGAACATATACCACCTTCACCAACCGAGTATTGAAACAGTCATAATAAAAGATATTGAAGATGATAGTGATGAACAAGAAGAAGACACTGAGGTAGATGATACTGTGAGGATAGGAGCAGAAGTCATTGCATCCCTTCCTACCTCTCCAGTAAAAGTTTCTACATCCAGCCCGGAGACACCTTCAAGCATGGTTGCGACAACTTCAACATTTGTCCAATCATCTATAGCAACAACAGAAGCAACTATCATTTCTTCTACCGAGTTGCAGTCTCCCGCATCATCAAGTTTTCTAGCAGTAAGTTTTCCAGTTTTTGAATCTTCAAGTGTAAATATTTTAAGTTCTCCAGTAGAAAGTATACCAGTCTCTATAGCTAGCCCTACTATATCTACTGTCACTACTACCAAGGCATTAAGTACAGATAAGCCTAAGGCTCTACCGAGTATAAAATTTTTGGGTAAGAATGTAGTAGAGGATATAGACTTAGATGAAGAGATAGAGATTCCTACATTGGATTTTGCAAATCTATCAGCAGACCAAATGCAAAATATAGGTGAGATCCTCCAAAGGAAAGCAAAACAAAAGAATCTTAAAGAGGAGAGAGACAAGGAATATCAAATCATCAAGGATGCTAAGGACATTTTGTCTGATGCATTAGGTATTAAAGTAGACTCCTCCCAACATATTTTGCTACAATTAGCAGAAGCAGTTAATAAATACAATGAGGATTCATCTGGGACAGAAAAGTTAGTTGAAAGAGCCGAGAAGAGATTCAACAATAAAGTGCTTGAGCACATTGCTCAGCACATAGCTATTAACCAAGTAGAATTATCTTCAGTTTTGTCAAACATTGAATCTATCTATTCGAATGCTACCTCTCTTTTGGCCAGATTGTGCAATATTGCCGAGTTCACAAAGGATGTTAAGGATAAAATGAATAAAATGGATGAGGATATGAAGATTAGCATACAGAAGCTGCAACTTGAACCAAGTTCAAGCTCTGCTCATCACATGAAAATCTCACACCTATCAAACATGCAGTCTGATCTACTGAAAGAAGACACAAGGATCCAGTCCACACTGCTAGACATCCAACACATGATCCTTCCCATCATGAATACAATGTATAAGCACATTGAACATTCCAAAACATTGATTCATGACAATCAGTTCTCTATAGTAGATCACATGATTGAACTCTCTGCAGAAGTCCAAATTGCAATCCAAACATGTAAGATTCTGCAAGAAAGTTGGGACAGAACCCTGGCACTAATAATGAAGGTACATTCTGATTTTCTATCAAATTTTGGATTCTCTCTGTAAATAACTTGTATATACACCTTTGGCATTATCGTCAAAAAGGGGGAGATATGTATAGAGGGAGATATATGTATAGAAGAAGATTTGTATAGAAATAGTTAGCACATTGAAAGGGGGAGACAATGTATAAAGCTCTATAACAAAGACAAATTTTGAAAAATCAAAATAAAACTCAGCATGATTCATGTATATAAGTTTTGGCCAATAAGTGTTTTTGTCACTAATGCCAAAGGGGGAGATTGTTGGCATTAAGCAGAATTGCCACTAGTGACAACACTTATTTGCATTCTGGGTGCAAACCAAGCAGACAGTGCAAACCGAGCAGACAGTGCAAACCGAGTAACATCATGTCTACCGAGTCACCAGTATTTATCGAGTTCAAAACCTACCGAGTGATTAGTATGAACCGTGCCTTCACTTCTACCGAGTGCATGATGATGCCGAGTAATGCAGTGGATGCCGAGTATCAGAAAGTCACCGAGTTAGTTTATAGGAACCGTGTAACCATACTTGGGCCGACTTAGTAGCACTTATGTTTATTTGTCAAGCCGACTTTGTAATTGTAATTGAAATTAATTGTTTAAGACTTGTATATAAACAATGTTGTAAAAATGTCAAAAAAAATATAAGTAAGAAGCATATATGTGAAAAAGAAAGAAAGGCAGAGATAAGCGAATTACAAAGGGCTTCAGCAGTATAAGGAATAGCAAAGACAAATTCATCACAGAAGGTGATCAGTACATCAGCGAATCTTAATCAGCAATCTAGTTGCAAAGCCAGAGATCTACTGTTTCATCCTAACAGGTGAATCAGTACTAAATCCTTTAACCGGGTAGACTTAACAATCTTTTGTAAAATCTCTTTACCGAGTGCATACTTCATTGTATGTTTTGTAAATCCTTTAACAGGGTGGATTTAGCAATCCTTATTGCTCCTAACAGGGCAGATCATCAGAAGTGATCAAATTGTAAGCCTTAAATGGCCAACTTTATTCTGCAGTATTAAAGCTTTGTGGGTTTCATCCCCACCCCAGTTTTACTTTCTTTTTGGAAGGTTTCTGGGTAACCAAATCTATGTGTCATTATTATGAATGCATTTAAGTTTCATGCTTTCTGTATGCAAAGGTTAAAAGTAAATTACATGTTAAATTGAAAGAAAATTTGGAGTTACTGATTCACCCCTCCCCTCTCAGTAACTCGGTTAATTCCTGAATATTTCCAACAAATATAGTGACAGTTAACCTAGAATTGATAAGCAAACTGCTTTACTCTGGCGTTATATCCCACGTTATCCAATTTCTCTTGATACTTCTCTTCTACTTGGGTTGCTTTTAGGATGGGTTGGTGATCTTTTAGGTCTCTCTCTGCAACTTTCTTCTCTTGATAAACTTGGGAATTCAGAAGTCTAGCTTTCTTGTGTTTGGTCAAATCAGACATAGCTTTGGAAAGATTTGGCAATTCAATTGAAACAAATCTCTGGGTGTCTAATTTCAAAGGATTCTTTTTGTAAGGATATCTGAATGATTTTGGTCAAATTCTGAATTAGTTTGATATCTCCAATGGTAAAGGACAAACTTCAACAAAGATTTTTTGAAAAGTAATCCAAACAAAGGACAAAGAAACTTTGTGGGATACAAGAAATATGACTGACCTTTGATTCTGATAGTTTTCCTAAAAAGAGTGTATGTTTCGACAAATGTTTGAACTGAGTTTGTAACTTTGAAGAACACACCAAATAGAACTACCTAAGGATGAGGCTAGTATCAAAATCTTTGCCCACAGCTTGATATCCCTAAAAGGGATACATATGGTGAGTGTCTTAAGGTGATCCGGGAAACCACAGGGATCGGTCCTTGCACAAAGATTTTGATACCTTTGGGAGTAGATTGTGTAGCTTCTAATTTAACAGGTTTTTAATTTGATCTGTGGAGTCCACCCAATCAGTTTGTACATGCATGACTCACTTCAGAGCCTAGTTGACCATGCTGAAATAGTAGGGATATTCACCTACCTTGGGCTACCATCAACACGCATTGCCTGAGCTTGAGGGGATAAAGTGAGAGTTTTCTCAGTGCTTTATTTCTATACCAGTCAGGGAAGTACCCATTTGAAGTCATTCTCCAAAGAGGAAGCACTTTTCTCTTTGGATAGGCTTTGCTAGAAGTAGAACAAATGAACTTGTTTGAGTTCAAGTGTTTTACGTCACTTAGATTAAGGATATGTTGAAATGGGAAACTCCTAGATGCACATCATGAAGATTCTTTCCCAATTTTTTGATTTAAGTAAATTTTGAAAAATGAAGCTTTTTGCCAAACACATGTGCCTAAGATTTTGATTTTTTCTTTTTCTAAAGACAAGAAAGCTTTTGAAAGAGATTGCAATTTTTATTTTTTTCACTTTAGCATTCAAGATTGAGTTTTTTTGCTTCTTTTAGGAACTTTGATTTTGAACTTTGAAATAAAATGAAGTTGCTTTGTTTTCACTTTTTTCATTCAAGATTGTGTTTTTCTTTAGGACTTAAAGGAAATGACTTTTGATTTTTTATTTTGATTCATTTCTTTAGGGTCATTCAAGATTGGATTTTCTGATTTCAAAGATAAAGTGTTTGATTGCTTTGCTTCAATTTTTTTCTTTAGTGGACTCAAGATTGGATGTTTCTAGAACTCAAATAAAGTAGTTAACCTTGACTTTGTTCATTCTTTATTAGCATTCAAGATTTGGATTTGTGTTTTATTTTAAGTCCAAAAGAAATTTGAGATTTCTTTAATTATTTTTAGAGCTTAAAAGAAAGCATTGAATTTTTATTCCTTTAAGCACTCAAGATTTGAATTGGATTGGTTTTAGGCCCAAAGGAAGATGTTTGGTTGTTTGTTTATTTCCATTTACACATTCAAGATTTGATTTGATTTATTTTAAGCCCAAAGTTGAAGTGTTTTGTAACTATGATTACCAAGAAGTTGTACAGAATCATTGAATGTATGCACAGATATAGTGAAAACATGTGCAGCAATAAAGAATGAATGCACAGAAACATAGAACGAAAGTGGGAAAAAAATAGAATGAACATGCAGAAAATATAGATAAATTTTGCACAAAAAACATAGACACGTAGAAAACATGGATCAATTCTGCATAGAAAATGTAAATGCGTAGAAAACGTAGATGAATTTTACATAGGAAATGCAGATGGATTTTAGACAACAAACGAGGATGTGCAAAAAATGCGAATGAATTTTACATAGAAAATGTGGACGCATAGAAAATGCAGATGAATTTTACACAGAAAATGCGTACACACAGGAAACACAGATGAATTTTTACACACCAAACATGGACGTGCAGAAAATGTGGATGAATTTGCATAGAAAATGTGGACATGTAGAAAATGAAGATGAATTTTCATAGAAAACATAGAATTTTGCACAGAAAACCCAGAACTTTGCACCAAAAACCCAGAACTCTGCACAGAAAATACACTTTCACTGAAAACACAGAACTTTGGAGGATGGCTGAGTTTTTGGAGTTTTTCTGATGGAAGATTAGGACAGGGGTCCCACAGGGCGTGCCAGAATGTAGATGCTATGAATCTGATCTGTTAGGAATAGGTGTAGACACTCAAACATTAGTCAAAACAAGCATGTGCATACACAACAAAAGATTCAAAGCTCCACCTCTGATTGAACCGAAACAAGAGCACCCAAGCCTCATTTGATTTGTTCATTTGTGGAGATATGTGGATGTGCTCTCAATAACACAATGATAAGACCCCCAATGCATGCTTAAAATGATTTAAACTAAGCTAAGAGGAGATCCCAAAATGGTACAAGACTAGTATGAAGAACTAGCTTGCAACAATGGATTCCAAATGATGAAGATTGAAGATGAAGATGATTTAAGCTATGATGCAAAAAGGAGATTCATTTAGCCATTAACATGATATTGTGATCCAAATAACAAGAAATGGAAGCTAAATATGCTAAATATTAGTAAGATTCAGAGCTATTTTAACACGATAACAATGCATAAAGACTTCTAAAATGATTTGCTCATGGAAGGCCTCCTATTTATAGGATTTGGAGGAAGGAGATGGGGTTAGGAAGAAGGGTTAGAGCTAGGGGTAAGGTTGAGGTTAAAGGTAGAGTTATGGTTAGAGGTGAGGTTGAGTTAGGCTCAAAGGTCAAAATTTGAGATAAGGGGCTCATAAATGACATTTATGAGTGCCATAAATGCTCAGGGGACAAGAGTGTAAGAGCAATAAATGCTCTTGGGTTAAGAGAGTGGTTAGGGGTTTGGTTGGGGGTTTGGAGTCAAAGTGCTTTTGACTTAGGACTTTCTATAAGAGTCTAGAGGTTTGGAGGAATATTAAATAAATATTTGATTTATTTAAATAGGATTTGGAGAGGAATATGTATTAAATGATTTTAATACATTTATGAAGGGAAAGTATTCAAATTTGATTTAAATACTTTTAGGAGTGATTCTTTGATTAAATAGATTTAATTAAATAGAGGAGGATAATAACAATAATAATTAATTAAATAATTATGATGTCATTAGGACTTTTATTAATTAAAATATTTTTAATTAATAAGTTGGATTTAAACATTTTTGGACAAATATGTTTAATTAAATGTCTTTAATTAAAGTAGGAGAAGATAATGGCATAATAATTAATTAATTAATTAATGATGATGTCATTAGGGGTTTTTTTGTAAAATATAATATGTTTATTTGGCAAAGGGATTTTAGGTGTCTACATCTAGTATATAACATTTTCTTCTTTAATCATGGTGTTCCTTAGCTTTCAAATAACAATGTTTTTTAGATAAAGATTGGAATTAAAGTGCATGCTCTGCATTTCTGTAGTGCTTAGCATCAGGTGCATGAATTGACTCCCACCCAGTAGCAAAACCTTCACAACAAGTTATTATGCAAAAAATTCAGTAAAGAAAAATTTATGCAGAGATTCTCACTTAATGATTTGGAAAAGTGATATATATTTTTTGAAGTTTAGATTGTATTTAATGGGATTTGAAGTTCCATTTTGTTTCGTATTGTATCATGTTTGAGGTAGGTGTGTCTCTACTAACTTACTAAGAGTTTGAGATATTTATATTGATGTTCATTGTTTATTGATCATTGATAAAAAACTAGTTGAAATATCTATACAAAATGTATGTCTGGTTCTTTGTTCTATTCCTCTTGAAATGTTAGTTTCTTTTCATGAATTTGAATAATTCATTTGAATTATACTTTGAATAGTTTTCTGAAAGGAAGCTTTTGATTGGACATTGTCAAAGCAAGCCTAACACCCTCATCATGCTATCATTTTTTGTAGGCTACTTGAACTGAAAGGAAAATTGGTCAAGGTACATATTAAGAAAATAGGTCCAATTTCTGTATTAGATTTCCCACATGGTGGATTGAGCCTCACACTCTCGTATTTTGGAGATTCCTTAAAATTTTGAAGAAAATTGTAACATGGACCTTTATCTTTTGAAGAAAATTGGAGGAGCTATTATATTGGATTATATACATCTTGGTTTGTTGTCAAACTGTTACTCTATTATAGAGTATGGATGCTTGCAAAGAGAAGAAAATCTTATAAAGTATGATGGGATTAGTGTACATGAGTGATGGGTAAGGAGTTTTATGAATCCTTTCTTAGGCTATGAAGCTTGTCAGTTCCCAAACAAATTCATCTTCTATTCCATTCATCGGGCATGTTGTGCATGTACCATTTTATATATTCTCAATGTATCTTGGGACTAAAATGAGGATTGTATTCCATATATGCATTTGATTTGGACTATGAAAAGTGCATTAATGCCTAGCTAAATAATGTTTCTTGTAGTTAGATAGAATTCTAAAATTTGGTGAATAATTTAAATTAAATACCTTTTTAAATTTAGGCATCCCAACCTTTGCCCCTTGTCACTTCCTTGTTGTTTCATCATTCACAAGTGACTTCTAATTCTATAGTCCACAACTGAGTATGTAACTTGTTATTCTTTTAGATTGTGTAGCAAGGGTTGGTGACATGACCACAACTCTTACAACTATTAGAGTTATTTATTTATATGTGATGCTTTTCCATGGTAACGTTTATCTACCCTCTAGGATGCTAGATTTATGAGGGTAACATATGCATTGGTGCATTATAGGGGCCAAGGGCTGGATAGTAGTTTATGTTTCCCAATGGGGATACCATTTGACTTAAAAAAAATGTTACTTATGTTCCTACGACTTGTATGCCTATGGTTTGAATGTCTCACTTACCTCGCCCCTCCTTTCTCTATTTGTAGAATTTAATTTTGACTTCTCTATTCTTTTCTTATATAGCTTGAATGATTTGTCCTTAATCATCTCCTACACATTTTTTATCCTTTCACTTTAAGATATTTGTGGGAATCAGATAAAAACAAACAAGGGTGCATAATTTATTTTGCACTATTTCCACATATAATTTGCCTAAAAAATGCCCCTCTTTGTGTTTCTCCATGTCTTTTGACTGTAATAGTTCAAAATAGGTTGCTAGCATTGTTTCTAGACAACAAAGAAAATTCTAACAAGAGACAAAGAAACATTTTTTGGTATTTTATGCCCGAGTTGATCATTTCCCTGAATTAATTTATATTTTATGTCATAAAAACATTCATTAGACCCTTGTTGCTTTTCAGTTTCCAGACTTGCAAATTAGTAGATCCCCTTTCCATCAATCCAGTGATTTAAATATGATACTATACTTTGGAAAATCACTGAACAAATGTCACTAACCATTGATGTGTTTGAAGACATGGATTTAGTAGCACATGAAATATCTACCAACCAAAAAAAGAAGACATTTTCTATCTCAAAAGATATACCATCAACATCTTCTCTATGAAGTCCTATAGAGGAAGACGAACTCTAGTTACCAATTTGCATTGTTACTTTGCAAGTCACTTCAAGAGCATATGGGAAATGCAAATAATATCTAGGAATAAACTCAGTAGCAAGTCATTGAGCACTTGCACAATCTGAAAGAACTATGAATTTTAGAAATTAAAAAACATCTATTTGATTGATACACATGGCTAGAAATAAAACAATCAGAACTGTTGTGAAACTATACCATTAATACATACATAAACCAGTCAAAATTCAAATAAAAACTAAATGATTAATGGTTGGAGCCATGGAAAATGTCTGGAAATATAAAATAGACTAGTTGTTGCATGATATCCCTTACTTAGGACAATCTAACAATGCCTATGGTATACAAAATGATTCTTTCTTTAACCTGATTATAATCCCCTATTTTTCTTCTAAAATTCTTTGAAATGGAAGTGGTCCTTGATGCTCGCTATGATCATTTTTTTAAAATTTATTTATTTGAAATTTGTAATTGTTGTGCTAAACAAGAGCTACTGGTTAGAACAGACTAGATATGTGTAGGGCATAAAAAATGTAGCTTTTAATGTTCTAGTTATATAGCTAGTTTCTATTTCTAAATCGCCTGAAATGGCAGGGCATAATGTGACAGGGGACAATTTATTTAATCATAATGTGATAGAATATTCTTGATTGGTCTAGAACACACAGTTCTCTTGTTAGAACAACCCAATTGGTCCTTTTTGCACAAAAAGTGGAATTTAATTCAATTTATTTACAATGTCATTTTATTTTCAAATTATATATCTCATGCATTGGAATGGCTCTTTGTAATACCCCAAAAATGGGCTATAAGTTCATTAACCTCCTATATCGACATATCGAACGAAATCGACATCGAAGTCCTAACCTAAGGCACATCTGAACATCATCAAATCCTAATTGATTATCCTAAATTCTGCATCGAGGAAAATTCCTAGTAATATTCCTAATTATCTTAATTATCTTTAATTTTATAATTATTTGGCGATAAATCATATTTATCCTAAAGTTTGATTAATTGAATATTCTCAATATTTAATTAATTAGATTTAATTTGGCCACTTACTTATTTAATTGAATTTAATTCCATTATTCCTAATTATGATATTTAATTTTGACAATAAATCCACAATCTTACAAATAATTGATTAAATATTTTATTTAATTAATTAAATCATTTTTGTCAATTTTTAATATTGTAATTTTGAATAAAAGTTTGATTAAATGATTGATTAACCCATAAATCAATTGTTTTATTTTTCAAAAATCAATTAAGTTGAGAATAAATCACTTTATTTATTTATTAATTCATAATTATCCATGTGCACAATCAAAGAGCAATTAAACTCCAAATCAGAAAATCAATGCAAGTTATTGACTTTTTGGAACTCAACATCATTTTTGAGTTTTAAAGTTGATCTAAACTTCTAATTTGAGTTAAAAAGTTGATTTTGCATGATTTGCATGTTTTTGTGAATTAAATTATCTTTATTTTCAGATAACTCAAAAATCAAGTTGAGTTTATTTGAGTGATTTATGGCTTTCTTTCATGCATCCTCAAAGCCCTGGATTTCTATAAAAGCAAGGCTTTAGCTCTTCACAAATCATCTCTCAAATCCACATAATCTCATAATTTTGCGAGCTTACTCTGCCAAAGTCGTCTACGAATTGCACAACTATTTTGAAGAATTGGAATTTGGAGAATCAAAGCTTATTGCAAATCAAGGCTATTGTGAGATCAATTTGGTTTTTACATTCATTTAGATTCTTTTTCATATCATTGTTGGATCAATTTCATATCAGTTCATTCTAGATTAGATTTCATATCAGATTTCTCATATCATTGCATCTAAAATCCAAAAAAAAAAGATTAATTGCATTCATATTTTATATCAGTTTTGCATTCAAATCCTTCATTTAGGTGTCATCAAGGTCACTGATCTCGATAACAATCTGAGAACATCATACTCGCACCTATTAGAAGGTAGTAAATCGTCTGGTTAGTTTAGCTTTCAATTCATTGCACGATTTCATTTTTGCTAACCTCTAATGTTTTACTGAAGTGTTGTGTCTACATATCAGGTACAATTTTCACACACACTCTTAACTATTCCATGTTTGTTATAATGTGAAAATCATTCATCAAAGTTTAAAATGGGTTGACATTTCTGGACTTGATTGTCAAGAAAATAGAGGTGAATTTTTTGGGGGGGGATTCAAGTCTCTTTAAATTTTGTGAAATTTTAAAAGTATATTAGCTATTCATTATGGGTACATGTTTGTTGATAATTAATTTATCTGAATTGTTACTACAATCTTTGAAAAACAAGTATGATTACAGAGTTTCATTGGTACTCATGAATTCATTTAACACACATGATGATACAATTGAGTTAGTGTAATCATTTTCATCATGTACCCTTAGTGTGTCAGACTAACTTCCAACATCCCCTTTAGGATTTATAATGTGGTTTAACAACCTCTTGTGTCTTCTATAAGTCTAGTGGTTATATCAGACATTAACATGTTGACCTTTTGGTGCAACGATAACTGTGGTTATAAAAATTGGTATTAGAGCTTGGTGACACGTTCAAATCCCCTTGGGTGATGCTAGGGGGGATTGTTGGACTAATTACCAATGTCCCCCTTCAGGATTTGTGGCACAGTTTAACAGCCTCTTGTGTCTTCTATATGTCTAGTGGTTGTATCGGGCATTAATAGGTTGATCTTTTGGTGAAATGGAAACCTCTAGTGGTAACATGGTGTGTGTAAACATGCCATGCATGTTTCCATGTATTAGTTCAGGTGTGATCCACATATCTTGATTTTGTAAATGGCATGGCCTTAACCATTTCTATACTCACATCTCATGCAGATAAAAATTAACATTGTTTACCTCAATTTATGTCTCTGCTAGTTGTTATTTTTAAAAAATTGTGTATTTATATCACAACTTATTCCATGATTTTTATTTGTAATAGGAAGACTTTAGAGTTGTATTTATACGTTGATTGGGATTTTAGAGTTTAGAGCTATTTGATTTGCTTTGCAATAAATAAATAAAAAGAGTTTGGTTTTAATATATTGCCTTTGATTCTAGGAGTACGATTACATTTCTTGGAATGCTTCAATTTCCCTTCCCACCATCATTTATCAATCATAATAAAATGAGAGTTGCCGCATTAGTTTTTAGTCAATGCTTGGAATTTTTAGTTTATCACTACCTCTCAATATGTATCTTTTTTGACTTGAAATAAATAAAAAGTAGAACATTGTAATATTATCACATTACAAAATTCTAGTTATATTTGGAAAATTTTGAAATCAGGTTTAATGGAAAGTATTACTATACATGGCATGATTATTATTTAAAGGGTACTAGCTTAATGGAAGAGCACCTACTTTATAAGTAGGAGGATTGCGGTTTGATTCCATTGTGCCCTAATATGACTTAATTAATGACAAAATATATGACTAATTAGAGACTAGATATATGACTAAATTAATGACTAAATATATGACTAAATTAATAATTAAATATATGATTAAATCAATGACTATATATATGACTAAATTAATAACTAAATATATGACTAAATCGATGACAAAATCAATGACTAAAATAGTTTAGTCATAAATTTGGTCGTGACATAAATGGCCGACAATAAACTATTAATGGTCATGTGATCAAAATTAGTCATTTATCTATAATTTTTACTAGTTCATTTAGTCATATGTTGTTGTTTTTTACTAGTGTGATGAGGGATGAAAGATGGACTTAGGACTAGGAGCAAATGTTTAGGACTTGTTTTTTAATTGTGAGGGAAGGGCCTCAAAGATGTTGGACTTGGATGATGGATTGTGAGGGAAAAGCCCCAAAGATGTTGGATTTTTTACTTTGATGATTGGATGAAGGTTTTGGATAACCTTAGTGAAATAAGATCCTATTGGGCACAATGATTCAGTTATTGGATGGTATCTTTCTTCTACTTGGGATAGACTAATGATCTCAAGCAAAATAGGATATTGACTAATTAACTAAATCACTCAAGATGGAAAATGTTCTCAACTAGGGTTTTGCTAAGGATGAGGATTTAATGACACTTTGATAAATCTTCAACCTAAATATTGTGATGAAAATCTTGATGAAGATGTAAAGGATTGGTTTGATTGATTGGGTTGGTCTCAACTCTAATTTGGATGTGGTTCAATCAAGACAACAAGATTTAAGTCCAAATAAATGATGGTTCTCCTAAATCAAAAGTTGGAATATTGATGAAGTATGGAAGATTAGAAGAATGAAGTATTGATGAAGTAATGGAAAATATCTAACTCTGGTCATCGTAGGTTTCTCTTGCAGGTGTGATGAAGTTGCGGTTTACTTGAAACTTGGTGATGAAGTTGATAAATTTATTATTGAATATCATCATGTCATGTCTTTCAAGTTGTTGAGCACAAATTTGGGTTTCTTTAATAACACGTTGTTGTTTCCTAATGGTTCTATCAATTATTTTCTTTCTCTTTGTAGGCAAGGGGTATTTGGACTTTTACCTTCTTATGTTTCCCTGAATCTAACATAGAGCATAGGAAAAATATAATTTTGGACTATGAAGGACTGATTTTGGCAAACTGATTTGATGAACCCCTAGAGGACTAAAAATGTCAAGTTTTTGCAAGGTTTGGAAGCTCACTATTTTTAATTAGAGACATTGGTTGCAGATGCAAACATCAATTTGCACAAACAATAATCAATAGGAAAAGACACCTCTTTATGAAAATAAGTTTCCAGTAAAATATTATGTCTCAGTTCCAAATAAGTGCAGACATCAGTCAATTCAACACAGACACTGATCTATGCATATGTTAATCTGTGCAAACATTGATCTAAAAATAAAGAAAAACTTTCAATTTTTCAATATTTGACCAAGTTTGATTGAGTTTGAAAAAATTTGTTTTGGTTTTTTTCATGGAAAGAACAATCACAACAGGCATAAAACTAAAAAAAATTGCACTTGTGTTTAACCTTCAAAATGTTTTTTTCAAAAATTGTTTACGCAGGTTTACACATCAAGCAAGTACTTTCTACCTAAGGAATGGTTTCAATTTAAAACATTGTAAGCCTACAAGAGCAAGCTATAATCTTGATATACTAGACCCTCATGTGTTGTGTCCCTCTCAATCTAAGAGGTAAGACAATACAAAGATGAACAAAAGATTATGCACTTAATAGGGCCTTCAAGAAGTGATTAAATAGGGGATCCACTTTGTGGTGGCTTGCTTGATTTCGGTGATGAAATCTCGAATATTTCACACCTCATAATTAGGAGTATACATATGGTGAGTAACTTCATAGGACAATGCAATCATCTTGCATTACAAGTGTTAAAATGAGAATAAAATGGTGGCCTTCTAAGTTAATGGTTTATAGTTAGGTCTGTGGCATCCCTTAAATTTATTTGTACATGTGTGAGACACTTAAGTCTCTAGTGGACCACATCGGCTCCTTAGGCACTATTTCACCTGATCTAAACTATCATACATACATAATACCTAAGCTTGGTGGGATAAGATAAGTTTTTTTTTAGTGTCTTATTTATGTAATGCTCAAGGTATTTATCAATTTGAGGTCATTCTTTGAAGGGAAGCACTTCTCTCTAAAAATGCATCACTAGAGGCAAAGATAAAAGCAGTTTTATCTTACACCCAAGATCTGAAAAGGTGAGGGGAGAGGATACAGTGACTTCTATCTTTATATCACGTAATTTAATGGATTCTAAACTCTAAACATTGAGTGAAAAATTTCAAGGGAGCACCTCCATCGGAAAAGTTTCCAAACATGCAAGAAATTTTGGTTCAATTCCAAAATGAAACTATTTAGAGAAGCTACATGCAACTATGTAATATCAAACACTCCTATAAAGAATGAAATAATTCATTAAAACATGAGATTCATCCATTAAAGTGTGAAAACATTCATTCAAAGCATGAAAACATCCATGTTAAATCATGCAAATATTAGTAGTTTATTTTTTAGTGTCTTGAATAAATGGATAAGATTGGCACCACTGGTTAGTTGTTATGAAACCCAAATCAAAATTTAATAAACTGCAACAAGGCAAAGATGCTAAAAACTAGGCGCATACGTCAATTAGCGCAGACATTGATTTACAAAGTCAACAATGAATAATAAATGCAAAAAATTAATTTTTTAGCATGTGCTAAAATTAATCATGTACGACAGTGGAGACACTGGTTTGCATTGTAGAGATGAAACTCTACGAAAACGTCAATCAAAGATGTGGTTAGAAATTTAGAATTTTTGCCAATATTTCATTTCATAAAAAGTAATCTCTAACAAAAAACCAAATGCAAATTATTCTAAAAACCATAGAAAAATAATAAAAGGTGATTATCCTGCAAAACCAACTATCAATAACCCACAGGCAAAGACGTGAGTCTTAGGTGCAGTCGTTGATCTACATAGATTTTAGTTTGTGCAAATGGTAAACTATAGGCAGAGACTTCGTTGTGTTAGACGGAGATATCAACGCGAGATTTGGGCCTGTAGGTGCAAAAAAATGTCAAATTTTTTGAAAATTTTAGGGACGTGAGTCCCACTAGGCATGCCAAAATATGTATTTATTTTTATTTACCTAAATATTCAAGATCAAACAAGGAAAACATTAGATAATATGCATTCCAAATATAACTACACTAAGAAAACTGCATAACCTCCAATAGAGCCAAAACAAGTGCACCTAAGGTTTGTTTGATTTTCTCTTTTAGGAGAATGTGGTTTTTCTCTCCAAAACACAATAAAGGATCCCCAAATGCAAGCTCAAAGGTGGATGATGAAGCTAATAATGCTCTAATGGAGATCAAGTGGCTTGCAAACTAGTATGAGGAACTAGCAACAAGCAATGATCAAATGATGAGTGTGATTGCTATGATTCTAATATATGAGATGCACTACTAAACTAACATTGATTTAAAGGTTAACATGCTATGATACTAATACTCAAAATTAAAATTTAAGCTAACATGTATATCTCTATGAAATGCTCTTAAAATTCTAGAATTAAACTAACATGGTAACAATGCACAAGAGATGGATGAAATGCAAGCAGTGAGGAATCCTATTTATAGATTTTTGGAGTGAAGGTGTGGGCTTGGATGAGGTGGAACCTATGTGGAATCCACATAAAAGCCATGTAAGAGACACCTGGGCAAAGGGATGGCCATTCAAAAGGCATGAGTTTCTCACACATGTGTGAGAAACATGGAAAGTGATGTGTCATTTAAGAGAGGAGACAAAATGGAAGAATGGAAGAGGCTCAAGGTTTCTCACACGTGTGAGAAAATCCCAAAGAGGGAAGAGGAGACAACCATGTAAGAGTTTAGGTGGCCATTTATGGGAGGTGGTTGGCCACCTTGGAAAGAGTTTCTCACACATGTGTGAGCAACTCATTAGGCTTAATGAAGTTAGGAATCAGATGGATTAGTGAGTTAATCAAAGATTAATTCAAATGTGATAGACTTAGTGGATGAGGTGATGGGTGTAGGCTAGGTTTTAGGTAGGATTTAGATTAATTTAGATTAATTTAAATCATGGTTTAGAAGAAATAGGATAAATGGAGGATTTAAATAAATATAATTTTATTCAAAATGGGATTTATGGGGAAAATACATTAAATAAAAATTAATACATTAAAGGGGTGAATTTAAATTAAATTTAAACACCTTAGGAGATGAACCTATTTAATTAAATAAATGTAATTAAATAAGTAGATGAAAACTATTGGAATAAGTATGGAAAGGTAAGTACTAAGAGGGGAGGGGTGAATTAGTACTTCAAAACACTTTCTATCTAGATTCCTTAACTTTCTTAACCATTCACTGAATTCATAACTTTGCATGCATCTCATAAAACATATAAAACATTAATCATGAAATATAACTCATAACACCATTATTTTGGTATCGCATAAATCCTTGTTAGAGGATAAAAACTGTGGTGGGGATGACACCCACAAAACTTCACTACTGCAATAAAAAGTCTGCTTGGTTAGAGCTACAATGATATTGTTTCTGATAGCTTACCCTATTAAGAGTATTAAATTGGTTAAGATTCTAAAGACCAATTAAGTCTACCTTACTAAAGGATTTTACAATTCTAATCTAAGAATTGTACCCTATTAAAAGATTTACAAAATAAGATATGTTAGGATCTTCTTGGCTAAGAGACTTTACAACTCTAATTACAATTTTAATTAGTACACAAATATGTTTGTAATACTTGCATCTATCTTATGCTTGTCAGACTCAATATGCTCATTAATTGTTTACCTCATAATGTGCTTCACTCACAATAACAATTTTGTACTTGGTAAATTCAACTCTGAATCACATTAACAATCTCCTCTTTACTGCTATGTTACTCGGTAGCTTCTCTTCTCATCACCTTCTTTCTGCAATTTCTCCTTCGCACATATATTCTCTCTTCTATATTGACCTTCTCACTTTGATCTATTTATATTCAATTCTAGAAGCGGTGGAAATGTTATAGAATCATCTCTTTAAGAGGTGCTAGCATTGGTTACTCTTCTAATACATATTTCACATTTAATTCTTATATGGGAATCTCACCTTGTAATCATGCATAATCATTATGTTTAGATCTCCAATGTTCTGTCAGACAATCTCCTCGAGATTTGTAAATTATTTTCTTCTCACTCTCTACATTCAATGTATCTATAGATTCTCCTTGTGTCAGCTTGTGATACTCGGTAATACATTTTTCTTTGTTTGGTAACATGTATCTTCTCTCAGTTCAGCAGATGTTGTAGCTCGGTACATCTCGGTGCATGGTGCTTAGTTTGTCTTTACCAAAATTACATTTTCCTTTATTTCCTTTTACCGACTAGCTTGTTGCTCTTACCAAATTGACTTTCCTTCATTACCGAAGGACTTTGATAATCAATATGACTTAATCATAACTAATGACAAAAAAATAACTCTATAGGAGTATCAATCACCCCCTTTGGCATTAGTTTGGTATCTTTTTTTAAAACCTTCAAAGTCATCCAAATTTTGTCCTTAGCAAAATTCAAAAATTGTCCATGTACACATATCTCAATAAAACCTTATATCTCCATTACTTATCTTTACTTATTACTCCCCCTATGGTAATACTTCTCATATCATATCTATCCATCTTTATACATATTTCCTCCTTTTTCCATAACACTCTTGTATCTCCCTTATACACATATATATTTCCCCCTTTTTTAACAAAAATTCCAAAACAATAACTTACTATTTATTCGGTGGAGGGATCTTGTAAAAAAATGATTTGTATTTTTCTTGTGCATCCTTCACTGATGCCTTCCATGAATCTTTTAGTGTCTGTAACACTATGATTTGTTCACTGATATCAACTATTCAACTAATCATGTTGTCCATAGCACTTAAATTTGGTGTTCTCACTAAGTGTTTTGCCTTATGTACATGTTTCTGCAATGAATCAATATGTGGAATCAAAAGTGTTTATAGTTCCATGAGATTTATTTTAATTTTGCTCTCCTCTTTTCTCATCTCATGTTGCACTCCACATTAAGTGCTTCAGCCTTTCATAATATTCCTTGAAATAATTAGGCTCAATAGATACTTTTTCTAACTACTCAGTCAACTCCTTTTCCACATTTTCATCTTTTTCTTTGATGTCCTTGGTGAAATTTGAAATGAAACAAATATTCAAAAATAATAAAAGAATGTCTTGAAACTCTTTTTTCAACTTGGTAACCAGCTCAGATAGTGTTATCTTATCAAGTGCAACTGATTGAAGTAGTTCTTCAATCATTTTATCTTCCATTTGCTTCTTATGCACTTGCATCATATACTCAGTGGTCTCAGTACTAGGTTTATTTATCTGGCTCGCTAATTCACTTAATTGATTGTAAATGTCTCCTTTCTTATTGATATCTACCTCTGGTACAATTTATTTTAGTATGTCTTTAAAATTTTCTAAGACATTAGTCATTTGCTTCTTAGCAAACAACTTATCTTGTGCAGTTTTCCTTTTTAGTAAATCACCAAATTTTGATAGTTCTTTGGGGCTCATGGTAGAAATATCAACCTTTGGTATAATGATAGGTTGGCTCAAATCAACCTTCTCCTTTTCATGCTTCCTTTTCTTTAACTTTGACTTATTTGTAGATGCCTTCTTTGCATCAGATGTAGTAGTAGTATCCTCAGTTTTGTAATCTTTAGTTTCTTCCTTTTTCTCTTCTACCTTCTTCTCTTCTTGTTTCTTCTCCTCCTTGTTTTCTTCTTGAGTTTCTTCTTTATTTTCTTCCTTATCCTTTTCTTTCTCCTTCATTAGTTCTATGGTCTCAGTAGGGATCATCGACTCTTGATTCTGACATATGGAAGTCTTGGTCTCTATAGTGAACTCGGTATCCTTTGGTGCAGTATCCTTTTCTAGTTTGGTGGGGGCATCAACATCTATTAGAATTTCATGAATAGCTATTGAGATAACTTCTTAAATCTCAAGAAAATTCATTATCTATTCAATAATAGGTTATACATCCATTAGTTTTTCCTTTGTTGAATCATCAATGTTCATTCCTTCAGTTTCCTTGGCCTCAATTTCCATTACATCTTCATCATCTTCTATACCCTCAGTAGGTTCTTTATCTGTAATATCCTCAATGATGACCTCATCTTTATCAGTAGTCAGATCAATGGGATCTAACTTGCCTTGAGTTACATTAATCATTGTTTCTTGTTTGTGAAAGAATATCTTTCTCCATAACTCATCAGTCTCGTTTTGAAATTCCTCTAGTTTTCTGACCATTATACTTAGTGTTATGCTTTTTAATAGGAATCTCTTTGAATATTCTTGCAGTATATCCTTGATTCCTCTTTTAGATGAGTCAAGAATAGTAATAGAAAGGGATATTTCCCTCATTTTCTTTTCATATGCTAAGGAATATTTCCATCTAGTTTCAATCTTCTTATATAACTCATCTACTATGTGTGGGGCTATCGCAATAGGTGTAGTTCTAAACTTGTGTAGAGTAAACACAATAGCCTCTTCAATTTTCTATTTTTCTTCATCACTTCTATTCTCATATTTTTGTTTCAATCCTGAATATCCTCCATATTTCTTAAGTGTTTTAAGTGATTCATCTAGATTTTTGTATTTAGGGCCTTGGTTTTTCACAACTTTGAATTGTGAAACATCTTCTGATTTGGTTTCACTGTCTTCCTGTAATTTCAATTTTCTCCTAGGCCTTCTAGTAGCCTTCTTTGTTAGAATAACTGAGAGAGGGTTGAATAAGTTATCTAGTGTCCCAAAACAAAATGTATAATTCAAAACCTGCTCCTCGGTAAACAATAATGACTAGTTACCAATCAAATCTAACATGTAAAATGCGAAGTATGATAACAAACAAATATCACAATCAACACATAACATAAGAGATTTAACGTGGAAACCCTATAAAGGGAAAAACCACTTGGGACCGGCACCCAAAAATTTTCACTCTTCTAAAGTGAGGTCGGTTAAGACCCAACCCTGTTAAAGGTTTACAAACACATTGTCAGGTGTGACCTTGTTAGAGGATTTTAGACTAGAAGTTATCGTCCAACCAACATTCACTATGGGGTTGATAGGATAAAAATGTTCATTCTATGAATGATACATCATAAGACTTTCAGAGTCCACTTGGTTAAGAGATTTTGATTGTATACAATGGTTAAATATGTAACAGTAAATGACCTACCTTAATACAACATCAATTGCAGATTACAGATCAATATTCAGTCCTGACAAATCCTTCTAATCAATATTTCACTTCAGATTCAATACTATATCAACTTACTGTCTGTCAGTAATTGCTCTTTGTAGCTCGGTAATTGTTCTGCAGCTCAATTCTTAACCAGTATGATCAGAATGCATGAAAATCTTGTTCACACAATATTCCTACAGTTTCTACTTCTTCTGGCCTCTCTCCATAATGACATTCTAGTCTCTTATATAGACGGGTAAATCATTTTCTTCTCCACCATCAGATTTTGCCGCTTAACCACATTCATAGATTTTGTCGCTTCAAACTTTTTCAATTGACGTGTCAGTAACATGTTTCAATCTGCTTTGTTAGATCTTCCTTTAATTTTGTTAGTCGTCGATCTTCATAACAAACATTATATGTTATCACTGAAATCGAGATACTTACAACTCATCAATCTTATCAGCTAAACTAATCATTTATTTCATTATGTTACGCTCAGTTAACAAAGAAATGCATCAGTGAACACTGCTTGATTAATACTGTGATCGGTATACACTACACTCCGTCGATGTATACTAGAATTGCTTCATTTACCGACAACACTGCTTTGTGTCTTTCAGCTCTATACTTCATCATAAATGAATGCAACATAATAAAGTCAATATCATCAAGTCATAGACTCATCAACAAGTTACTCAATGTGTCCCTTATCCTCATCTATCATGTACATCTTTCCCCATGTAGATTTCTTTGTTCTTCATCTCTTTCACCTTTCTTCAGATGTCTCGGTATAGTAACTTACAAGATAAGTGTTGTCAAACTAGTTGACATCAATGACAACATAATACTGATTTAATCATATTACATATCTAATCAACAACTCCTCAGTGATCTTTAATCATGGATTCTTCAATTAGATTTTAAATCAGTTGTAGTCCAACAATCTCTCCCTTTGGCATTGATGGCAACTTAAGTAATATGAAATGTACCATACACATACCCAACATATATTCTACAACTTTGTGAAAAAAATAAATGTTGTAAGTCGAATAGACTTAATATGTTTAATCACTATGTTACTAAACATCATTAGATAATACAGCTTTGCCATTCTGTAGTTGTGATCTTTTCAGTTCTCCTGTTCTTGTTTTTATTCTCTGTAACTAATCTTGTTCCTGTTTCTATTCTCTGTAACTAATCTTCAATACTTTGTCTCATTTAGATTGTCTCTCCCTTAGATAATTATCTTCGGTGCTTGTCTCTTTTCATATTATTTATCTCTCCCTTTGACAGCAATGCCAAAGAAACAAATAAACAAACAATTTTGTCCTCCTCTATATCTTTGTATATTGATATTCAAATCGGTTCAAGTTCTCCAAACTTAATCACAACCTTGAACATGATTCAAAGTGTGAACTATGTTGCATCAACATGAATGATCTTCTGATAAAATTAGGCTGATGCAACAACCAGATCACCTTAGTGACCGATAGATAGGGGACAGACCCCAAGTCTAGTCCTCAAGTATTCAAATGTGTCCTTCGGTAGAGGCTTTGTAAAAATATCTGCAAGTTGTTCTTTAGATGTGAAAAATTCTAACTTTACTTGCTTCTCTTACACTTTTTCTCTTAAGTAATGATACTTAATAGATATATGCTTTGTCTTAGAGTGCATCACAAGATTCTTTGAAATATTAATAGCACTAGTGTTGTCACAATATATAATCATCGGGTCAGTGATTACCTTATTCATCCCTTCCAAAACTTTCTTGATATATGAAATGTTTGAACAGCTAGTAGCAGTAGCAACATACTCTGCTTCAGTTGTAGACTGAGAAATACAAGCCTGCTTTTTACTTGTCCAGGTTACAAGTCTTTCACCAAAGAAAAATGCTCCTCTGGTGGTGCTTTTTCTATCATCCACATTTCCAGCCCAATCAGCATCGGTGTAAACTTTCAATTCAAACTTCCCTTCCTTAGGATACCATAATCCATAATTCTCTATTTTCTTCAGGTATCTTAAGATCCTTTTTGTAGCTATCATGTGTGATTCTCTAGGATTAGCAAAAAATCTTACAACAATACCCACAGCATGTGCTATATCTGGTCTACTGTGAACTACGTACATTAACTTACCAATCATGGATCGGTAAAGTGTCTGATTTACCTCTGTAGTTTCATCCTCCTTTGTCAATTTGCATCTAGTAGCGATCAGTGTTCCCATGGGTTTAGCATCTTCCATGCCAAATGTCTTCAATACTTCCTTTATGTATTTAGATTGTGTGATGAATATTCCATCACTCTGTTGAATCACTTGTAGTCCAAGAAAGAACTTAATCTCTCCGAACATAGACATTTCAAATTCATTTTGCATTTCATCAGCAAATGTCTTGCATACAAGCTCTGAGCCTCCAAAAATAATATCATCAACAAATATTTCAACAATGATAATAGTATCATCAGTATCACCTTTCATATATAGATTGTTGTTTTCACTTGTTCTAACAAATCCAATACTTAACAAGTAAGTGTGTAGTCTTTCATACCATGCTCTAGGTGCTTGCTTCAAACCATATAAAGCTTTATGTAATCTACATACCATGTCTCTATTGTCGGGATCAATAAATCCTTCAGATTGTTCGATGTAGACCTCTTCTTCAAGTATACTATTCAGAAATGCTGACTTCACATCCATTTGATAGACTTTGAATTTCTTGTGTGCAGCATATGCAAGTAGCATTCTAACTCCTTCCAATCTAGCAATAGGTGCAAATGTTTCACCATAGTCAATGCCTTCTCCCTTTGCATATCCCTTGCATACCAGTCTAGCTTTATTTTTTGTGACTTCACCATTTTCATTCAATTTATTCTTGAATATCCACTTAGTACCGATAACATTCTTATCTTTGGGTCGGGGTACTAAGGACCAGGTTTTGTTCTTTTCTATTTTTTCTATTTCCTCCTTCATTGCATTAATCCATTATTCATTCTCTAATGCAACTTTCACATTTTTAGGTTCAAATTCACAAACTAGACATATAACTTGTCTTGTCTTGCTTCTAGTTTGCATTCCAGCATGTCTGTCTCCAATGATTTGTGTCTCAGGATGATGTCTTCTGACAAAACTAGCCAGAACTTGATTTCTCCTTTCTTGCTCATCCTGCTCAGGGTCATTTCCTTGCTTGGTAGCTCCATCTTGTTCATTGGTTTGTGTTTCCTGTTGTCTTGTATTGTTTCCCTGCTAACCAGTTGTCATATCTTGTGGTGTCGGTAGATACTCTGGATATTCAATGTAAGTGAATCTACCATAGTCTTTTGGTTCCTTTGTACTTTCCTCTATGTACTTGTCATCAAACTCATCAACACGAACATTAGTAATTTCAACTATCTTATTTGTAACCTTATTCAAACATTTATATGCTTTACTTGTAGAGGAATATCCCTAAAATATCCCTTCATCTCCTTTAGAATCAAATTTTCCATTTTTTTCATCTTTCAAAATAAAGCATTTACTTCCAAAAATCCTAAAATAACTTACAGTAGGTTTGTGTCCAAACCATAGCTCATAAGGTGTTTGGTTAGTGTCCTTCTTCAGTTGTACTCAGTTAAGAACATACACAGTTGTGCTGATAGCTTCCCTCCAATATGTCTGAGTAACATTCTTCTGTATCATCAATGTTCTAGCACAGTCAATTATAGACTTGTTCCTTCTTTCAGCAATGCCATTTTGCTGAGGTGTCCTCGATGCAGAGACCTATCTTTTAATTCCATGCTCATTACAAAAATTAGTAAATTCATCATAGATAAATTCACCTCCTCTATCAGATCTTAAGTATTTTATTTCCTTTCCAATCTCTTTCTCTGCCTTAGCTTTATACCACTTAAACATTTTAAAGGCTTCAGATTTCTCTTTCAAGAACATAACAGTCATCAGTCTAGTATAGTCATCAACAAAAAGAATAAAATATCTATCACCAAAACAACTCTGAGTTCTCATAGGACCACATAGGTTGGTATGAACCAACTCAAGTATCTTCTTTGTTGAGTAGTCTTTACTTTTAAAACTAGACTTAGTCATCTTACCTTTCTGACATTCATGGCACATAGCATGATCATGTTTTGTCAAGTTAGGCAGTCCTCTAACTCTTTTCTTTTTACTAATCTTGATCATGTTTTCAAAGTTCACATGGCATAACCTTTTGTACCACAACTAAGCATCTTCATCCTTTATTAACAAACAAGAAGACTGATCCATATCAAGATAGAATATATTACCTCTAGATTGTGTACCAATTCTGACAAGTCTTCCTTCATCATCATAGATCTTCACCTTTTTGCTCTCAAAAGTCAGTCAGTGGCCTGAATTGTTCAGATGAGCCACACTTAACAAATTATAGTTCAATCCATCTACCCAGTATGCATTTTCACATTGTATTATGTCATTGATCATTAGTGAACCTTTACCTCTTACCATACAAGGTGCATCATTTCCAATTCTCATAGATCCTCCATTATATTCAACAAGATGATCAAAATTTTCTACATCACCGGTCATATGATGTGTATAGCCACTGTCTATGATCTATGTATCATTTTTTCTTACTTTAGAGATCAGTGATGTCTCTTCATGTTTTTCTTCTTCTTCTGAGTCATCTTTCATTGCAACAAATACAACTTCTATATCATCATCAGAATTAGATTCAGTTTCAATATCTTTGGCTATGTAACATACCTTTTTGCCTTTATTATCTCAATTGTCTCTGTTGTTGTGTCGGTAGCCTTTGTTGACTCTTTTCCCATAGCTTCCTTCAAATCAGTCTTTGGATCTATCATCATCTTTCTTATGAGGACATCTAGCAGTGATGTGACCAACTTCTTTATAGTTAAAACATGCCAAAGTTAGCTTACCTTTATACCTTCCTTTTCCTTTGGGCAATCTTCTGGCCATAAGAGCTTCAAGCTCATCAAGTTTATCATCGGTATTACTATCACTATCATAATTCTTACTATTCCTGCTAGACTTTCCAATCTTCAAAGAAGACATGAAAGCAGATTCAACAGAAGGAACAACACTGTTATCAAAGTTGTTTAATTCAAAGGTTGTAATTTTACCAATCAGAGTGTCAAGAGTAAGGTTGGATGTAGCTCTTGTTTCATGAATTGTAGAGATCCTGATTGCATAAACTGGCAACAAAGTTCTAAGAATCTTGCTTATCACTGTTTCATCATCAATCACTCCATCAGATGCTCTAATAGCATGTACCACCTCTTTTAGTCTATTTGAGTATTGTACAATGTTCTCACCTTCCTTCATTCTCATATCATTAAATCTGCCTCTTAGACTTTCAGCTCGAGCTCTTTTGACATTCAGATCTCCATTGTATATCAAATTTAACTTGTCCCACATCTTCTTAGTAGTATCACAACCCTTGATGTCTTCGAATTCGGCATTGGTACAGGTAGCAGCAAGTTCCATCATAGTGATATTGTATTCATGCATGTTCTTCAATTAATCAAGAGTCAAGGGACTAATGGGCAGTTGTATGTAGCCATTCTCCATCAGATCTAGTGCAGAATTTCCAATTCCAAATATGTGCAGCTTCATCCAGCTTTGCCATACTACAAAGTTCTCTTTGTTCAGTTTCGGTACTTCCCTCTTATACATCTTGAGACCTTTGTGCTTGAGTCCTTAAAACTCTGTTCTAAGCAACCACTGCTCTGATACCAATTGTTAGAATAACTGAGAGGGGGGTGAATCAGTTATCTAGTGTCCCAAAACAAAATGTATAATTCAAAATAACTTATATTATTTCTACTCTTCGGTAAACAATAATTACTTTCACTGTCTGTGCTTTTACTGATTACCAGTCAAATACTATAATAGTTACCGATCAAATCTAACCTGTAACATGCAAAGTATGATAACACACAAATATCACAATCAACACATAATACAAGAGATTTAACGTGGAAACCCTGTAAAGGGAAAAACCACCTAGGACCGGCAACCAAAAATTGTTCACTCTTCTGAAGTGAGGTTAGTTAAGACCCAACCCTTTTAAAGGTTTACAAACACACTGTCGGGTGTGACCTTGTTAGAGGATTTTAGACTAAAATTTATCGTCCAACCAACATTCACTATGGGGTTGATAGGATAACAATGTTCATTCTATGAATGATACATCATAAGACTTTCAAAGTCCACTCAGTTAAGAGATTTTGACTGTATACAATGGTTAAATATGTAACAGTAAATAACCTGCCTTAATACAACTTCAATTGCAGATTACAGATCAATATTCAGTCCTAACAAATCCTTCTGATCAATATTTCACTTCAGATTCAATACTATATCAACTTACTATCCGTTAGTAATTGCTCTTTATAGCTCGGTAATTGTTCTGCAACTCGGTGTATGCACCCTAAAATGGTTGCCTAGACTTTGGGCCCCCATTCAGCAATTTATCAAATCCCTGAATCAATATTTTCAAATATCAACAATATCAATTATATCAATTTCCTTGATCAAATCATAATCAATTCAATATTTTCTAAAGTTTGAGCCTTATTTAATTTAAAAGAGAAAAAAATAAAAATCTTATTTAATTAAGAGAACATGCTCCCTTTTAATTAATTAAAAATCTCTTTTAATTAAATAATAAAATCACTTTATCCTAAGCCTTTATTTAATTAAAAAGAATTTCCTCCCCATTTATTTAAATAAAAAATCTTCACTTTTCTTCTTATCCTATGTTGCACAAATAAAGCATTATTATTATTTTATAAAAAGAGGAAAAACACTTTTTGTCTTATATGGACACTAAAGTCAACTCTTATTTTCCTATTGGAGGATATTTGTGCACAAGGATCAAGCTTCTTTTTTTTCCACCGTTGATTAAGTCTTTTGCCTCTTAATCTCAATGGTCCATTTTCATCTCATTTCTTATAAAAGGAGAGCTCTCTTCCTCATTTGCATCTTAGGTTTTCATACTAATATTATGCTGCAGATTTTCTAGGTCATTTGGAGCTCTCTTTGAAGACACTCTTGCAATCCAAGCTTTGAAGACTTTGTTGCATCTCATTTCATATTTGCTTTTATAGTTGCATGATAATGGCATTCTTAGTGTAGATTTCATTTTATGTAATAGATTAATCTCACATAGTCTAAATAGGAGGGATTGGTCATATTTGTTCTTTCCTTTCATAAATTAGTTGCATTGTACTTTCATTTCCATAGACTAGATTGCATTCTCATTCTTAGCTTACTTGCATTGCATTGCATACATTTGGATTTCATTAGAGATATTGGCATTGTTGCCCTTGTCTTTGATTTAAAATCTATCATTGTGTGGTTGACTAACAAGGTCATGAGTTCATAGCTCTAGCTGAGAGCAATTTTACAAATCTTGCAACTCCATGCATAAAGAGCTATGGATCAATTTGTGAGGGCTCATTCTTGAGTTTCCTTGCATGTAAGGATTCATAGAAGTGCACTACTTTTGTATGTATATTTTTTGGCACCCACCATGGGGCAACCCACCTCTTGCATATTGGTTTTGATTATTTTTGGAGCTAACCCTTGTGCAGATTTGTTTGGAGATGGAAAACCCTAGATTTAAAAGATTTGATCATATCTCCCAAATGGCTTAGTTTTTTGATCTGAAAATTTTTTTTCAAGTTGGTGACATATCAGAGAAGCTCCAACAAAAAATTCAGAATTTTTTGAGGTATTTTCAATTTTTTATAATTTTTTCTTTATTTTTCATAAAAAATTAATTTTCAGTGAAAATTAGCATATTTTAAAAAAAAATTTACATTTTTGGAAATCTCTTCAAATTCTACAGGGGGTCTATTCATTGTGTTTTTAATTTAGAGGTCATATCATAGCTCATTTGGTCGATTTATAAAAACTAGTCTATTTTGGGAAAGTGGCTCTCTAGGGCACAAATGAAAAGATCTTGTTGAAATTTTGACATTTTTGGAAAGCTCTCTATTTTTTGATAGAAGTTTTTTTTCTGCATTTTGGTTTTAGAGTCTGAATTCATGTGGTATAAGTCCAATTTTGTTGACAAGGTCAAAAAAATCAAAATTAAAAAAAGGGTATTTGATGATTAGCATGCACTTATTTTTCACATGGTTTAATGCATGATGTGAGTTGTCAGTTGGATTATTTGCTGGCTATTATTGCTCTTAACAATTGATTTTTAGATCTAACCACTTTAGGGTTTGCATAAGTTGAGTATACATTGCATATCTTGTTTGCTTATTTTCTTGTCTTGTTCATTTGAAGGTTCATGGCTTGCTTTCATGGAAAATACTTAAAACAAATAAAAAAAAAGTAAAATCTACTAAGCACATTGCGTTGGACTTGAGGTATTTTGTTACATCTCTACAACATTTAGATTTTGGGATTAAAAATGAATCTCTCATGTGTTTGGCTTGAGTGTTTACATGCTTTCATAGAACACATTTCAATTGATGCTCTTAATGGGAAATGAATGAACATAGATTTGCTTTCATACAAGTTTGTGTAAGTGAATGCTTGTGTTTACACCTTAAATAATTCTTGGTTCCAATATCAAAAATCTCATTGAGTAATTTAGGGCATGGATTCATTCCTTGTTTACATGAAGAGTTAAATGCACCACTTTGTGGACTCACTTCATGTTTACTTGGAAAGTTAAATATTTCATGGTTCAAACCCTTTTGCATTTGTGAGTAGTATTGATAAGCAACTTTAGAGTACTTTTGATTGATCTTATTAGCTAAATTGCATGTTGGACTCGCTTATTTCTAATCGCCCCTCATTTTCGCCTTTTGGATGCAAGGTCAGCATTCATACATAAGGGAGAGGTCTACTTGAAAAGAGCGTTAAGTGTTCTACAAAGTTATCTCTTTTATGTTTTCTTGATCTCATTAGTTTTTTAAGGTGTGGACTCACTTTGAGTTTGTGTGAGGAGTTAAATGTTTCACTTTTGGACTCACTTTGAGTTTGTGTGAGGAGTTAAATGTTCCAATTTTGGACTCACTTTGAGTTTGTGTGAGGAGTTAAATGTTCCACCTTGTGGACTCACTTCACATTCACTTGAAGAGTTAAATGTTTCACTTTTGGACTCACTTCACATTCACTTGAAGAGTTAAATGTTCCACTTTTGGACTCACTTCACATTTACTTGAAGAGTTAAGTGTTCCACCTTCAGTGTTTTAAATACTTTTGATAGTGAATTACTTAATTTTATTTTTAGAAGGCCTGCTTGGGGACACACCACCTCAATGGATGACCTTAACTCCCATGTTCTGGTGGAGTATAAATAGTGAGTGGTGAATTGAAAGACACCTCTCTTGGGAATTGAGTTTGATATCACTCTTGGCTAAGCCTCAAAGAACTTTATACCTTTGAGAAGTAAAGGAGGAGATTTGGGTTACCGTCTCCCCCCAACTGTGTGATTTTGGATTCTTCTCATCTATGAATTTGGGCCTCACATACCTTGTGTATATCAAGGACTCCTTTTAGAAAGCCACATATACCCTTGTAGACAACTTGTTAAGGTGTTGTGTTCTATGTGCCTGCTAAAACATTTTCAAGAACATACACAAGTAGAACCTTTAAGGAGTAGAAATACTAAGTCACTATCCTTGTTCATGCGCAAGGTTGCTTTGCCCCTTGCTCATTGTTTGAAGACAATTGCTTGCTTGAACTCCTTGATTGTTGTCTTATGTGCTTGATAAAATACTTGAAATCTGTTAATGTGTCTAATTAAACCACAAAACAACTAAATTCCTGAGTTGAACACCCAACTTTTTACAGCTTGCTCGATTTTCTATCCTATCATTAGAGACTTGTTTTGACTTTAAATCTCTTGTTTCTACCTTCTAGGAATAGCATCAATTGGTTTACAAGGCCACTTTGGAAATAGTTGTCAGGTTAGAAAGTTATTCTTGGTGAAAAAGCTTATCTCTAGAATTGTTAGCTACATTCTTGGAGAATTTTAGTGCTCTTATTATCCAAATCACTTTCATTTAATCAATTTCAATTATATTTTGGCCTAGTCCAACCTCCTGATTCAAAAGTGCAAGGATATTCATCCTTTGATTTTAGCACCTCTTTGATAGTGTTGGTAAAGCCCCTTTATTTCTATTTTTTCATTTCATTTTGGACAATAGAGAATTTTGATTATCCTAGTTTGATGTTGACACTTTGCGAGGTCACCCTATCATTAAGAATCTCTTTCTTTCATGTCAGTTACAACAAGGTACCAAGTCAATCAAGGGAAGCGACCCCTTGTTGTCTTTAGCTAGTTACCACCAGTTAAGACTCATCAACAGCATAAGGGAAAAGGACCCCTTTTTGATCAATCTCCTAAGAGTGAATCTGAGATTTTTTTTAATCCGAAAGGTAATCCTAGTGAAGTGAGTACCTCTTTAGCATCCATTTCATCAAGTATGGACATGAGTTACACCTTCACTTGACAACAAAGAGAAGCAATGAACCAGACTCTTGATGACATGTTTCAATAGCATGGAGGTAACATGATGTCTATTGGGTTTGCATATGCTAGTCCACCTGGATCACCCTCGATCAACACAAGGTATCTTGATGCTCACAAATGAACTAAGAGACATCACCAACAAACTCACTCAGATTCAGAGTCACAACATGAAGACTAGAGCAACGAGTCTAGTGACCACCACATCAATGTAGCCAATGCAATCAGACAGTCAAGGCAACCTTCTCCACTTAGAGATACCTCTCAATATGCAAATACAAGATTAAAGAGCATTGAAAGGGAGAAGCAAGCCTATCTAGATGAACAAGCTACTAAAAAGGAGAAATTTAGACAACTAGAGGAAGAGGAACATGCATTATTGGACATAAGGAAAAGAGTCGCTCAAGAAGAAGAAGATAAACTCTATGCACAACAACTCCAAAATTGATTCAATAGGAGGGGTACTAATAGTGGGACCCACTCACCCCTGTCTACTCCCTCACCAAGTCCTAGAAGAAGTTCAAGGATGCCCTCAAGATCCCCAAGTCCTAGAGGTAGAAGGACTTCAAGATATGATCACCATAGGAGATAGTCACCTCCTAGACTTTCAAAGAAACCCTCCCAATGAGCACATCATGGCTCACAATGTGGAGGAAGTTATGCCAACTTTGATCATATAGATTTTATGACTATGCAACAAGAACCATCCTTTCAAGCATATGTAGAAAGGTATGTGGAACAAAACAAGGATCAGTTCCTAGAAAGTCTCATCAACAAAGGTGCTAAGGTCCCATATAATTTTGATGTGGATTGAAAGGTAAAGAAGCAAGAACCATCAACTAATGAGGTGATCAAACAACTTCAAAAGGATATAGAAAGGATGAGGGCTCCTAAGAGCACATTTAATTTGGACTCCATATGTCCCGAACCAATTGACAAGAGTATGGTGTTGGTTGAGTTTCCTAAGAAAGTTGAGTTTCCAACCTATGACAAATATGATAGCATTGGTGACCCTCATGACCATGTTAGACAGTTCTACATAATGAGCTTTTCTTTTCACCATGAAGACTCCTACTTGATGAGATTATTCCCAAGGAGTCTCAAGGGTCAAGCCATGGAGTGGTTTACTAACCTTACTCCTCCAGTTAAGACATTTAGAGAGCTTGTGGAAAGATTTGTTCAACATTTTTCTTACAACTTATCAAGGTCGGTCACCATGCTTGGTTTGTGCAAACTCAAGCAGAGTCAAGGAGAATCCTTTTTTACCTTTCTACAAAGATGGAGACATTTGTGCTCAAAATATCCAAGGACAATTCCTGAGGAGGAAAGAATAGACATCATTGTGAACAACTTGGTACTAGAATTAAGGTATGAAGTAAGGAAGATCCCATTTAATTCTTTTGATACCATGGTAGAAGTGGCATGTCGCATAGAGGATGTCCTAAAAGAACAAGGAATTTTGGCCAAAACAACTAATAACAACAATGGCCAAAACAACAATAATAATGGTAATAAGGACAAAAAGAACTATTGGAATAAGAATAAGCAAGTGGTCAATGACAAAGTTGTTGACTCATCACAACCTAAGAATGAAGGAGTTCTTAATCTCTCTAATGCAGTCCAAGCCATGAATTTGCAAACATCTTTAGCACAACAAGAAAATAAACCCAAGTATCAAGGGAGACCTAAAACAAAAAAGAGACAATTTACCAAACTTGGGGACTCCTATGTAGAATTTTTCAAGACGTTAATTGCTCATAATTTGGCACAACCTCAGGATCCTACAAAGTTCCGCATACCGGATCCTAAACCTCATTGGTGAGATGAGAAGGCTTTCTTTGTCTTTCATAATGGAATTGGACATGATATAGAAAATTGTTTTAAACTTAAGCATCTTGTCCAAGATCTTATTGAAAGTGGAAGATTACAAGTTGATGGTTTAACCACTAATGCGGATCATGAAGCTTTTAAAGAACCCTTGCCCAAATATGAGAAAGGAGAGAATTCTAACAACAAGAATGGCAAGGCTGCTATCAACTACACCTACACAAATGCTGAAAATGTTATTAATATGCTTGAAGTTGTTGATGATAATGTCAACATGATGAGAGGGAAAGACCCTTATGGATATGATGTGGATTCAACTCCTATGCCTGATGAAGGACCCGTTGTGGTACTAAGAGGTCCTCACTCATGAAGGATGTCTCAACCCCTCAATGCAGTCACTAGGAGTCAGTCTCAAGCTCCCATTGTTTTTAGAGGTCCTAACTCGAGTAAGTCTAAGTAGCCAGTGTCAAAAGGTGTTCTTCCTAAATCTACTATTGGTCCTGAGTTGAATTATAATCTTGTTGACCAATTACAACGTACACCAGCATAGATTTCAATCTTTGAGCTTTTGGAATTGTCCCCTAAGCATAAGCGTGTCCTTGAGGATGCTTTGCGAGCGGCTAATGTCCCTAATGATATAGATGTAGATCAATTCCACAATATGGTCAACCACTTGGCTAGCCCTCACTACCTTACATTCTCATAAGAAGATGACAAGTCATTAAGCCACCCACACAATTTGGCCCTTCATATAGAGGTTATGATCCACAAGACCCGTGTCAGGCGCGTGTTGATAGATGGGGGTGTTGGGCTTAATATTTGTTCTTTGAGCTTATTGAAGGCCTTGGGTTATTTAGAAGAAGTCATTGACACAAGGAAGAAGATAACTATCAAGGCTTATGATGAAGCATAATGTAGTTCTAAAAGATTGGTTGTTCTTCCTATCCGAATAGAGAAAGATATTTTGTTTCAGATTGTTGATGCCGATCCTTTGGCTTACAATATTTTGTTGGGTAGACCTTGGATACATGAGATGCCAGCAGTCCCATCTACATTAGTGTGTGAAGTTCCCTTACAATGGAGTAGAAGTTTGCATGCCCGGGGATAGCACATTGTCAGTCAACACAATTTCAGCAGGGTCTCACATTCCTTTGAATAGGGAGGCTGACACTTTTGATACTACATTTGAACAATGCAAAGACAAATTCAAAGCCATGGATCTTGGCATGGGGGATTACAAAATTGATTCATTCACAAAATTTCCAATTTCCCCTAGGTCTTATGGAAAACCTTTTAAAGATATGAAGCCCTCGTCTTCAGCCATGACATTGTGTGACAAGTTTGTAGAATCCTCAATTCTGATTCAAGAGGAAAAAGAAGAGGTTGTTGTTAGGGACTGGATTTATCAAGAGGAGAAATACTGACATAATGAGGATTTTGCACCTTCTCCTCGAGCTTATGGGAGAGGGTATACATTGGTCAAGAATATGGGTTATCCAGGACATGGTCCCCTTAGTCATCGGTTGGATGCCAAAGTTGAACCTCTTCACCATGCCCTTTTTGGATGAAGGAATAAGTCAACAGTTGGCTTAGGTTTTGCAAATAAGAAATAGAAAAGTGTCCTTGTCTTAGCTGCGACAGACAGTGACAATGACTCAGACTACACACCTAATCTCTCTAATCAGCAAGACATGTCTGATGATTGGGTGCCTTCAACAAATCTCCTATGGGTAGATTCAAAATATTTGACAATTGACAGTCCTACTATCCCAGCTATGATGGATAGTGACTATATGAATGCTAGATTGACAATGGAAAGTGTTGCTATCCTAGCTGCAATGGATAGTAACAATGCTAGTGCTAGAAAAAGGGAAACCTTTCCTAACCTTGAGGCTTCTACATCACGAGGCCCAAATAATGATTCAGAGACAAACTCACATGAGTTCGAATGGGACTCACTTTCAGATGCAACAATTGATTTGGACATGGATGTTGTCCATACTTATAGTACTCAACCTGATGTGACCAATGAGCCTAGTGTAGGACTAGAGGATTGGACTCCTCAAATTGCCTTAGTGGACGACGCTTTGTTTGGTAGGACAAATCCTGATTCGGGTATCTTAGAAGGAGACTTGATGAATCCCAATTGTATGGTCACCAGAGATAACACCTTCCACATACATAATGTTGAACCAGTCATTGACCTACCCCTTGTTCATTTCCACCTAATTGATTGGTCTCAACATCACCAAGAGCCTCAGCTCTTAAACTTTCAGAATGACTATGAAATTGCCTCTAATCTAAATGCTCTTGAACTCATAGTCCCTTACACCATTAAACCAACAACAAGTATGGCGGAGCCTGATATTAAGTACCTCAGTCTAAAAATAAAAGAAAAAGAAAAATGGTTCTGATGGCGAAAACCACTTTGTGGCGGTGTAAGAACCCAAAATAGTAAAAATAAATGATGTATCCGAGGGTGAAAACCTCTTTGAGGCACTTAAGGATGGGGTACTTAATAACTTGCCAAGTTACTTCCAAGACAGGTTATCAGTTCTCATTGAGCCCACACAACCAGTGAATTTGAATACAGAAGAGGCTCCCCAAATAGTGCACCTAGCTCAGTCTCTATCAGTTGAAGAAAAAGAGGCATATACAAAGTTTTTGCAAAAGAAGAAAATCAACTTTTCTTGGACATATTCTGATATGCCAGGGCTTGACACTGATCTTATTATGCATCATCTATCTATAGCTCCAGGAATAAAACCGATCAAACAAAGGTTGAGGAAAATGCACCCTCACGTAGCTCTTCTTGTTAAAGCTGAATTAGAAAAGCTCTTACGCGCAGGATTCATTCGAGCTATTGACTATGCTGAGTGGATCTCCAATATTGTTCTAGTTTCAAAACATGATGGGTCCATTTACATTTGCACAAACTTCAAAGACCTCAACAAAGCATGCCCAAAGGATGACTTTCCACTCCCAAACATGGACATGATAGTGGATATGACGGCAAGTTATGAGATATATTCCTTAATGGATGGGTTTTCTGGATATAACCAGATAAAAATAGCTCTCGAAGATCAAGAGAAAATAGCTTTCACATGTGCATGGGGAACCTATTGTTGGAACGTCACACCATTTGGCCTAAAAAATGCAGGAGCAACATACCAACGAGCTATGACCACAATTTTTCATGATATGATGCATAAGAACATGGAAGATTATGTGGATGATACCTTGGCTAAATCTAGGAAATGGGATACACACCTCGATGATTTGGAAGTGATTCTAGATCACATGGAACAGTTTCAACTTAGATTGAATCTAAAAAAGTGTGCATTTAGAGTTACCTCAGGTAAACTTCTAGGATTCATAATTTTAGCAAAAGGAATAGAGGTTGATCTTGAAAAGGTCCAAGCTATCTTAGATATGCCACCTCCAAAGAACATAAGTCAAATGAGAAGTCTTCAAGGACGACTCCAATCTATATGGAGGTTTATTTCACAACTTGCAGATAGAGCACAACCTTTCAATAAAACATTGCATAAGGGAGTCACATGTGTGTGGAATGAGGATTTCCAAAAGAGCCTTGATCAAATAAAATAGTATTTGGCTAATCCTCCAATTTTGATGCCTCCTATTCCAGGGAAACCATTGATTTTGTACATTTCAGCAACAGAGTCTTCCTTGGGGGCATTGTTGGCTCAATTAGATGACACTGGGAAAGAAAGGGCCATATACTACATCAGTCGTACTCTAGTATCTTATGAGATCAATTATAATAACATTGAGAAGTCTTGTCTTACAGTAGTGTTTGCTTCCCAAAAGTTGCGACACTATATGCTTGCTCATACTATACATTTGGTTGCAAAAATTGATCCTCTTAAGTACTTGCTTAGTAAGGCTTCCCTCATGGGTAGACTTGTTAAGTGGATGATGGTTTTATCTGAGTTTGATATAGAGTACATTTCAAGAGAGAAAGGCCATAAAAGGGCAAGCTATTGCTGATCGGTTAGATGATTTTCCAGTTAAGGATAGTGTGCCTATTCAGGTAGAGTTCCTAGATGAACACATTCTATACATGACCACTCACACTTGGAAGATGTTCTTTGATGGTTCCAACATGCAAAATGGATCAGGTGCGGAAGTATTGTTTGTTTCTCCTCATGGATACAATATACAAAAATCCTAGAAACTTTTATTCCCATGTACAAACAATATTGTAGAATATGAAGCATTAACCAATGGATTGAAACTAGCTATAGAATGGAACATAACAGAGTTGCATGTCTTTGGGGATTCACAATTAATTATCAACCAAGTCAATGAGGAGTATCAAACCAAAGATGATAAATTGATATCTTACAAAAAGATGGTTGATTCATTGAGATGTTACTTTACCTTTGTGACATTTCAACAGATCCCTAGAGTAGAAAACAAAGCTGCAGATGCTATGGCTACATTAGCTTCACTCCTATAGTTGGAACAACATGAATCCATATTTGAATTCCTGGTGGAAGAGCTACACCACCCCATATTTGACTCATCTGAAAGCAATGTCATTTGTACCCTTGTCACACATGAGTCTTCCCGCTATGGTGCTATCTATTCATATCTACGTGATGGCATCATCCCTGACACTTTCAACAGTTCTAAATGCCAAAACCTCATCTGTAACACCTCTTGCCACACCCTTATCTCTGGTGATTTATATAGGAGGGGTTTAGATGGGACACTTCTTAGGTGCTTGGAAAAGGAGGAATCCGACCAAGCATTAGTTGACATTCACGAGGGCATTTGTGGTGGACACTCTAATGGTCTTGCCATGGCCTGAAGGTTGCTTAGGGTGGGGTATTACTGGCCCATAATGCAAACTGATGCAGTAGCTTTCTCTATATCTCGTGAGAAATGTCAAAAACATGGAAACCTGATTCATGCTCCAGTGAGGGAGCTAATTCCTTCTATTTCTCATTGGCCATTTCTGCGCTGGGCCTTTGACCTTGTTGGGAAAATTCACCCCAACTCATCAGGTGGACATAAGTTTATCATCACAGCTACTGATTATTTTACGAAATGGGTAGAGGCAATCCCTCTTTCTGTTGCCTTAGGCAAAATAGTTTCCCTATTTATTCTGAAGCATATTATTTGCCGATTTGGAGTTCCTTCTGAGATTATTACTGATAATGGAGGTCAATTCAAGAACAAGGACCTAAAGCATTTAAGCAAGAAGTTTAAAATTAAGCAACATTGGTCCTCCATCTATTTTCCATAGGGAAACGGATAGGCGGAAGCCTCTAATAAAACCATTCTTAAAATCCTCCATAGAACAATACACAAGAATGGTAGGGATTGGCACTTACAAATCAATCCGGCACTATGGGCTTATAGAACTAGCATTCATACACCTACAGGAGCTACTCCTTTTGCTCTTACCTATGGCACTGAAGTAGTGTTGCCTTTAGAAGTAGAGATACCTTCACTTAGAGTCTCTCTCAAAGGTTTGATTACAGATGAGGATTACCGCGCCATGAGGTTACAAGAACTAGAACTTCTAGATGAGAAGCGTAAGGCTTCCTTTGATCACATGAGAGTATATTAGAAGCATATGTCCAAAGCATTCAACAAGAAGGTTCACCCTAGGGAATTTCAGATAGGTGATCTTGTTTTGAGAGAGAACCCTAAGAATCAACAGAACAAAGAACAAAAGAGCAAGTTCGAACCTAATTGGCGTGGACCATACATTATTACAGCAACTTTTGGTATAGGTGCATATTTACTATTGAATGAAGATGGAGAACAACTCCCTGAGCCCATCAACATTTTTCACCTAAAGAAGTTCTATCCTTGATGCCCGTTTCTATCTAGGGGCATCCTTTGTACATATTTTATGATCCTGAAAAAACAATACCAAAAAAATTGATATATGATGCTGAAAAAATCCTAAAAAGCATAAAAAGTCTTGAAAAAAATACAAAAAAATCAAAAAAATTCAAAAATTCAAAAAAAAAACATAGAAAAAGTGCCTTGGTGAAAACTTGGAAATAGGTGCCTTGGTAGCAAAAATACAAAAAAATTGAAAAATCAAAAAATCTCCAAGTGGTGAAAACCTAGAAACAGGCACTACTTGAGGCCTTTGCACTCTTGTCTTTTAGCATGTGCTCTTGACACTTTGCCTTTCTCCATCATGCCTTGACCTTATTTGACTTGGTCTGGAATTGGTCTTTATCTTTGTCTAGGGGGGATAATTGTTAGCATAGGTCCTTTAGGTGTGTTTGTCTCTTGGGGCATTTCACAACAGGTGTTTTTCAACACTACCCTTGCGTCGAGTGTTTCTTAACACTTATCAGATGTCTTACCCAATAGTCTAAGTATGATGTGATATTTCTCATTGATAGATGTGATAACCAGAGTCTGACTCTATGACCAACACACACGCACTTAGACAATCAACTCGCTTGAGATATGTTGACTTTATTTTTCTTTGTGTGCTGTCTATGAGGATTTCTTTGATGAGTGGTCTCTCCCTGAGAAGTTTTCAATGATGCATAGCTAGAAGACTGAGGGTATGAGAACATGTTTTCTTTCCTTTATCTACTTATGGGTATATTTTGTTGATCTTAACTATCATGAGCATTTATGTTGGTCTTACTTGACACTATGGATTGACAAGGTATTATCCTTGACTATTTTGTGAGTGCATGCTTCTAGTTATCCTGACTTTTATGTGTCTTGATACAAGCATAATCTCGTCATATCAAACTTAGGTAATCTCACTGCATTAGTCATCTTGACCTCCATGTCTTTGATGCCCAGGTGGGATTTCCACATTTCTATCTGATAAAGATCATATTCATATCCACATAGTTATGCTAGTGTACATTGTATGATCTTATGATGCTACCAATAACGCTCGATGATGATAATTAGATGTCTATAGGTGTTGTAACCTTGCAAGTCAACCACTTTCATAGTAGCTTGCATTCTTAGGTTCATCATAGTTTAGTTTTTGCATCTTGCATATGGAGAGAGCTCTCCTTTTTATCATCTACAGACTAGTTGGTCAACTATGCTCATTTTCTGATTCTTCTTGATCATATCTTTCATTTCTGATCTTTCATATCACATCATTTTCTATCCATTTTCAGACTCGAAATCAAAATCTGAGTTGCGTTTCCAAGTTTTCTCATTCTTCTACATAGTTGTCTGACCTTTTGAGGCCTGATCCTTCGATCTTTGTTGGGGCATCTTCATTTCTTCACCCCCATCTCTTTCAAACTCCTATTCTATCATTCATTTTCATTTTCTTCATTTCTCTAAGGTTTGACTTAATTTTTTATCCTATATCTTTCCCAGTCAAACCTAGTCAACCTGGGGCATGTCTTCACTGCTTGATGGTTATCCTATTGTCCTATCCTTCAATTATGATTTCTAGTGCTTTGATCAAGTTTATCAATTTCCTATTCTCCTCTACCTGATTTTGATTTTGATTCTGAAGGGGCAGTACCTATCAGCTTCAAATCTTTGATTCAACTTTATCATTCAGCTCAACTTGAGATTCTTATTTTTAGACTTGATTATCACCTAGCAGCGACGCTGGTAATTTTGTCTTTCAATTTTTATCTCCTATTTTTCAGACTTGATTATTGCCTAACAGTGACGGTGATAGTTTTGTCTAAGGCTTGATTTGCACCTAGCAGCGATGGTGTTGGTCTTGTCTTTCAGCTTTTTTGCTTATCTTTGTCCTGGCATGTTCCCAAAATGAACACACATCTGAGTTGTTTTGTGATCCCAAAATGAACTCACATTTCAATTCTTCTTTGACTACATGTGTTCTTGAAATGATCACACATTAGTCAAAGAGGGGCAAATGTATGCACCCTAAAATGGTCGCCTAGACTTTGGGCCCCCATTCAGCAATTTATCAAATCCCTGAATCAATATTTTCAAATATCAACAATATCAATTATATCAATTTCCTTGATCAAATCATAATCAATTCAATATTTCTTAAGGTTTGAGCCTTATTTAATTTAAAAGAGAAAAAAATAAAAATCTTATTTAATTAAGAGAACATGCTCCCTTTTAATTAATTAAAAATCTCTTTTAATTAAATAATAAAATCACTTTATCCTAAGCCTTTATTTAATTAAAAGGAACTTCCTCCCCTTTTATTTAAATAAAAAATCCCCACTTTTCTTCTTATCCTATGTTGCACAAATAAAGCATTATTCTTATTTTATAAAAAGAGGAAAAACACTTTTTGTCTTATATGGACACTAAAGTCAACTCCTATTTTCCTATTGGAGGATATTTGTGCACAAGAATCAAGCTTCTTTTTTTCTCCACCGTTGATTAAGTATTTCTTCTTAATCTCAATGGTCCATTTTCATCTCATTTCTTATAAAAGGAGAGCTCTCTTCCTCATTTGCATCTTAGGTTTTCATGTTAATATTATGCTGCAGGTTTTCTAGGTCATTTGGAGCTCTCTTTGAAGACACTCTTGCAATCCAAGCTTTGAAGACTTTGTTGCATCTCATTTCATATTTGCTTTCATAGTTGCATGATAATGGCATTCTTAGTGTAGATTTCATTTTATGCAATAGATTAATCTCACATAGTCTAAATAGGAGGGATTGGTCACATTTGTTCTTTCCTTTCATAGATTAGTTGCATTCTACTTTCATTTCCACATACTAGATTGCATTCTCATTCTTAGCTTACTTGCATTGCATTGCATGCATTTGGATTTCATTAGAGATATTGGCATTGTTTCCCTTGTCTTTGATTTGGAATCTCTCATTGTGTGGTTGACTAACAAGGTCATGAGTTCATAGCTCTAGTTGAGAGCAATTTTACAAATCTTGCAACTCCATGCATAGAGAGCTATGGATCAATTTGTGAGGGCTCATTATTGAGTTTTCTTGCATAAGGATTCATAGAAGTGCACTAATGTTGTGTGTACACTTGGTTCTTACTTAACCAGTATGATCAGAATGCATGAAAATCTTGTTCACGCGATATTCCTGCAGTTTCTACTTCTTCAGGCCTCTCTCCATAATGACATTCTGGTCTCTTATATAGATGGGTAAATCATTTTCTTCTCCACCATCAAATTTTGCCACTTAACCACATTCATAGATTTTTCCACTTCAAACTTTCTCAGTTGACATGTCAGTAACATGTTTCAATCTGCTCTGTTAGATCTTCCTTTAATTTTGTTAGTCATCGATCTTCATAACAAACATTATCTGTTATCACTGAAATCAAGATACTTTACAGCTCATCAATCTTATCGGATAAACTAATCATTTAGTTCATTATGTTTCATTCAGTTAACAAAGAAATGTGTCAGTGAACACTGCTCAATTAATACTATGATCAGTATACACTACACTCCGTCGGTGTATACTAGAATTGCTTCATTTACCGACAACACTGCTTTGTGTCTTTCAGCTCTATACTTCATCATAGATGAATGCAACATAATAAATTCAATATCATCAAGTCATAGACTCATCAAAAAGTTACTCAATGTGTTCCTTATCCTCATCTATCATGTACATGTTTCCCCATGTAGATTTCTCTATTCTTCATCTCTTTCACCTTTCTTCAGATGTCTCGGTATAGTAACTTACAAGATAAGTGTTGTCAAACTAGTTGACATCAATGACAACATAATACCAATTTAATTATATTACATATCTAATCAGAAACTCCTCAATGATCTTTAATCATAGTTTCTTCAATCAGATTCCAAATCAGTTGTTGTCCAACATTCTTCTCTCTTATGTAGGTTTTTGGCTTTGGTGGTTCTATCTTTGCTTTATTCTTCTCTCTCGGTGTGAAGGAAAACCTTATTGATGGTCTTACACCGATTGGACTAGGGATCTCTTTTGTCATTTTAGTCTTCTTCCCCTCAACCTCTGATGGTCCAGCTTCATCTTCTTCAATAAAAATTCCTGAATTCTCTGATAAAGTACTAATCATTCTGTTATTTTTCCTTAGGGCCTAAGGTATCAATATACCTAGTTTGATCTTATTATTTACTTTCTCATATGTTCCATACTGAGTGGCTCTTATGTCAATAGGTTTCTCTAATAATCCTTTGATTTGTATAGAAGGAACATTGATATCCATTTCATGGCCCATAGGTGGTAGCCACATGGTTCTAGGGTCCAGAACTCTCACTATACATGTATCAATATCCACTTCAAAACATAAATCATAATTGTATTCATCCATAAGATGGGGTGGAATCATGTATCTCTTATTCATCTTAGTTTGAAAATTTGTAAAGTAATCATTCATCACCATGTCAAAATTATCTCCTAAACCTTGAATGAACTCATTATTTTGATATATTACGGGTTTGTCTACATTCCACACTACTTCACTGATTGTTGGAAAGAAGATCTGAAAATATAAAAATATACATACCAGTATTGATCTGAACTTTAGTGTGTTAGAATTCACCTTCTTGATTGTATTCATATTATCATCAAGTTGTTTCAACAAGATCTCACAAAGATCTATCTTCATGTCCTTCTTCACAATCTTGTAAGCTATATCAATAGCTCCACAAGGCACACTGTCTACCTAAGATGACTAAAAGATTCTATAATATATTATGTTTTACATGAATCTTAGCTCGGGGTCATCAACAATAGATAATTTTAGACCTCTACTATCCCATTTTTCTTGAGTAAGCTCACATAATTTATTCTTATCTGTTTTCTTGTAGGCTCTCAGTTAATCACCGATAGGATATCATGTGACTATATGTAATACAAATTTTGTGATCTTCACAGGTACATCAAGCCACATGAATTGATCATGTACTCGGCTTAGAACAATCCTCATCTATTCCTTCTTGAAATTTGTCAGTACATACATAGCATGGACCAAACCCTTGGTCTCCAAATGTGTATGATCATCTTTCAGCTTTCCATTAACACATAGGTTCTTGTATGATGTGTCGTTATCTTCTTGAAAAATTTCCTCTATCTTGCAATGTATGAAGGTATGAACGTCTTCAATGAGAATGACTCTTGGTGGGGTCGAAGATAGGGCTCCAAATTTATCAACTTCAGCTACTACGGCTGGTGGTAGCTTATGCTTTGGATTGACATGGTCAATCTTCTGGACAACAACAAGATTTTATACTTTGGGTGCCATTTGATTGTTAAAAATAATCTTTTAACTGATAGGGTTTCGATTGAATAGCAATTTGATTGCATTAACACAGTTTAGGAAAATATTAGAAATACCTTGAATACACTTGACAATGCTTAGATCTATTCAAATGATCGCTCGATTGCTCTTGGTAGTCTTGTATCTGCACAATGCTTCCAATGCTCTCAAAATCATAAGGTGAAAATGAAATAATAAGGGTTCTATTTATATTATTTCTTTGATTAGGGTTTCTAATAGCTATAATTTTAGCATTAAATGCTCTCTACTGACTCCCTTTTCACCAAATACCAAATACACTTTCCTTTCACCGAATGGAACAAAATAACACATACTCTTACTGATCAAAATATGAAATGTCAACTTCAATCATATATCCAAATGCATCTTAATATGCTAGTATGAGTCTCTGCGCAACTATTAGGAACTTATTTAAGATAGAATTTAGTTATCCACTCCTACACATACCCTTGACTGATTATGTGAAGATAGGTGCACCCAATCCAAAGGATGTGGTACCATTAGTTGTTCCAAGTTCAGTTCCATCATCTTGAGACTTCCTTCTCCATGTTCTATTCATCTAATCTCTTATCTCATTAATATTGACTTGAGCAGTCTCACTTAGTTTTTCCTCAGTTGGGGCTTTTCCTCAGTACCTATAGTCTTTAGCCAAGTGATCGACCTTGTGATAATGAAAACAAGTCATCCTAGAGTTTCTCCATGACCTCATATTGTTGCTTCCATGCATCAACATGCAATTTGAAATGATGTGACCAAATATCCCACATGGAGTACATGTAATTCTTGTATTATAGTCCCGTGATATAGTTGATCCTTGTCGGTTGTTTGCAGTATTCTATCAGTTAGGTACCCATTTCTCATTCTTTCTTTGTGACCTGTATTCTTCAGACTTGTGATCATATTTTTTGTAGTTATTACAGTAGCCATCAAATCTTGGTTTCCTTGTATTGTTAGAAATCTTTGACCTAAACTCAAATGCTTTGTGACCATACTTATTGCACTTATAACAATAACCATTAAACTTAGGAATTCTCGGTGGATTGCCTCTTTTTCTCCTACAGACATTAGTTGTATGACCTAATTTTCCACAATGGTAGCAAGTAGGCTTCTTTTTCTTCAGTGGAATTGCATATCTTGATTTGCTATTTAATTTGAGAACTCTCTCTTCTTGGTAGTATTGTTCGAATTTAATCCAAGTCCAGTAGTATCTCTCAGTTGTATTTGACCTCTTAGCTATTCATCTAGTATCCTCAATGTTTCTTCATTCCTTTTCAAGACTTCATTAGCATCTTTTTCAAATTTCAATTCATTCTTCAAATGTTCATTTTCTGATCTCAGCTCAACAATCTTTCCAATTTTCCTTCCAACTTCCTAATTTACTCCGACTAGTTGATCTATCAAGTCATAGTGAATTTTTGTCAACCTCAGTATTTCCCCATCTTTCTCATTCATTCTTGCATTCATTTACCTTCTCTCATCTTCAACCAATCTTTTGTCATCTTCAACTTTTCTCTTTTGTTCTAGGACTTCACACATCCTTACCGATTGAACTTCTTGTTCTCTTTTCAATGTTTTTACCTAATTAAATAGGTTTTTGTTCTTTTCAGTCAGTTCTGATATTGTAGCTTTAGATTCATTAGACCTACTTCCTTCTGATAGTTCTTCAAGTTCTTCAACCTGATCTTGTGTATCTTTCAATTGATGTGCTATCTCCTTTCTCTTGTTGAGTGAATGCTTCAATTTCCTACTCAATTCATCAATCTGATCATTAGTCATCCTCAATTCCATGTTCATGCTATCAATCACATTTTCATACCTATAAATGTCCATCTCTCCAGATCTTTCCTCTTGAGTGGTTAAACTTTTGAATAAGAGACTTATCTCTGATACCAATTGTTAGAATAAGTATGGAAAGGTAAGTACTGAGAGGGGAGGGATGAAATAGTACTTCAAAACACTTTTATCTAGATTTATTAACTTTCTTAACCATTCATTGAATTCATAACTTTGCATGCATCTCGTAAAATATATAAAACATTAATCATGAAATATAACTCATAACACCATTATTTTCATATCGCAGGAATCCTTGTTAGACGATAAAAACTATAGTGGGGATAACACCCACAAAACTTCACTACTGCAATAAAAATTATTCTTGGTTAGAGATACAATGATAGCTATTTATGATATCTTACCCTATTAAGAGTATTAAATCAGTTAAGAGTCTAAAGACCAATTAAGTCTACCTTGCTAAAAGATTTTACAATTCTAATCTAAGAATTGTACCCAGTTAAAGGATTTACAAAATAAGATATGTTAAGATATGGTCAGTTAAGATACTTTACAACTTTGATTACACTTTTAATCAGTACATAAATATGTTTGTAATACTTGCATCTATCTCATTCTTATCAGACTCAATATGCTCATTAACTCTCTACCTCATAATGTGCTTCACTCACAATAACAATTTTGTACTTAGTAACTTCAACTCTAAATCACATTAACAATCTATGCTTTACTTCTTTGTTACTCAGTAGCTTCTCTGCTCATCACCTTCTTTCTACAATTTCTCCTTCGCACATATATTCTCTCTTCTATATTGATCTTCTCACTCTAATCCATTTATATTCAATTCTAGAAGTAGTGGAATCGTCTCTTTAAGCGGTGCTAGTATTAGTTACTCCTCCAATACATATTTCACATTTAATTTTTATTTGTGAATCTCACCTTGTAATCATGCATAATCATTTTGTTTATATCTCCAATGTTCTATCAAACAATCTCCTCAAGATTTGTAAACTATTTTCTTCTCAGTGTCTACATTCAATGTATCTATAGATTCTCCTTGTGTTGGCCTGTGATACTCAGTAGTAAATTTTTCTTTTCTTGGTAACATGTATCTTCTCTCAATTCAATAGATGTTGTATTTTGGTACATCTCGGTACATGGTGCTTGGTTTTCCTTACCGAAATTACATTTTCCTTTATTTCCTTTTACTGACTAGCTTGTTGCTCTTACCGACTTGACTTTCATTCATTACCAAATGACTTTGACAATCAATATGACTTAATCATAACTAATGACAATAAAATAACTCTATAGGAGTTTTTAAAAACAACAACTATAGTGCCCAAGGGGATATTAATTATATCAAATTTAATTAATAAGCATATTGAAGGACATTTTTAGATGTCTACATCACCTAAAACTAAACTAACTCTACTGCTCTCAGGGGGAAGGGTTAAAAAGGAACACAATCTGAAAATACTCTAAACTGAAAAAATTAGAAAACTGAAACAAAGGTGATACACCAAATTTGAAGGAAAATGAAACTTTGATAGCCATGCTCTTGGATTAAATAACTAAATTAAACTTACACAAATTACTCATGTATATTCCTAATGAACTACAACTGATTTGAATAAATTGTATAACTTAAAGATCTGTGATTTAAGATCACTGAGTTGCTGATTAGATATGTAAGATGATTAAATCAGTAATATGTTGTCATTGATGTCAACTAGTTTTGACAATACTTATCTTGTAAGTTACTATACCCAAACATCCGTAGAAAGAAGAAGAAAAGAGATGAAGAACAGATATATCTACATGAGGAAGATGGAGATGATAGATAAGGATAAGGAATACATTGGGTAACTTATGAATGAGTCTATGACCTTATGTTATTGACTTGATTATGTTGCATTCATCTATGATGAAGGATAGAGAAAAATGCACAAAGCAGTGTGGTCAATTAAAGAAGCATTCCAGTATACACCGACCTAGTGTAGTGTATACCGAGAACATTATAAATTGAGCTTGTGTTCACCAATGCATTTCTTTGTTAACCAAGCAGAAGAAAAGAACTAAATGACTAGTTTAGCCGATGGAACTTGATGAGCTATAAAGTGTTATGATTACGAGGATGAAGATAATGTTTGTTACAAAAATTGATGGCTAACATAATTCGAAGAAAATCTAAGGGATTGAAATAAAATGTGTTACTGACACATCAGCCAAGGAAGGTTAAAGCGGCAAAATTAACAAAGGAGATTAAGCGACAAAATTTGATGGATGGAATTAAAATGGTTTACTTGTCTATTTAAGAGACTAGGATTTTATGATGAAATTATGTTGGAAGAAGGAGACTATAGAGATATCATGTGAACAAGCTTCATGCATGCCTGATCATACTGGTTAAGGAGAACCAAACTGCAAAGATTATCGAGCATCAAAAAGCTATAAGCGAGAGATAGTAAGTTACTGAATATTGATTGAAATAGAATTGATATATTTTGATCAGAGTATTTGAATGAGCTTAACATAGATCTGATAATCTTCAATTGAAGTTGTGTTGTAATCAGATCACCTGTTGTTACATTTTAACCATTGTAAATAGATAAATCTCTTAACAGAGTGGACTAGAAAGTCTTGTAATATCATTCATAGAGTGTACATTTGTTATCCTGTCAACCCCATAGTGAATGTTGGTTGGACGATAATGGTTGGTCTAAAATCCTCTAACAAGGTCACACTTGACAGTGTGTTTGTAACCTTTAACAGGGTTGGGTCTTCACCGACCTCACTTAAGAAGAGTGAACAATTTTTGGGTTGTCGATCCCAGGTGGTTTTTCCCTTAACAGGGTTTCCATGCTAAATCTCTTGTGTTATGTGTTGACTATGATGATTGTTTGTTGTCATACTTTACATGTTGCATATTGGATTTGATCGATAATCACTATACATTATTAACTAGTAATCGGTAAAAGCACAGACATAATACTATTTTATGTTATCGAGCTGCAAAAGTTTTAGTAAATTGTTTTTGGTTATACATTTTGTGATTGGGACTGTGGATAACGGATTCACCCCCCTATCGGTTATTCTAACAATTGGTATCAAAGCGTTGGTTTATTGGAACAAAGTTTTAAGGACTTTAGCACAAAGATCTCAAAATGTATAAGAGGGAAGTGCCAAAGCTGAACAAGGATAACTTCACAGTATGGCAAAGCTTAATGAAGTTGCATGTATTTGGAATTGGGAATTCTTCCCTCACACTAATGGAGAATGGCTACATTGCACCACCCACTGGTCCCTTGACCCTTGATCAACTAAGAGACAAGCATGAACATAAAGTTACTATGATGGAGATTGTTGCCGCCTGTACATATGCCGAATTTGAAGATATTAAAAATGGCACTACTGCTAAAAATATGTGGAATAAACTTGCTCAAGTTTATAGTGGTGATGTGAATGTCAAAAGAGCTAGAGCTGAAAGCTTAAGGGGAAGATTCGATGATATGAAAATGAAGGAAGGAGAAAATATTATGCAGTACACAAATAGACTAAAAGAGGTAGTACATGATATTAGAGCATCTGATGGTGTTATTGATGAAGAGACAGTGGTAAGAAAAGTTCTCAGAACCTTATTCTCGGTTTATGCAATCAGAATATCTACAATTCATGAAACTAGGTCTACATCTGGTAACAACCTTACTCTTGATAATCTGATTAGTAAGCTTACAACCTTTGAACTTAACAACTTTGATAATAGTGTTGCACCATCTGTTGAATCTTCTTTTATGTCTTCTCTGAAGATTGGTAAGTCTAGTAGTAGAAATAAGAATGATGATAGTGATAGCAATACCGATGATTAGCTTGATGAACTTGAAGCTCTTATGGCCAGAAGGTTATCTAAAGGTAAAGGAAGATATAGAGGTAAATTACCTTTAGCATGCTTTAACTATAAAGAGGTTAGTCATATTGCTACTAGATGTCCACACAGGAAAGATGATGATAGAAACAAAGACCGATCTGGTGAAGGAAGCTATGGGAGAAGAGGAAATAGAAGTTACCGACACTACACTAGAGAAAACCAAGACAATAATTATAAAGGCAAGAAGGTGTGCTACATTGCAGAAGAAGATGTCACCGATACCGACGCTGGTGAAGATGTGGAGGTAGTATTTGTTTCAATGAAGGATGACTCAGAGGAAGATGAAAGGTATGTAGAGACAACACTTATCTCTAAGATTAATAAAAATGATACATGGATCATAGATAGTGGTTGTACACATCACATGACTGGTGATGAAGAAAAATTTGATCATCTTGAAGAACACAATGGAGGATCTATTAGAATGGGTAATGATGCACCTTGTATGGTTAGAGGAAAAGGATCCTTGATGATAAATGATAAAATTAGATGTGACAATGCTTATTGGGTAAAAGGACTAAACTATAATTTGCTAAGTGTGTCATAGCTGAACAATTCAGGCCACTCAGTTGCTTTTGAGAGCAAGAAAGTGAACATATTTGATGATGCAGGAAAACTTATTGGAACTGGAACATAATTGAGAGGTAATTTTTTTTATCTTGATAATGATTAGTCTTCTTATTTAATGATGAAAGATTAAGATGCATGGTTGTGGCATAAAAGGTTATGTCATGTGAATTTTGATAACATGATTAAGATTAGTAAAAAGAAAAAAGTTGGAGGTTTGCCTAACTTATCTAAGCTTGATCATGTTATGTGTCATGAATGTCAGAAAGGTAAAATGACAAAATCTAGTTTCAAAAGAAAAGATTATTCAACAAAGAAATTACTTGAGTTAGTGCATACCGACCTATGCGGTCCTATGAGAACTCAAAGTTACTATGGAGATAGATATTTTATTCTTTTCATTGATGATTATACTAGATTAATGACAGTTATGTTCTTGAAGGAAAAATCAAAGGCATTTAAGATGTTCAAGTGATATAAAGCAAAAGTTGAGAAAGAGACTGGTAAAGAATTGAAATGCTTAATATCTAACCGAGGTGGTGAATTTATTTCTGATGAATTTACTAACTTTTTTAATGAGCATGGTATTAAAAGATAGGTCTTTGCACCGAGGACACCACAACAAAATGGAATAGTTGAAAGCAAGAATAGGTCAATAGTTGACTGTGCGAGAACACTGATGTTACAAAAGAATGTTGCTCAGACATACTAGAGAGAAGTAGTTAGAATAGCTGTTTATGTTTAGATCTGAGTACAATTGAAGAAGGACACTAATAAGACACCCTATGAGTTATGGTTTGGCCACAAACCCACTGTAAGTTATTTCAAGATTTTTGGAAGTAAATGCTTTATTCTAAAAGATGAAAGAAATGGGAAGTTTGACTCAAAAGGTGATGAAGGGATATTTCTGAGATATTCCACTAAAAGTAAAGCATACAAGTGTCTTAAAAAAGTAACTAATAAAATGATTGAAAGCACTAATGTTTGGGTTGATGAGTTTGATGATAAGAATGCAGAGGAAAGCACAAAGGAACTAGGAGACTACAGTAGATTCACCTACATTGAACAACCAGAGTACCTACCGACGCCGCAGACAGTGACAATTGGTCAGCAAGAAAACATTACCGACAGACAGGAAGGAAATATTGATGAGTAGGAAGCACCTACCGAGCAAGCAAATGAACCTGCACAAGATGAACAAGAAATAAGAGATCGAATACTGGCAATATTTGTTAGAAGACATCACCCTGAGACACAAATCATTGGAGACAGACAAGCTGGCATGCAAACAAGAAGTAAAGCAAGACAAGGTACATGTCTAGTTTGTGAATATGAACTGAAGAATGTAAAAGTTGCATTAGAAAATGATGAATGGGTTAATGCAATGAAAGAGGAAATAGAACAGATAGAGAAGAACAAAACTTGGAGTTTAGTACCCAAACCTAAGGACAAGAATGTTATCGGTACTAAGTCGATATTCAGAAACAAGCTTAATGAGAATGGAGAGATAACAAGGAACAAAGCTAGGTTAGTGTGCAAGGGATATGCACAAGAGGAAGGCATAGATTATGGTGAAACTTCTACACCTGTTGCTAGATTAGAAGGATTCAGAATGTTACTTGCATATGCTACACATAAAAAGTTCAAAGTTTACCAAATGGATGTTAAATCTACTTTTTTGAATGGGATACTTGAAGAAGAAGTCTACATAGAACAACTTGAAGGGTTCATTGATCCAGGCAACAAAGATATGGTATGTAGACTACATAAAGCTTTATACGGTTTAAAGCAAGCACCGAGAGCCTTGTATGAGAGGTTGTATAACTATTTGTTGAGTATTGGATTTTTTACAACCAATGAGAACAATAATCTGTACATGAAAGGAAATTCTAATGATACTATCTTGATTGCTGAGATATTTGTGGATGACATAATATTTGGAGGACAAGACCATATTTGTAAGTCATTTTCTGATGAAATGAAAAGCGAATTTGAAATGTCTATGTTTGGAGAGATTAAGTTCTTTCTAGGCTTACAAGTGATTCAACAGAATGATGGTATATTCATCACACAATCTAAATATATAAAGGAAGTATTGAAGACATTTGGCATGGAAGATGCTAAACCTGTGGGAACACTGATGACTACTAGATGTAAACTGACTAAAGAAGATGGAACTACTAAGGTAAACTAGACACTGTACCGATCCATGATTGGTAAGTTAATGTATGTAGTTCACAGTAGACCTAATATAGCACATGTTGTTGGAATAGTTGCTAGATTTTCTACAAACCCTAGAGAGTCACACATGGTTGCTACAAAGAGAATCTTAAGATACCTAAAGAAAACTGAAGATTATGGACTATGGTATCCTAAGAAAGGCAGGTTTGAACTTAAGGTATACACCGATGTTGATTGAGCTGGAAATGTGGATGATAGAAAGAGTACCATTGGAGGAGCATTCTTCTTTGGTGAAAGACTTGTTGCATGGACAAGCAAGAAACAGTCTTGCATTTCCTAGTCTACAACTGAAGTAGAGTATGTTGTTGCTACTACTAACTATTCAAATATTGCATATATCAAGCAAGTGCTGGAAGGTATGAATGAGGTAATCACTGAGCCAATGATTATATATTGTGACAACACTAGTGCTATTAATATTTCAAAGAATCCAGTGATACACTCTAAAACAAAGCACATATCTATTAAGTATCACTACTTAAGGGAACAAGTATAGGAGAAGCAAGTGAAGCTAGAATTTGTTACATCAAAAGAATAACTTGCTGACATATTTACAAGGCCTCTACCACAGGATACATATGAATACTTGAGGACTAGACTTGGGGTCCATCCCCTGTCTACCGGTCACTAAGCTGATCTGGAGGTTGCATCAGCCTAATCTTATCAGAAGATCATACATGTTGATGCAGCAGAGTTCACACTTTGGACTTCTGTCTAAGGTTGTGAAAGGTTGAAGAACTGGAACAAATTTTCACATCATTATACCAAGATATAGAGAATGCACCAGACAATAGAGAGTTACATGGCTACTACAGAGTTGTATGTTTTTATTGTTCTTTGGCATTGTTGTCAAAGGGAGAGAGATCAATATGAAGAATATGAAGCCAAAGACAAAGGGAGAGAGATATATCAAAAGGGAGAGCATTCACGATCAGTTACTTAGAACAGAAGAAAACCTACGAGCTGAAAAGATCATATCCACAAAAGTCAGTCTGCACTTGCAAATGCTTTTATGTAACATAGTGACTAAACATATTAAGCTAGGGAGATCTTGTACCTAGTTACAGCATTTGTTGATAGATTTGTAGAATACATGTTTGGTATGTGTATGGCATATTTCATATTGCTTGTGTTGCCATCAATGCCAAAGGGGGAGATTGATGAACTACAACTGATTTGAATAAATTGTATAACTTGAAGATCTGTGATTTAAGATCACTGAGTTGCTAATTAGATATGTAACATGATTAAATCAATAATATGTTGTCATTGATGTCAACTAGTTTTGACAATACTTATCTTGTAAGTTACTATACCCAAATATCTATAGAAAGAAGAAGAAAAGAGATGAAGAACATATATATCTACATGAGGAAGATGGAGATGATAGATAAGGATAAGGAATACATTGGGTAACTTATGAATGAGTCTATGACCTTATGTTATTGACTTGATTATAATGCATTCATCTATGATGAAGGATAGAGAAAAATGCACAAAGTAGTGTGGTCGGTTAAAGAAGCATTCCAGTATACACCGATGCAGTGTAGTGTATACCAAGCTTGTGTTCACCGACGTATTTCTTTGTTAACCAAGCAGAAGAAAAGAACTAAATGACTAGTTTAGTTGATGGAAGTTGATGAGCTGTAAAGTGTTATGATTATGAGGATGAAGATAATGTTTGTTACGAATATCGACGGCTAACATAATTTGAAGAAAATCTAAGGGATTGAAATAAAACATGTTACTGACACATCAGTCGAGGAAGGTTAAAGCGGCAAAATCAACAAAGGAGATTAAGCGGCAAAATCTGATTGATGGGATTAAAATATTTTACTTGTCTATTTAAGAGACTAGGATTTCATGATGAAATCATGCCAGAAGAAGGAGACTATAGAGATATCGCGTGAACAAGCTTCATGCATGCCTGACCAGACTGGTTAAGGAGAATCGAACTGTAGAGATTATTGAGCGTTAGAAAGCTATAACTGAGAGACAGTAAGTTACTGAATATTGATTGAAATAGAATTGATATATTAATCAAAGGATTTGAATGAGCTTAACATAGATCTGATAATCTACAATTGAAGTTGTGTTTGTTAGAATAACTGAGAGGGGGGCGAATTAGTTATCCAGTGTCCCAATACAAAATGTATAATCCAAAAACAAATACTTAAAAACTTCTGATACTCGGTAACTTAAAATACTGTACTGTTTATGCTTTTACTGATTACCAGTCTAAAATATAGTAGTTACCAATCAAATCAAATATGCAACATGTAATTATGACATCAGATAAACATCACAATCAACACATAACACAAGAGATTTAACGTGGAAACCCTGTGAAGGGAAAAACCACCTGGGACCGGCAACCCAAAAATATTCACTCTTCTGAAGTGAAGTTGGTGAAGACCCAACCCTGTTAAAGGTTACAAACACACTGTTAAGTGTGACCTTGTTAGAGGATTTAAGACCAACCGTTATCATCCAACCAGTAGTCACTCTAGGGTTGACAGGATAACAATGTTCATTCTATGAATGATACATAATAAGACTTTCTTAGTCCACTTGGTTAAGATATTTGACTGTGTACAATGGTTAAATATGTAATAGTAGATGATCAGATCTATTACAACTTCAATTGTAGATATACAGATCAATATTCAGCTCATACAAATCTTTTTGATCAATGTAACATTCTTCATTCAATAATATATCAACTTGTTGTCCATCGGTAATTACTCTCTATCACTCGGTAATGCTCTATAGTAGGGTTCTCCTTAACTTGTATGATCAGAATGCATGAAAACTTGTTCACGCGATGATTCTATAGTTTCCTTTTCTTCTGGCATCACACTCACTTATGAAATCTCCAGTCTCTTATATAGACATGTAAATCATTTTCTTCTGCTCCATTATATTTTGCCACTTAATCATCTTCATTGATTTTTCCTCTTAAACATACCTCGGCACTTGTGTCAATAACACATTTGATTCTCATCCTTTATATCTTTCCTAAATTTTGTTAGTCGTTGATCTATGGAACAAACATTATCTGTTACCTTGAAATCATACACTTTCCAGCTCATCAATTCTTGTCGGCTAAGCTAGTCATTTAGTTCATTCTATTTTGCTTGATTAACAAAGAAATGCATCTGTGAACACAAGCTCAGTTTACACTATGTTCAGTATACACTACACTCTGTCGATGTATACTGAAATGCTTCATCAATCGACAACACTGCTTTGTGTCTTTAGACTCTTTTCCTCATCATAGATGAATGCAACATAATCAAGTCAATATCATAAGGTCATAGACTCATCAGCAAGTTACTCAATGTATTCTTTATCCTCCTCTCTCATATCCATCTTCCTCATGTAGATATTTTTGTTCTTCATCTATTTCACTCCTTTTCTACAGATGTTTTGGTATAGTAACTTACAAGATAAGTTTTGTCAAACTAGTTGACATCAATGACAACATAATATTGATTTAATAATCTTACATATCTAATCAATCAGCTCGGTGATCTCTAATCATAGATTCTTCAATTAGGTTCTAAATCAGTTGTAGTTCATCAATCTCTCCCTTTGGTATTGATGGCAACTCAAGTAATATGAAATATACCATACACATACCAAACATGTATTCTACAACTCTGTGAAAAAATGTTGTACAAGCTCTCCCTAGCTTAATATGTTTAATCACTATGTTACTCAACAACATTACCAATACAACTTTGTCAATCTGCAAATATGATCTTTTCAGCTTTCTTGTTCCTACTTCTATTCTTAGTAACTAATCTTCAGTGTTCTTCCTTTCTTTAATTTGTCTCTCCCTTAGATAGTTCTCATCAGTGCATATTGTTTCATATTGTTTATCTCTCCCTTTGACAATAATGCCAAAGAAACAAATAAACATACAGCTCTTCAATAACCAAGTAACTCTCTGTTGTCCAATGCATACTCTGTATCTTTGTATACTGATATGCCAATCTGTTCCAATTCTCCAACTTTTCACAACCTTAGACATGATCCAAAGTGTGAACTATGTTGCATCAACATGAATGATCTTCTGATAAGATTAGGTTAATGCAACATCCAGATCACATTAGTAACCGGTAGACAAGGGACGGACCCCATGTCTAGTCCTTAAGTACTCAAATGTATCCTTCAGTAGAGCTTTTGTAAATATATCTACAAGTTGTTCTTTTGATGTAACAAATTCTAACTTCACTTGCTTCTCCTGTACTTGTTCTCTTAAGTAGTGATACTTAATTGATATATGTTTTTTTTAGAGTGCATCACTGGATTCTTTGAAATGTTTATTGCATTGGAGTTATCACAGTATATAATCACCAGCTCAGTGATTATCTCATTCATACCTTCTAGAACTTGCTTAATATATGCAATATTTGAATAGTTTGTAGCAGCAGCAACATACTTTGCTTCAGCTGTAGATTGAAAAATGCAAGCCTACTTCTTACTTGTCCATATAACAAGTCTTTCACCAAAGAAAAATGCTCCTTCGGTGGTACTTTTTCTGTCATCCACATTTCCAGCCCAATCAGCATCGGTATAAACCTTCAGTTCAAACTTGCCTTCCTTAGGATACCATAATCCATAATCCTCTATTTTCTTCAGGTATCTTAAGATTCTTTTAGTAGCAATCATGTGTGATTCTCGAGGGTTAGCAAAAAATCTAGCAACTATTCCCACTGCATGTGCTATATCTGGTCTACTATGTACTACATACATTAACTTACCAATCATAGATCGGTACAGTGTCTAGTTCACCTCTCTAGTTTCATCTTCCTTAGTTAGTTTACATCTAGTAGCCATCGGTGTTCCCACAGGTTTAGCATCTTCCATGCCAAATGTTTTCAATACTTCCTTGATATATGATGAAAGTGACGAAAATGGGAAAAAAAAGAGAAGAAAAAAAAAAGTTTTTTCATTTTCCAAGGTGCATAGGTGTGAAAGATAAATAAAATATAAATATTAAAAAAAAAATTACATTTATCGAGGTGTGTAGGTGACATTTTAGAATTTTGTAGAAAGTTCTTGCATTTAATATTTGTAGCTAGGTAGTTATACATTTCTATTTTCTTATTGGCCCACAAAGGCAATGTAATTTTCTAATTAGCCCACATGGTGGTGCTAAATATTAATTGGGTGGGTATTTAATATTTGTATCAAGGTAGTTGCATTTACCTTTTATCCCACATTGGTTGTGTTGTAATATCTTGGGTGGTAAATGCCTATATAAAGAAGGCATAGGAGCATTCATAAGCAAGCTCTCACATTGTAAGTTCTCAAGTTGTAGAATCTCCTATTGGAGAAGAAGTACTCAAGTTGTAGAAGCTCTCTCATTGAAAACTCTTGGATTGCAAGCTTTGAGGATGTAAGATCTCTCATGTTGTAAGATCTCTCAAGTTGTAATTATTTTCAAGTATTAATGTATGCTTTATAAAGCATTTTGTCTTCTCTTTGTCTCCATGTTGTTATGTATTTGGTTATGAGTTGGTAAGGGTGATATGGCCCTTCATCAATATATTTGGATTGTGAGATGAATATCCCATCATTCTGTTGAATCACTTGTAGTCTTAGAAAGAACTTAATCTCTCCAAACATAGACATTTCAAACTCTTTTCTCATCTCATCAGCAAAAGATTTACATACGTTATCTTGACCTCCAAAGATAATGTCATCCACAAATATTTTAGCAATAAGAATAGTATCATCAGTATCTCCTTTCATATACAAATTGATGTTCTCACTTGTTCTTACAAATCCTATACTTAACAAATAATTATGCAGCCTCTCATACTAGGCTCTTGGTGCTTGCTTCAAACCATACAAAGCTTTATGTAATCTACATACCATATCTTTCTTTTATGGATCAACGAACCCTTCAGGTTGTTCTATGTAGACTTCTTCTTCAAGTATTCCATTCAGAAATGCTGACTTAACATCCATTTGATAAAATTTGAATTTCTTGTGTGCAGCATATGCAAGTAGCATTCTAACTCCTTCCAATCTAGCAATAGGTGTGAATGTTTCACCATAATCAATTCCTTCCTCCTGTGCATATCTCTTGCATACCAATCTAGCTTTATTTCTTCTAACTTCTCCATTGTCATTCAGCTTGTTCCTGAATATCCACTTAGTACCGATAACATTCTTATCTTTAGGTCAGGGTACTAAGGTCCAAGTTTGTTTCTTCTCTATTTGTTCTATTTCCTCTTTCATTGCATTAACCCATTCATCATTTTCTAATGCAACTTTTACATTTTTCAGTTCATAATCACAAACTAGACATGTACCTTGCCTTGCTTTGCTCTATGTTTGCATGCTAGCTTGTCTGTCTCCAATAGTTTGTGTCTTAGGATGATTTCTCTTGAAAAATCTTGCCAGTACTATGTCTCTTCTTTCTTGTTCATCCTGTGCAGGTTCATTTTCTTGCTCGGTAGGTCCATCCTGCTCATCAGTTTCTCTTTCCTGTTGTTTGGTATTGTTTTCCTACTGACCAATTATCACAGGTTGTGGCTTCGGTAGATACTTTGGTTGTTCAATGTAAGTGAACCTACCATAGTCTTCTAGTTCCTTTGTACTTTCCTCTATGTTCTTTTCATCAAACTCATCAACTCGGACATTAGTACTTTCAATCATTTTATTAGTAGTTTTATTTAGACACTTATATGCTTTGCTTTTACTGGAATATCCTAGAAATATCCCTTCATCACCTTTTGAGTCAAATTTTCCATTTCTCTCATCCTTCAAAATAAAACATTTTCTTCCAAAAATCTTGAAATAACTTACAGTCGGTTTGTGTCCAAACCACAACTCATAGGGTGTCTTGTTGGTGTCCATCTTCAGTTGAACTCGGTTAAGAACATAGACTGCAGTGCTGACAGCTTCTCTCCAATATGTCTAGGCAATATTCTTTTGCAACATCAGTGTCCTAGCACAATCAACTATTGACCTGTTCCTTCTTTCAGCAATGCCATTTTGTTGAGGTGTCCTCAGTGCAGAGACATGTCTTTTAATACCATGCTCATTACAAAAATTAGTAAATTCATCATAGATAAATTCACCTCCTCTATCAGATCTTAGGAATTTCAATTCCTTACCAATCTCTTTTTCTACCTTAGCTTTATACCACTTGAACATCTTAAATGCTTCATATTTTTCTTTCAAGAACATAACAGTCATCAATCTAGTATAGTCATCAACAAAAAGAATAAAGTATCTATCACCATAATAACTCTGAGTTCTCATAGGACCACATAGGTTGGTATGAACCAACTCAAGTATCTTCTTTGTTGAATAATCCTTTCTTTTGAAACTAGATTTAGTCATTTTCCCTTTTTGACATTCATGACACATAACATGATCAGGTTTTGACAAGTTAGGCAGACCTCTAACTCTTTTCCTTTTACCGATCTTAATCATGTTATCAAAATTCACATGGCATAACCTTTTATGCCACAACCAAGAATCTTCATTTTTCATCATCAAGCAAGAAGACTCATCAGTATCAAGATAAAATAGATTACCTCTTGATTGTGCTCCAGTTCCAACTAGTCTTCCTCCATCATCAAAGATTTTCACTTTCTTGCTCTCAAAAGCAACTCGGTGACCTGAATTGTTCAGCTATGCCACACTTAACAAGTTATAGTTCAGTCCATCTACCCAATAAGCATTGTCACATTTTATCCTATCATTTATCATCAAAGATCCTTTACCTCTTACCATACAGGGTGTGTCATTACCCATCTTAACTGATCCTCCATCGTATTCTTCAAGTTGATCAAATTTATCCTCATCACCAATCATGTGATGTGTACAACCACTGTCTATGATCCATGTATTATGTTTGTTAACTCTAGAGATCGGTGTTGTTTTTACATGTTTTTCTTCTTCCTCAGAGTCATCTTTCATAGCCACAAATACAACTTCTACATCATCATCATCATCAGATTCAGATTCATTATATTCAGCTATGTAACATACCTTTTTTTCTTTGTCATTGTTGTCTCGATTATCTCTATTGTGTCGGTAGCTCCTATTGACTCTCCTGCCATAGCTTCCTTCAGATCGGTCTTTGGATCTTTCATCATCTTTCTTATGTGGACATCTAGCAGCAATGTGGCCAACCTCTTTACAGTTAAAACATGCTAAAGGTAGCTTACCTCTATACCTTCCTTTACCTTTAGGTAACCTTCTAGCCATAAGAGCTTCAAGTTTATCAAGCTCATCATTGGTATTTCTATCACTATCATCATTCTTATTGTTCATGCTAGACTTACCAATCTTCAAAGATGACATGAAAGTAGACTCAATAGTCGGTACAACATTGTTGTCAAAGTTATTCAATTCAAAGGTTGTAAGTTTACCAATCATATTGTCAAGTGTAAGTACATTACTAGATGCAGACCTTGTTTCATGAATAGCAGATATTCTGATTGCGTAAACCAGCAATAAGGTTCTGAGTACTTTTCTTAAAACCGTCTCTTCACTAATAACTCCATCAAATGCTCTAATAGCATGTACTACCTCTTTCAGTCTATTTGTGTATTCCACAATATTCTCACCTTCCTTCATCTTTATATCATCGAATCTGCCCCTTAAGCTTTCTGCTCTAGCTCTTTTGACATTCACATCTCCAATGTAAACTTGATAAGTTTATCCCACATAGCTTTTGCAGTAGTGCAACTTTTAATATCTTCAAATTCGGCATCGGTACAGGCAGCAGCAATCTCCATCATAGTAACATTGTGTTCATGCCTATCTTTCAGTTGATCAAGTGTCAGAGGACCAGGGGTCAGTTCTATATAGCCATTCTCCATCAATTATAGTGCAGAATTCCCAATTCCAGATATGTGCAACTTCATTCAGCTTTGCCATATTGCGAAGTTCCCTTTGTTCAGCTTTGGCACTTCCCTCTTATACATTTTGAGATCTTTGTACTGAAGTCCTTAAAACTCTGTTCGAAGCAACCAACTCTCTGATACCAATTGTTAGAATAACTGATAGGGGGGTGAATCAATTATCCACTGTCCCAATACAAAATGTATAATCCAAAAACAAATACTTAAAAACTTCTGATACTCGATAACTTAAAATATTGTATTATTTATGCTTTTACCGATTACCAGTCTAAAATATAGTAGTTACTGATCAAATCAAATATGCAACATGTAAATATGACATCAGATAAACATCACAATCAACACATAACACAAGAGATTTAACGTGGAAACCTTGTGATGGGAAAAATTACTTGGGACCAACAACCCAAAAATATTCACTCTTCTGAAGTGAGGTCGGTGAAGACCCAACCTTGTTAAAGGTTACAAACACACTGTTAGGTGTGACCTTGTTAGAGGATTTAAGAGCAACCGTTATCATCCAACTAGCAGTCACTCTGGGGTTGACAGGATAACAATGTTCATTCTATGAATGATACATAATAAGACTTTCTTAGTCCACTTGGTTAAGAGATTTGATTGTGTAAAATAGTTAAATATGTAACAGTAGATGATCTGATCTATTACAACTTCAATTGCAGATATACAGATCAATATTCAGCTCATACAAATCTTTCTGATCAATGTAACATTCTTGATTCAATAATATATCAACTTATTGTCTGTTGGTAATTACTCTTTGTCGCTCAGTAATGCTCTGCAGTAGGGTTCTCCTTAGCTAGTATGATTAGAATGCATGAAAACTTGTTCACGTGATGATTCTGCAGTTTCCTTTTCTTCCAGCATCACACTCAGTCATGAAATCTCTAGTCTCTTATATAGACATGTAAACCGTTTTCTTCTGCTCCATCAGATTTTGCCGCTTAATCATCTTCATTGATTTTGCCTCTTAAACATACCTTGGCACTTGTGTCAATAACACATTTGATTCTCATCCTTTATATCTTTCCTAAATTTTGTTAGTCGTTGATCTATGTAATAAACATTATCTGTTACCTCGAAATCATACACTTTCCAGCTCATCAATTCTTGTCGGCTAAGCTAGTCATTTAGTTCATTCTGTTCTGCTCGATTAACAAAGAAATGCGTCAGTGAACACAAGCTCGGTTTACACTGTGCTTGGTATACACTACACTCCATCGGTGTATACTGAAATGCTTCATCAATCGACAACACTGCTTTGTGTCTTTAGACTCTTTTCCTCATCATAGATGAATGCAACATAATCAAGTCAATATCATAAGGTCATAGACTCATCAACAAGTTACTCAATGTATTCTTTATCCTCATATGTCATATCCATCTTCCTCATGTAGATATTTTTGTTCTTCATCTATTTCACTCCTTTTCTATAGATGTTTCGGTATAGTAACTTACAAGATAAGTTCAGTCAAACTAGTTGACATCAATGACACCATAATACTGATTTAATCATCTTACATATCTAATCAATCAGCTCGGTGATCTCTAATCACAGATTCTTCAATTAGGTTCTAAATCAGTTTTAGTTCATCAGTGTTGTAATCAGATCACCTGTTGTTACATTTTAACCATTGTAAACAGATAAATCTCTTAACAGAGTGGACTAGAAAGTCTTGTAATGTCATTCATAGAGTGTACATTTGTTATCCTGTCAACCCCATAGTGAATGATGGTTGGACGATAACGGTTGGTCTAAAATCCTCTAACAAGGTCACACCTCACAGTGTGTTTGTAACCTTTAACAGGGTTGGGTCTTCACCGACCTCACTTCAGAAGAGTGAACAATTTTTGGGTTGCCGGTCCCAGGTGGTTTTTCCCTTTACAATGTTTCCATGTTAAATCTCTTGTGTTATGTGTTAACTTTGATGATTGTTTGTTGTCATACTTTACATGTTGCATATTGGATTTGATCAGTAATCACTATATGTTATTAACTCGTAATCGGTAAAAGCACAGATAGAATACTATTTTATGTTACCGAGCTACAGAAGTTTTAGTAAATTGTTTTTGGTTATACATTTTTTGATTGGGACTGTGGATAACTGATTCAGCCCCCTCTCAATTATTCTAACATATTCTTGCATAAGTGTTTCATAGTTTTTTTTAAAGGTTGAATATCTTAGGAGGAAGGAAACTTCACAGCTAAAAGACTTGCACTTTTAAACACAATTTACAACCTATAAATAATATACTTTTCTGCAGAAGGGTATTGAACATGAGATAAAATTTCAAGGAATAAAGGCATTCACTAGTAACTTGATCAATAATATAAATGGACACAATTAGATAGATCAATAAAAAGGCTAGATGACTTAATTATTGATCTCTAAAAAACCATCATTGTATATTCTTATACCCAAAAGAGTTCCAACAATATGCACAAACTGCTCCTAGGACTCCAAAAAGTCACTCCAAACAAAACTACATAAGAACTAACTTCAAGAATTAAGTCTTTCCAATACTTATCCCTTTTCCAACTCCCCCCAAAAATCCATCAAAAGTGGAACAACCAAATCCTTTGGGTCGGATGCAAAGAACAAGCCAAAAATCTAGCACTTAAATCTCCTCAAAATGAGCTCACAAAGGTGGAGAAGGTCAAGTTTGACTATGGCAACATGATGACTACTCAAAATTGCACTAACTCTCCCTAAATCTTCTCAAAAAGACCTATATTCTCTCCTCATGTTTCAAAATAGAATCTGACTCCCCCTAGATGTTAGGACAACCATAAATCCTTCAATAAAGGCCCTTATGACTTAGCAAATAAGCACATGTTTTATATTTTGCACTTAACTTTAATATTCATCACATGGTTTATTATATGCCATATAATAATTATTAATGACAACTTTGAGACACATGCAAAATATAAGACATTTGTTTTCATAATAGATAATGTTCACTAAGTAATTAAAACCTCAACACTTAGCAACATTGTTTAAATTTTTCAAAACATATGAAAAAACAAAACTCAAAACAACCTATAACTCCTAACAAGGAATTAGTTATGAGAGAGACAAAATAAAAAGGGCAAAAAGTTCCACCTTTGTGATCGAATTTTTTAGGGTATAGAAAACCCTAAAACAAAATGTTTCATTTCATTTTGACATTTTTCAATCTAGAGCTTTTTGTTGGGCCGCCGCTTTGAGAACTGGGGTTTGGATTGTCTTTGATGTTTTTCTAGGGATTTCAAAGCTTTTGTTGAAAATTTTGTTAGAAATAGGGAATACTGAGAGGGGGGGTGAATCAGTATTCTACAAACTTTTACTTTTGCCCAATTATGGATATAACAGATTATTTTAATGAATGCATAACATAGAAAACTAAACAACATGCAGAGCTATAAAATAAAAGAACTCATAACACATTATTTGTTCTCGAGGAAACCCTAGCCAATGGAAAACCCCGATGGGAATGGTACCCACAAAGATCCACTAATCAAAAGTATCATGTTAAGGATGTTGACCCTGTAAGGAGCCTATTACATGTATATAGTTTCTTAGTCCTGATTAGGGGACTATAGGCCTTGTTATAATCCTCAACCCTGCTAGGAGTTGGTAGTGCAAAATATGATTACCAGATGAGCCCACTACCCAAACAAGTAATATACAATATTTACTGATTACAAAATAGGTCAAGGTACATAACCTTATACTGCTTGTAACTTCACATCAATATCTCTTCGTTGCCTTTTTCACTATCACTATTACATTCATGTCATCTATTTCTCATGTGTACTTACAATTACATCATTACATCTCTTTATACAAGTTATTAAGACTAATAACTCTTTCAGTTGTAATACCCCAAAAATGGGCTATAGGTTCATTAACCTCCTACATCTTCAAATCAAATGAAATCGATACAAAAGTCCTAACCTAAGGCACATCTACACATTATTGAATTTATTTGATTATCCTAAATTCTGCATCAGGGAATATTCCTAGAAATATTCCTAATTTATCATAATTTTTCTTAATTTAATAATTATTTGGTGATAAATCTTATTTATCCTAAAGTTTGATTAATTGAATATTTTGAATATTTAATTAATCAAATTTAATACTACCACTTAATTATTTAAGTATTTAATTAAATTTATTCCTAAATTGTATTATTTAATTTTGACAATAAATCAAAAATCTTATGACTAATTGATGAAATTCCTATTTAATTAATTAAAGTCAGTTGTCAATATTTAATAATATAATTTTTTAATAAAAGTTTGATTTAATAATTGATTAACCCATAAATCAATTGTTTTAATTTTAAAATTAGTTAAGTTGAGAATAAATTACTTTATTTTTAATTAATTTATAATTAAATCATGCACAATCAGAAAAGCAGTCAACTTTAAAACAACTATTATTTTCTATTTGTTAACTTTCTAAACTCAACATCTGATGATGAGTTGAAAAAGAGAACTAAACTCTATTTTGAGTAAAACTCTGCTTTTGCATGATTTTTGTGAGTTAATTATTCTTAATTTCTTGATAACTCAAAAATCAACCTAAGTTTATCAAGAGTGATTTATGGCTTTTCTCCTACATCCTCGAAGCCCTGGATTTCTATAAAAACAAGGCTTAGCTCTTCATTTTTATGAACACTCAAATTTGCACAATTACTCTCGCGAATTGGCGATTGAAAGATTTAGCACTTGCGATAGGAGATTTGTGAGATCTTTCATAGTTGATCATTAGCTTTTGCATAGTTTCATATTCATAGATGTGTGTGTGAAAATTGTACCTGAGAGCAGTTTTCATTCATTTTTCAGAGCAGGATATTGATAGGACGGACCTCCACCATCTTGGAGAGATTTTTGATTACCAGAGTCTGGCATTAGTATGGACGCATTCAGGATGTCCCTCAGGATTATACTGCTTATGCTCGCATTGTGCATGAGATAGGGCTCGGATGGGCACCACGGCTTAGTTATACTGTATGTGCTGAGGAGTATAGCTGGATTATTGGTAGGGATTGGGATTACCTTCCACAGGTGGTGGATGCAGGTGGTGGATGCAGGTGTGACAGATGCATATGTGGCATGGCTTGCTGATCACCGGATACACCGATTTTTTGATCCGACAGAGCTGATACCCTCCATGGAGGAGGCGATGGATGTTACAGGGGCTCCTATGAGAGCAGGACCGAGACCACAGGTGGTACATCCTACTCCTCCGAGACAAAGAGCTATGACTCCTTTATAGAGAGCACCAGGACATGTGAGGCCTCCACATCCTCCTACATCTACAGCGGGCACATCTTCCGGCACATAGAGACGGAGCCGAGGTGAGAGTGGCACACTGGGCGGAGTAGGATCTGCAGATGATGTTCTAGGAGCTGAGCAGTTTCTAGGTGGGACCAGTGTGGATGACACATTTGATTTGGGTGCTGAGGTTAGACACCGTAAGGCACATAGGATGAGCATTCCTTCACATGCAGATCAGCCAGCACAGGACACAGATATGCCAGCAGCTGATGCAGAGCCTACAGTTCCTCTTACTTTGGCCGAGATTATCAGATGGCTTACAGTCCAGGTCCAAGACCTGAATATAGAGCAGTCCAGATTAGAGGAGAGGCATCGAGAGGTAGATAGGTAGCGTATAGAGCAGCGTGCTGAGATACAGAGATTACAGGCAGAGGTGATTCATCAGACAGCGCGGGCCTCATATTATGTATCTACGTACTATGCAGTAGTCCCTGCGGCACAGAGAGTGCCTACCTATTCTCAGTATATGGCAGCATCAGAGGGAGCTAGGGCACCGAGAGCGGAGCAGATACCAGATGCACCTCCTCCTCCTCCACCAGATGTAGAGGAGCATGCTGACAATTGATTTCTCTTGATCTTTTGTTACTTTCTCACTGATACATTGTTGTGTCTGATAGCTCTACGGAGCTTTATTCATTTGTACCCTGTGCCAGTAGTGCACCCTTGACTATTTGAGATTTTTGATATATAGATGAGATCGATATTTTTGGTTGTGACATCATGTGTACTTGTCATTTTTGTTACGTATGATGATATCATGTGATGTGAATGCTATGAGTAGTGTAGAATGTATGTATGGATCAATGCAATGCGATAATTTCTTTCATATGTATGAATGTTATGCAGATGTAATGATTATGGAAATATGTATGTTTATGCAATGGATGTAAATGTAATGCAATAAATGTTTATGATATGATATGTAAATGCAACGATACACATGATATGTTTTGCAGGTTGATGAAGACAAGTACTCAGTCTTATGTCAAAAAGATGGTTGACCCAGGAGGATTATTGCTTGCGATTCCGTGAAGAGACCTTCGAGTTAGGTTAAGCTCTTGTTAGATTTGAAGATGTGATTGAAGAATCATTTAAGCTTTGAAGTTCATTTAGTCATTGTGAGATCATACAAATATGTAAAATGCAATGAGACATGCAATAATGAAATGCACTCTAAGACCTAGGACCTAGTCACTGATCATATGTCGATTTGTTATCATCATTGAACTTTTAGGTAACCGGATAAATCAATACAATGCCCACTAGCTATGAAACCAAAGACATATGAATATCGATTTGTATGCAGAAGAATCAATACAACACCCACTGGTTATACAACCATGGACATATGAATATTGATTTGTTTTCGGAATGTCGGATTAGATATAAGCACCAAGGCACAAACGCCAGGATGACCTGAACATCATGTCCATTTTGATATAGCAATTTGTACAAGCATCAAAACATAAACGTTGTGATGACCTAAGTATGCCTTGCATTGCAAACATATCAAACAGTCAAGAGATCATTCTAAATCCAATGTGAATTACCCATAGTGACCCTTTATCGTTCACATCCTTAGGCAAGATCGCGTTTCACAGTAGGAGAAAGAACTTACTCAAAAAGATGATAGTTAGATCAAACTTCCTTGAATTGTCTGGGTATCAATGGTCGAGGTACGCATGGCCATCCAATTCAAGATAGAGGCTCTTATAGTCGGACACCATTTCAATCCAGAATTTCCAAAGTTGTTAGATTTTCTCATACAAGCAGAAGACAAAGAAAAGATTATGCCCCCAGTCATCACTCTCTAAATCCTATAAAGGACATCATCGAAGAGCTCGAAGGGACACAATATGCAAAAATCTCAATGCGAATCAGTAAGCATACAAGGAGATAAAAGCATGAAAAGCACAAATTGTTTTCAGTTGAGTTTTGATGTTTGATTGTTGTAGATGCAAAATCCTTTTTGGAGACGAGACTGACTGACTGACTCAACAGGAAGCTTCAAAGGACTCTAACTGGATAGGAAATGTCTAAGATACATGGGAGACCATAGGATATGACATTGACTACCCCCAAGTGTTAAACATTGATAGGATACAGACACTTGAGCTGGTTGGTGTACAGACCGACTTATTGAAACTAGGATATGCAGAAACAAACCGGGAGATATGGACAAACTAAAGCAAGACTGAAAGCTGGGAAAGACCAAGATTGCGCTGATAGATGGAGCATTTTGAACAAGTGGCACCCGTTTGCCAGGTTTTCACCATCTTGGTAGAGATTCTATTTTTGCTACCGAGGTGCCTGTTTCCAGGTTTTCACCAAGGCACTTTTTTTTTTCTTTTTTCATTTTTTTTGTATTTTTTATTTTTTTCAATTTTTTTGTACTTTTGATTTTTTTTTATTTTTTTTTTGTGAATCATCAAGGTACCTATTGCTAGGTTTTCACCAAGATGTTCATTTTTTCAGGACTTTTTCTGATTTTTAAGATTTTTTCAGGACATTTACCAAGCACTAAATGCCTTAGGCGTAGAATTTCTTCAGATGGAGAACGTTGATTGGTTCTCGGAGCTGTTCTCCTTCAGTAGTTGAGAGTTGACAGGCACCAGAGCCAAAAGTAGCAGTGATAACAAAGGGACCCAGCCAATTGGGTTCGAACTTCCCCTTGCGTTCTCGATGTGATTGATTTTTGGGATTTTCTCTCAACACTAGATCACCAACCTGAAATTCTCTATGTCTGACTTTCTTGTTGTAACCTCTAGACATTCTTTTCTGATACACTCTGAGATGATCATACGCTGCTTGTCTGCACTCATCTAGTAATTCCAGTTCTTGTAACCTAGACACTCTGTAGTCTTCATCAATGACAAGTCCATGCATTTTGATTCTGAGTGATGGGATTTCAACCTCAATAGGCAGTACCGCTTCAGACCCATAAACTAAAGCGAAAGGTGTAGCCCCTATAGGTGTTATGATACTAGTTCTATAGGCCCAGAGAGATGGATTGATCATTAGATGCCAGTCTCTTCCTGTTTTATTCACTGTTCTGTGTAAGATCTTCAGGAGATTTTTGTTTGAAGCCTTAGCTTGTCCGTTCCCTTGAGGATAGTAGATAGATGACCAATGTTGAGTAATTTTGAACTTGGCACATAAGTCATCTAGGTCCTTGTTTTTGAATTGTCCCCCGTTATCTGTGATTATAGAGTGAGGGATCCCATATCTGCAAATGATGTAGTTCAGGATGAACATAGAGATTTGTTTCCCCGTTGCTTGTGTTAGAGGAACTGCTTCTACCCATTTTGTAAAATAATCTGTAGCTGTGATTATATGGGTATGTCCATTAGAAGAGTGCGGATGGATGGCACCTATGAGATCAAATGCCCATTGTTGAAAAGGCCATTGTGTAGTAAAGGGAATCAGATCTCTCCCTGGAGCATGAATCAAGTTGCCATGTACTTGACACTGTTGACAGTTTTTAGCAAATTTAATAGCCTCTTTTTCCATTTCAGGCCAATAATACCCAGCCCTAATAAGTTTTCGAGCTAACGTTAAACCATTCGAGTGTGACCCACATATACCCTCGTGGACTTCCTCTAATGCACGTTGAGACTCTTCTCGTTCTAAACATCTAAGCAGTGTACCATCTAGACCTTGTTTGTACAGATCATTACCGATGATGACATATCGGGATGCAGATCGGATAAGGTTTCATTTCTCAAAACGGTTAAAGGACTCAGGGATGATTTGGTCATGGAGATAGGAGAATAGATTTTTGTAGCAAGATGAGTCATAACCTACAACAGTGCAGATCATGCGGGTTTCAGGGGAGTCATATGCAGGATAGGATAGGGCTTCCACCAGGAACTCGTAGCGTAGTTCATGTTCGGGCTGCTGTAAAAGAGTAGATAGTGTCGCCATTGCATCGGCAGCCTTATTCTCCATTCTGGGTATTTGCTCAAATGTGATAGAGATGAAGTATTTCTTTAAATCATCTACAATTCTCTTGTAAGGAATGAGCTTTTCATCTTTGGTTTGGTACACATCATTGACCTGGTGGATGACTAATTGTGAGTCTCCATGGATGTGCATCTCTGTAACTCTCCACTGTATTGCCATTTTCATACCATTGAGAAGTGCCTCATAATCAGCAATATTGTTTGTGCAAGGAAACTTTAATCTGAATGCTTTGGGTATCGAGTATCCTTGAGGAGTGATGAGCAATATGCCTACTCCCGATCCATTCTGTGTGTAGGAGCCATCAAAGAATAACTGCCATGCCCTAGAAGAGAGGTGCATGATGGAGGAATCAGGAAATTCCATTTGCATGGGTGTATCATCAAATAGTGGTGCTTCAGCTAATTGATCAGCAATGACCTGTCCTTTGATAGCTTTTCTTTCAACATATTCAATGTCAAATTCGCTCAAGAGCATGACCCATTTAGCTAGTCTACCTGTGAGGGCAGCTTTGCTTAGGAGATATTTCAGTGGATCAATTTTAGCTACCAAATGAGTAGTATGAGCTAACATGTAGTGTCTCAATTTTTGTGATGCAAAGATCACAGCTAGACATGCCTTCTCGATCATTGAGTAGTTCTTCTCATAGGCCACTAAAGTTCGGCTGATATAGTAGATGGCTCTTTCTTTCTTGTTCTCATCATGTTGTGCTAGCAATGCCCCCAGTGATGTATCTGTTGCGGAGACATATAATATTAATGGCTTCCCATGAATAGGAGGCATCAATATAGGTGGATTTGATAGATACTTCTTGATATGTTTAAAGTTGTTGTCGCATTCTTCATTCCATGAAAAGGTCACACCTTTATGTAATGTTTTTGTAAAAGGCTGTGAGATGTCCGCTAGCTGTGATATGAATCTTCTGATAGATTGAACTCTACCTTGCAACGCCCTCATTTGACTGATATTTGTGGGAGGTTGCATCTCTATTATAGCCTTGACCTTAGCTGGATCAACTTCAATGCCTTTCTTGGAGACGATGTATCCTAGGAGCTTTCCAAAAGTGACTCCAAAAGCACACTTTTTAGGATTTAGTCGAAGACTAAATTTTTCCATTCTGTCGAGGATCATGCTTAAGTCTGTTAGATGTTTAGTTCTAATCATGGATTTTGCCAAGGTATCATCTACGTAATCCTCCATTGTTCTATGCATCATATCATGAAAAATAGATGTCATTGCTCTTTGATATGTAGCTCCAGCATTTTTGAGTCTGAATGGCATAACATTCCAACAGAAAGTTCCCCACGCACATGTGAAAGCTATTTTCTCTTGATCTTCTGGAGCAATTTTGATTTGGTTGTATCCAGAAAAGCCATCCATTAAGGAATACATTTCATAGCCCGCACTCATGTCCACTATCATATCAATGTTAGGTAGTGGAAAGTCATCCTTAGGGCATGCTCTGTTCACATCTCTAAAGTATGTGCACACTCTGATTGAACCATCTAGTTTGGAAATAGGTACAATGTTGGAAATCCACTCAGCATAGTCTATGACACAGATGAATCCAGCTTTTAGGAGTTTTTCTAGTTCTGCTTTGACTAAGAGTGCAACATGAGGATGCATCTTTCTCAATTTTTGTTTGATTGGTTTTACTCCGGGAGCAATGGATAGATGGTGCATAATGAGATTGGGATCCAATCCTGGCATATCTGAATATTTCCATGCAAAGTTGATCTTTTTCTCTGATAAGAAGGTAGTGAAGTTCTATTTCTCTTCATCTGATAAAGATTGTGCTACATGTACCAATTGTGGTTACTCTGTTGTACCCAAATTGATGGATTGAGTTGGCTCAATTAGAACTGGAGATCTATCCTATAAATGACTCAGAAGGACATCAAATATCTCATCCTTAGGTGCCTCAGAGAGGTTTTCACCTTCAGATACATCTTTTCTTTTTACTTTTGTCGGTTCTGAGACTGCCACAAAGTGGTTTTCACCCTCAGAACTCTTTTTCTTTTTACTCTTGTTTTTCTGACTAAGATATTTGATGTCCGACTCGGTCATGCTGACGCTCGGTTCACTGATGGAAGTACTCATAGGCTCAACTGCATTGAGGTAGTAGGCAAGGGTATAGTCATTTGGGAAGGTATACATACCATGGTTTGGGTTTGTGGAAGTTTGGTCGATAAGATCAGGGCGTTGGATAGTCAAAGCAGGAAAGGCTTGGGATATGGTGTTCACGGATGTGGATATGTCATCATTGGTCCTAACCCGACGCTCAAGTTCAAAGGTGATATTACAGCTCAAAATGTTCAATTCGTGAATAGGCTCAACATCATCATGGGAGTCCTCTTCAGCCATAGGTGGGTTAGACACGTTCAGTTCATTGTTTTTCTCTAGACCTACGTTGGGTTGAGAGACATATTGGTGAATAAAATCAATAGATTTCTCTGTTATAAGCTCATCTTCTTCTGGAATGGCACCCCATTCATAGTCATTTGACTCAGCTTCTAATTCAGGATCTCTAGGAAATCTTAGAAAATGTGTGAAATCAGGATGAATACCCCAAGAAGGATTACCCTTAGTTTCTGACTTGAATTCATATTCATGGGAATCAGTGTCAGAATAACTACCCCCTTCTTCTTGATCAGTTTGATCACCTTCGAGATTGGCTGGTTCTTGTGGTGCAACCATCTCTTGCGCTACAGTAGGTTCTTGTGTTTCTACTACATTAATTCTTTTGATAGGATCATCTGTATCATCAAGAAGATCTTTGTTCTCTTTAGGCAATTTTTCATAGGGGATAAGCTCAGAGCTATCTGAATCATCATCAGAGGGTTCTATTTCTTCTTTCTTAAGAAGGGGTTCTCCTGGTGCAATTTGTTCTATGACATGAGAACAACCACCTCTGAGATGATAGGGTTTCTTTTTAAACCCTATGCCACCAGTATCTTTTTTGTCTCTACCAATATGTGAAATGGGTGTCACAAGACCCTTTCCCCTGATTCCTAGAGGTCCTTGACCGGAATATCCCATCTTGGCTATCAATTTATTTCCTGGACCATATGAATTAGAAGGGATTGTAGATTCACTAGGTTGAACAATTTTGGATTCAGAATCATCTTTGTATAGCCATGCAAGCACAGCTTCACCTTCTTCAAATTCTTGTTTGGATACTTGCTCCGCCACAAAATTTCTTTTGTATGCTTCGATAGGTTCCTTAGGTTCTGATTTAGATTGCTTCAAAGATTGTCCATATGACTTGGGCGAGATAGGGAGAGATGTTAGAGACAAGACTGGCTCTATAGTGTATTCTCCCATCCCATTTTCTTTGATATTGATCTCTTTAGCAATGTCGTCCATCTTAGATGTGGAAGCAACATTTAGCTACTTGATGGAAGATTCTCTGTTATTGGGAACAAGCTTATCGACACTTTCCTTCAATGTATTGCAAGTTGTACTCAGATCTGTTGGGATAGTAACCTCCACTCCTTCATAGGGAAATTTCAAGCATTGATGGTACGTAGAAGGAATAGCTTGCATTTCATGTATCCAGGGTCTCCCTAGAAGGATATTGTAAGCTAATGGTAGATCAAGCACCTGACATGTGGTATCTTTGATGATCGGACCCACTCAGATGGGTAAGACAATAGTGCCTTTAGAAGCTCTTTCTTGTTCATCATAGGCTTTTATGGTGATCTTCTTTCAAGGATCAATTGCCATCTCTGAGAATCCCAACTGTGTGATTAAGTTGTAAGAACAAATGTTGAGGCCTGCGCCCCCATCTATCAACACACGTTTGACTCGACGGTTCTGGATCAAGACTTCTATGTGCAAGGGTTGATTATGTGGGTGACTTAGGGAGTTGTCATCCTCTTCTGAAAAGGAGATATATTGCAGAGACGTTAGATGACCAACCATAGTTTGGAACTTGTCTAGATCTAGATCATCAGGAACATTAGAGTCGAGCAAAGCTTTGTCTAGGATATCTCTGTGAGCTAGAGATATTTGAAGTAACTCAAACATGGAGATTTTGGCATTGGTGTGCTAGAGTTTTTGGACGATGCTGTAAGATGTAGGTCTGGTATCCTTTGGATTGGAAGATTTTGAGGCAACCTTCTGTCTAGAAGCAGATGTGAGATTGAAAGGTATCTTAGGGACATTAGATGATTTGGTGTTTGTCCTTTTAGATGCGTCTGAGCTTGCGATCTGGTAACTGCATTAGCTGAGGAATGATTTCTATCTCTTCGTACAATTGTGATGACATTGCAGCTTTCAGAGAGACATGGTTCAACCATATTGATGACAGCATCGTTTCCAAGGTAGGCATAGTTGACTTTCGCCCCCATGTTAGGCTGGGAAGTGGAAACTCCTTTGCCATGTTGTGGAAACGGTTCTGTAAATGCTGTGTGATCATTATTGCTGGTAGGATTATCGATCGTGATATCCCCTTGATCTATCAAGTCTTGAATGGTATGCCTCAAGTGAAAGCATCCATTAGTTTTGTGACCTTTAGTCTGATGGAAAGCACAGAATTCATTATCTTTCCACCAATATGGTTTTGGATCCAGATCAGGTTTTCAGATTGGTGGTAAAGAGATCATGTTATTAGCTATCAGGGTCCTCAGAGAAGATTCCAAAGATTCTCCCAGGGGAGTAAACTTTCATTTATTATCCCATCTTTTGAATGACTTCTTTGGAGATGGTTCAGTAGATTTTTGCTCTGAAGCTTCAATGGCTTTGGTGGCAAGGGTGAGATTGTAGGTTGGTGCCTTTGATGGGGTGTGGATAGTGTCAACAACACCGTCAGAGATGATACCTTTGTTTCTATTCCAGCTCTTGTTTTTATCTTTTGAGCTAGATCCAGATTCAGACTTGTCCTTTTGAAGTGTGATTTCTCCTTTCTTGACAAGTACTTTCTCAATCTTGATTGCATTATCCACCATTTTATCAAAAGATACATGATCTTGCATTTGTAATGGATAGTTGAGCTCTAGAACAAGGTTATTGATAAAGATTTCAAGTTTCTCCATTTCGGGAATTGGTCTAGCATATAGAGAAAACTTCTTTCGCCACCTCTTGAGGAAAGTTAGGAATGATTCCCCTGGATGTTGCTTGAGGTTACAGATATCGATCATGGTAATCGGATGTTGAATATTGTAGGAATATTTTTGATAAAACAATTTAATCAATTCCTCAAAAGTTTTGATCGTAGAAGGTAATCTTGAAAACCACTGAATGGATGCTCCTCCCAAGGATCTAGGAAAAAGATGCATTAGATAAGTCGGTTCATGCATGAATTCCATGGATTGCGTACAAAACTCTCTGACATGATCTTGAGGATCAAAGTGTCTATCATATTTGTCATACTTTGGTATCTCCACTCTTTTTGGGAATGGTGGCATATACAAGTTTTTGTCGAACGGGAAAGGACATAGGGCCTCCATGGAGAACTCCTTGGGTTCCTTCTCCTTCTTAAGATTGTTAAATTCAACTTGTATAGCGTGCATCTATTTTGTCATAGCTGTGAGTGGAGTTTCTTCCTCATGTGTGATTATATCATCAACGTTAAAGTTGGGAGGAAGCTTAGCCCCTTCCTGGGCTAATTGTAAAAAGTATGCCTCTCTATCCACTTTCAAGAAATGGCTCATCATTCTCTTGAATTCATCGTCATTCTGACATCGATGGATTTCAGAGGGGGTAGGTTCTTGGTCAGCATTATGTTGAGAATGGTGTCCTTGGGATCCTCCTCCTAGAGAATCATGGTTTGTCCCTGCGTGAGACATGGTAGGAGTCTTTGGGCTCCCTGGAACAGATTGAGGAGGAGTTTGCTGATTACCTTTGTGAGTTGATAAAGGAGGTATGTAACCAGTTTTCAATTGAAAGTTACCAAGACCGTCGTCTTTGTAGATACCTGACTTGATGAGTTGTTCCAGAGTTGGACCCGAGGTATTGGTCAAAAGTAAGTTCTGAGACGTTTCTTCTGATTTCTTGTGTGAAGAAGCTCTGGTCTCCACCATTAACTCTGAATGAAACAGAAGAAAAGGATGAAGACAACTGAAGAACAATTTGATTCGAGAAAATTGGATGACGCAACCTTGTCAAGATTATGATAGTTTTGAAGATCTAATGAGATGTGGGTGAAGGAAACTGTGCCCTCGATGTATGGGATAGATCACCCAAAAGATAGCGGACACGAGTTCTCAACACTTAGTCTATTTTTGAAGATTGATTGAAGATTGATAGTTATGACAAGGTTTTGACACGAGATAAAAAGGACTCAAATTGATCAAACAGAAGACTAGATCGGATTCAAAAGATCAAACTCAGAAAATGGTAGAATGCTCAATAGCTACTGCTCTATTCCTGACACAATGATATTTTTGACAGATTCTGGAACTAGCCTGAAAACATTGGATATCTCGCAAATTGGCAATTTCTGACAACTTTCTCAAATTTTTCCAAATGACACTCTGCAGACTCATACGATAGTTGGGTATAAATCAAACGACAGTTGCGAAACTCGTACGACAGTTGGGTAGAGATGAAACGATAGTTGACAAAACTCGTACGATAGTTGCTAACAATTTTTGGCTTCTTGAATTTTACTGGTTTGAAAACTCGTATGACACTGGGCTCTCAATAATACAACATATGGGCTTTACTGAAATGACATTTGACAAAAAGTCATATGACTTTTGACTTCTTGAAATGACTTTTGACTCCAGAAAGAACTTTACGTCAATTTTTTTGCAAAATTTAAGGTTTTCAGTTCTGGATTGTTTGCAAATTGTACTGTCCAAATTTTGAAGTGTTGGTGTAATTAATTATTCCTAATTACACTTTACTTAATCTTACTTAGGATAATGCATTGCATAGTAAGTTGTGATTGAGACACCTAGGAGTTTGCACATCCATTAAGCACATGGTGTAGGAGAAATTCCACTTTTGGTGTGATAGTTGTCATCACATACCTCGTTGTGTGTGAGATCCACCTTTTGTGCTCTTATCACATTATCATCCTAATCCAATGCACATACTTTCTTGCATATTGGAGGATGATCCACATTTGGTGGACATGTGATTAGGTGATAGCTTATCAGCTCCTTATCATTCTCTCTTATTGCCTCTCCTATAAAAGGAGGCCTATTATGTAATCATTTCATTCAATTAATCTATTGAGGAATTCATTGGATCTATTCAATCCATCCTTGCTTCATATTTTCTCTCTTGTGCTTTTCTTCAACCTCTTGATCTTGGTTCAATATTTGCTATTTGCAAATTCTTACATGGTATCAGAGCCATTGGAGCGTTCTTGATCAGCCGATTTGGAGAGATCTTGCAAGTTTGAAGGTCCAAATCTCAGATCTGACCACCAGCGTGCGATAGAGGTGTCTTGGAGCAGATCTGACCTCACCATTACATCCGGGAGGCTGTTTTGGTTGAAATCGACTATAAACTCGCCCATATTCAGCGAAAGTCCAATTCGAGGCAAAAAAAAATTTTGCAAATACACCTCTACGGTACAATTTTGTATTTAAAAAAAAATTATTTTTAAATTCTGGTTTTTTTTCAGAATTTTTTTCCTGCAAAAATAAAAAATAAAAATTAAAGGGCAGGTACGGCCCTGTTATTCTATTTTCAAAATTTAAAAAATAAAAATAAAAAAAATTTTAAAGGCCCCGCCGCGGCCACCAGCAGCGCCACCGGCAACCGCAGCTCCACCAGCCGCCTAGCTCAGCGGCCACTGCCGCGGCCCCGGCCACCACGCGCCCCCCGACACCCTCTGTGTGACCCCCGGAGCTCACCGCCGCCGCTCCGACGCCCCGACGCGCCGCTCCCCGGCGCCCAGCGGTCTCGCCGCTCCTCCTCTCGGCCCTGCTCACGGGCTTCCTCAGCGCCGCCACCTTGGCTCTGCCCAGATCTGCCACCGCAGAGCCCCCACCTGCCATGTCAGACTCCACCACGTGGCCTTGCCACCTCACATTGCATAGTCAATAGTCCGTACAGTACGGACAGACACACCAGCCGCCACGTCAGCACAAGGGCTCGGCTTTTTTGCTAACGTCACTTTTTATGAGCTAAAATTTGACGGCCGTTTAGCCATCACAGCAGGCTAGAATTGGTTTTTTTTGACGGCCGTATGACCGTCAAATTTAACCTTGCAGATTTCTGACGTCATCAGGGTTTGAAAATTCTTTGCCCTCACCATTTGCATTTTGGTTTTTGCAGTCCAACTTTGAGAGGCCATAACTTGGTCATCCGGGCTCCAAATCGGGTGCAATTTTTTTTGAAATTGGGTAGAATTTCCTGTACTTTCCAGTGGTGGTATTATTTTTTCAATTTGGCAGTCAGATTTGTTAGAAATTGCAGTTATTGGTGACTGTTCCTGTCTGTTCCTGATTTTTGCAACTTCCAGGGCTTCGTTTGGGCACATACGGTAACATTTTGAGGTGAAATTTTTTTTGAAAGTGCATAATTTTTCATCTACTTTCCAGATCTATAATCAGATTTCAGTGATTTTGAGTAGACATATCACTTTCAGCAATAGGCTATTTTGGGGCTACATTTGCACTTGGTTAATCCTTGGATTTCAGTTCTCTGATTTGCATCAGTCATTTGAAGAAGTTATCAGTAGTTATCAGTCAGTATTTGGTGTTAGCATGGATAATTCAAAGGTTAAAATCCTCACTCCATATAACTACCATGAATGGAAAGATTCTTTAAGTAATCATTTGTTGAGTCTTGGATTGCTTAGAATGACTCTTGGGCAGGATCAAGAACCTCAAACAGGTGCTGTAGAAAAGAGAAAATGGTTTGCTAGAAGAGATAAAGCACTTGGCGCTCTTAGATCATCCATCTCTCATGACTTGCACTATCATATTGCTTCTTGCACACATCCTCATGATGCTTGGATCACATTGGAAGGACTCTTTGGTAAACCTGATAGAATGAGAAAATTCAGATTAGAGAATGATCTCATAGGTCTTAATCCTAGGGATTTTGACAATATTAAAGATTTCTTCTCTAAGTTCAATACTATTAGATCTGAGCTTTCTTCATGTGGCATTGTTAAAGGGGATGAACAATTGATCTTTTCTATTCTTTCCAAGCTTGGTCCTGAATATTCTATCTTTGTTTCTACATTCTATGCTACTATGGATGCTCTTGGTAGTGCATACAAATTGCCCTCTCTTGATGAATTTGCAGCGCAGCTCACAAGGGAACAAGCAAAGTTGGCACACATGGGTCAGTTGAAGCCTTCCACACATCAAGCATTGGTTGCAAGTGAGTCTACATCAAAGGCTTCTAATGGCAAAGGAAAGAAACACAATAAGGATCCTAAGCCTCATGACAAAGGTAATGAATCTTCTTCACCAAAAAGTACTGAATCCAAGTCCTCTTCAAGAGAAGAATCATCTAGAAGAAAGAGAGATAAATGTGCATATTGTCAAAAGTTAGGACATGATGAGCATAAGTGTTTTCAAAAGAAGATTGATGAGCTAACTCACATTATTCAGAAACACAACATTAAGTTGCCCTCATCAGTGTCTGCTCCTTCTTCTACACATTTGGCAGCTTCTACATCTCCATCATCATCCAAAGATAAAGGTAAAGGACAAGCACTCATGGCTTCCACACATCCTGAGCAAGGTAAATGGCTTCTTGATTCAGGTGCATCACATCATATGGCATCTTCTATGGATATGTTTTCTTCTTTTGAGCCTTGTAATTCTCCTAATATTTTGATAAGTAACAACACATTCATGAGAGTTTGTGGAAAAGGTTCTATTCCTATGGGAGAAGGGACATTTAATGATGTTCTTTATGTACCATCCTTGACCACTAATCTTCTTTCAATTTACCAAATCACACATGGGGCACAAGGTAAAATTGTTGAGTTCACTCCTGATTATGTCTACATTAGGGACATGGAGACTAGAGATGTCATAGCTATGGGAGTTGTTGATCATACATCACGCTTGTATTCTTTTTCCACTTTTGTTGATAATGATGATGATATTCATGATGTATCCATCCCTTTGCCAAGGGATAATGATGATTATGAGGAGAATTTTGGGCACTTGAATCATTTTGTTGTTGAGACAAGTGTTGATCTTCCTACTCCTCCACCTCCTGCTTCTTCAGACATGGGCTCTACTATTCAGCAGGATATTCATTGTGTTTCAGATCTTGCAGAATGTGATGACTACTTTGATGCATCTTCAGCACTGGTTGTTTCTCATGATGCAGATTTGGAAGACATACTTGAGGGGGTTTCTCTTTCCTTTGATGACAGTTTCATCATAGATGGGGATACTTCTTCACCTACTTTGGAGATTGGTGTACTTGATTCTTCTCCTTCTTCACTTGATTTGTCACATGAAGTGATAGATTCTTTGAGCTTGGAGATTCCTACTCAGTCTTCAGAGATTCATGCATGGAGACCTTCCTCTTCTTCCTCCTTCCATTCCCACAAGGATTGGCTTCTTCAATTGATGTATCTATTTCTTCCTATGGGGAGACATGTTTCTTGTAAGCATTGGTTGATCTTTTGTTTGCAGGTACTCTTCATCAACATGGGAGCTTCTACATTATGGGGGGGATATCATGTCTCCAACTATCCTTCTTATAGGGGGATACTTCTTTGTATATACATGATGTATGTAGTTCTTGGGGGGTCTTGAGCACTCCATCCATTCATGCATCTTTTTTTCTTCTCTCTTTTTGGGGGAGGGTTTTTCCCATGAGGTTTTCCCTCTTTCTCCACTTTATGAGAGTTATGCATTTCATGTATCTTGTACATGGGTACCTAACATGGCCTAGTAGCCGGGACCCATCTTGCATTGTGAGTTTAAGTGCATTCCCCTAAGTTGCACTTAAGGGGGGGTGTTGGTGTAATTAATTATTCCTAATTACACTTTACTTAATCTTACTTAGGATAATGCATTGCATAGTAAGTTGTGATTGAGACACCTAGGAGTTTTCACATCCATTAAGCACATGGTGTAGGAGAAATTCCACTTTTGGTGTGATAGTTGTCATCACATACCTCGTTGTGTGTGAGATCCACCTTTTGTGCTCTTATCACATTATCATCCTAATCCAATGCACATACTTTCTTGCATATTGGAGGATGATCCACATTTGGTGGACATGTGATTAGGTGATAGCTTATCAGCTCCTTATCATTCTCTCTTATTGCCTCTCCTATAAAAGGAGGCCTATTATGTAATCATTTCATTCAATTAATCTATTGAGAAATTCATTGGATCTATTCAATCCATCCTTGCTTCATATTTTCTCTCTTGTGCTTTTCTTCAACCTCTTGATCTTGGTTCAATATTTGCTATTTGCAAATTCTTACATGAAGGTTATACCAGATTTGATCATTTTTAATAGCCAAGTAGGTAAACAAGCATGCAGAACAGCAAGCAAGTGATTCCAAGCACATCTAAAAACAATGAACAAGGGCAAAAGCAACCTTGCGCATGAACAATCAAGTGACCAAATTGTGCTAATCCCTGAGATTACTAATTGTGTATGTTCCAAAAATGTTTTGCAATAACGCACATATACCCTATAAAATGAAAATTTGGCCTCGCTAGGGTTTTTAGTAATGGTTTGACTCTGCAACTTTTATGATTCAAAGGGGTGAACTCCAATCCCGGTGCACCAGGGTTTTGACACAGTTCGAGAACTTAATCTTCAAGAGCTGCTAGGGAGATCTGACAACCCAACAATGAACCATACCCATGGAGATTTCTTCCATAAGGACATTTATATAGCGGCTATCACTACCATGGCAAAAATGGCTATGACCGCTTGAGGTTCTGTCAACGCAGTTTGCCCTGTGAAGGGATTGTCCACTACGGTTAACCCTCTCTAAAGATGACTCATAGATTTATACCACAAGGGGACTTGGCTCCAGATTCAAGGTTTTGACACCTCTTCACTTTTAACCCAAACAAAGCAAGCAGATTAATCCGACATGCTAAGACAAAGTTTTGTTCCACCAAGGTCTGTGATATCAACTCCACGTGATCTATCAACCTCTCCGGGGAGAGAATGTATCAATCAATAAGAGAAGACACACTAACCAATTTTGATTCACCAAAGCTTGTGATATCAACCCTACGTGATCTATCAACCTCTCCGGAGAGAGAATGTGTCGATCAATAAGAGAAGATTCACTAACCAAGTTGAATGTGAAACGCACTAAGTATCCTCCCTACCTACAAGGATTTTGTCGTCAAGAAAGATTTCGCTAGGAATCCAATCTCTCAAGAATCACGAATAGTGTTCATAGGGCCTAATTACTATGTGAGCACAGATATATGTTCCGAAAGTAAATCTACCAAAAGCATTCAAAAAGTAGAAAGAGGAACACTTAACGCTTAAAGCAAATATGAGATGAGCACCAAAAATGTGTGTGTGAAAATTGTACCTAATCTGTAGACACAACACTCAGTAAAACATTAGAGGTTAGCTAAAATCAAAATCATGCAAAATTGAAAGCTAAACTAACCAAGCGATTTACTGCCTTCTAATAGGTGCGAGATTAATGTTCTCAGATTGTAATCGAGATCAGTGACCTAGATGACACCTAAATGAAGGATTTGAATGCAAAAGATGGATATGAAATTGAATGCAATTAATCTATATTTTTGATATTTTCTATGCAATAAAGAATGAAAACTAATATGATATGAATGCTATTGAAAACTGATATGCTATGCTAATCTAACAATGATATGAAATATGAATGCAAAAATAAGATTGATCTCACAAAGATGTCGATTCACAAGAGCTTTGATTCTTCAATTCCAATTCTCCAGCGTGATTGTGCAAAATATGAGATGATTTGTGAAGAGCTAAAGCCTTAATTTATAGAAATCCAGGGCTTTGGAGGTGCATGGGAAAAGCCATAAATCACTCAAATTAACTCATCTTGATTTTTGAGTTATCTGATCATGAAAGATAGTTAATTCTCAAAATCATGCAAAAATAGCTTTTTAACTCAAATTAGAGTTTAGATCAGCTTTTTGAACTCCAAAAGGATGTTGAGTTCCAAAAAGTCAATAACTTGCATTGATTTTCTGATTTGGAGTTTAACTGTTTCTTTTGAATATGCATAATAATTAAGAATTAAATAAATAAATAAAGTGATTTATCCTCAACTCAACTGATTTTTGAAATAAAATAATTAATTTATGGGTTAATTAACTATTTTACCAAACTTTTATTAAAATTATATTATTAAATAATGACAACATGCTTTAATTAATTAAATAAGAATTTAATCAATTAAAGATAGGAATTTTGATTTATTGTCAAAATTAAATAATACAATTAATAATAGATAGAATTAAATTTAATTACAAAATTAAGTGGCAAATATTAAATCTAATTAATTAAATATGAAAATATTCAATTAATCAAACTTAGGATAAATGTGATTTATCGCCAAATAATCATTAAATTAAAGATAATTAAGATAATTAGGAATATTGCTAGGAATATTCCCCGATGCAGAATTTAAGATAATCAATTATGATTCGATGATGTTAGATGTGCCTTAGGTTAGGACTTTGATGTCGATTTTGTTCGATTTGTCGATGTAGGAGATTAATGAACTTATAGCCCATTTTTGGGGTATTACAATAGATTTCATATTCATAGATTTCATATCATTCATATTCATTCATAGCATTCTTAGATTAAATCTACATTCTATTTCATTCATACTAGCTTAGATTCATACAGTTTCTCATTCTTATTGTACAGAAAATACAAAAATATAGTTTAATTTGCATTCATAGTCTTTCATATTTTGCATTCAAATCCTTCGTTTAGGTGTTTCATTTTCACTGGTCTCAGTCTGATTTGAGAGTATCATACTCACACCTACTAGAAGGCAATAAATTGCCTGGTAGTTTAGTTTCCATTTCATTGCACGATTTTGGTTTTTGCTAACCTCTAATGTTTTACTGAAGTGTTGTGTCTACAGCTAGGTACAAAATTCACACACACATTTTTGGCACCCACCATGGGTCCCTGAAATGGGTTTCCATTCAATTTCTATCAATTTCTTGTCATTTTCTGGTTAAAATTGTGATCTTTTATTTTATGTCCGTACATTTTTCGTATGACTTTTGTCAGAAAGTCATACCAGTAGGTAACCACTATTGTATGACAGATTCAAATTTTGAGGATTGTGCCAGACTCTACCCATAATCATTTGGAAGATTGATTGTCGTATGAGAGGACACCCACTATCGTATGAGTTTCCCGACTGTTGTCTGGGAGGTAACCCACTATCGTATGAGTTTTGACTCCAGAATTCAATTGTTGTTTCAGAATTTTGATAGTTTTTCAGATTTGATTTTCAGATTTGGACTAACAGCTAACCCTAACAATTGAAATCTTCTATTTTTTATTGATATTTGTTGAATCTGATTGGAAAAAGTGCAACAAAATTGCTAAAATAGGTAAAAATCTACTAAGCACATTGTGAGGAATTTAGGTATTCTTCTCAAGTTGATAACATTTTGATTTGGATTAAAACGAACTCTCACGTGTCAAGCTTGTGTGACTTTTCTTGCTTTCATATCACAGACTTCATTTTGGGCTATAAAATGAACATAGATTTTCTTTTTGCATATCTGTTACACATAGTAAATAGGCCCTATGAACACTATTTGTGGATGATCTCGAGAGAGTGGGCTTCTCTAGCTTGTTCATGCATGTGAAGCTCTTCTTGATGAAGGATCCCCTTGTAGGTAGGGAGGTTACTGAGAGAGTCTCACGTTCTACTAGATTCGTGTGTCTCAACTTTTGATTGATACATTCTCTCTCTGGAGGGGTTGATAGATCATAAGCGGTTGATGTCATAGATCTTTGTGAGATAATCTTGGTCTTAGCATGTAAGATTAATCTATCTGCTTTGTTTTGGTTAAAAGTGAAAAGGCTAGAGGACTATGCTCTACTCCCTTTTTGGGTAGTATCAAAAACTCAGATCCTTGAATATGGAACCAGTCTCCATGTGGTATCTTTTGTGACTCACCTTTAGAGAGGGTTAACCATAGTGGACATTCCCTTAATTGGGTCAACCACATGGATGGAACCTCAAGCGGTAATAGCCATTTTCACCGTGGTAGCAGCAGCCGCTATATAAATGTCCTTGTGGAGGAAATCTTCATAGGTGTGATCTCTTGTTGGGCTGTCAAATCTCCCTAGCAACTCCTAATTGATTAAATTATCAAACTATGTCGAAACCCCAGTGCACCTAGATTGGAATTCACCCTCTTGAGATCATAAAAGTTGCAGAGTCAGACCATTACTACAAACCCTAGTGAGGCCAAATTTTTCATTTTTCTAGGAATATGTGCGTTATTGAAAAACTTTTTGGAACATAAACAATTAGCACTACTAGGGATTAGCACATTCAATCACTTGATTGTTCATGCGCAGGGTTGCTTTGTCCCATGTTCATTGTTTTTAGACGTGCTTGGAATCACTTACTTGTTGTTTTGCATGCTTGTTTATCTATTTGGTTACTTAAAATGAACGATCCCAGAATGATCTTCAAACCTGGACAGAGAAATTTGCAAACAATCTGAAACTGAAAACCAAAACTTTGCAAAATCTGAAGTAAAATTCCTTTCTGGAGTCAACAGTCATCCCACAAAGTCAGAAAGTCATACGAGTTTTGGCAATTGTCATTTCAAGACCCCTATATTGTCGTATGATAGCTTGTGTAGTGTCATACGAGTTTTGCCACCAATTAAAAACAAAAAGTCAAAATCTTGCTATAAATTATCGTGCGAGCTTTGCAACTGTTGTACGAGTTTGTCAACTGTCATTTCATAGCATACCCACTGTCGTATGATCCTGCAGAAAGTCGTTTGAGAAATTTTATCACCAGAAAATTGTCAAAATTGTTAGAGAGCCAATTTTTACAGCCTATTTCCAGAATCTGTTGAACAAATCACTATGTCAGGAATAGAGCAGAAACTAGAACAAATTCATTCATTTTCTCAAGTGAGCTCTTGAGTCTGATTTTGTCTTCTGATTTATCTATTTCAGTCCTTTTCATCTTGTGTCAAAACCTTGTCAAAACTATCTTCAAATTTAGTCTTCTTGCTAAAACGGCTAAGTGTTGTGAGCTCGTGCCCGCCATCTATTGGGCATCTACCCACACTACTGTGGCACAATATCCTTCATTTACATCTAATCTAATCTTTAATCACTTTAATCTTGACAAGGTTGCATCATTCAATCTTCTTGAATCAAATCATTCTTCAATTGTCTTCATCTTACTTTCTTGCTTCACCTAAGGTTAATGGTGGAAACTAGAGCTTCCTCACATAAGAAATTCCAAGAAGCACTTAACATCACAACTTTGTCTACCCACATAGGCCCAACTCTTGAGAAACTCTACAATTCTAGTCTTTACAAAGACGACGGTCTTGGAAATTTTTGATTGAAAACTAGTTACATACCCCCTCCATCAACTCACAGAGGTAATCAACAAACTCCACTTCAATCTAATCCAGTGAGTCCTAAAACTCCTAACATGTCTCATGGAGGGACACATCATGGGTCTCAATGACATCAATCTCAACATGGTATGGATCAAGAACCTACACCTTCTGAAATTGCCCAATATCAAAATGATGATAACTTCAAAAGGATGATGAAGCATTTTTTGAAAGAAGATAAAGAAGCATACTTTCTAGAGTTAGCTCATCAAGGAGCTAAACTTCCTCCAAACTTTAATATGGAATATATCTTTACACATGACAAAGAAACTCCTATCATGGCTATGATGAAACAGATGCATGCCATGCAAGTCAAACTTAACAAACTTGAAAAAGAAAAGGAACCTAAGGAGTTCTCCATGGAAGCTCTATGCCCTTTTCCATTTGATAAAGACTTGTACATGCCGCCATTCCCTAAAAAAGTGGAGATGCCTAAATATGATAAGTATGATGGAAAATCTGACCCTCAAGATCATGTCATAGAATTATGTACTCAATCTATGGAGTTTATGCACGAACCAACCTACTTAATGCATCTTTTCCCTCGATCTCTAGGAGGGTCAGCCATTCATTGGTTCTCTAGAATGCCTCCTACTATCAAAAATTTTGAGGAGTTGATCAAACTATTCTATCAATAATACTCCTACAATATTCACCATCCAGTCACCATGATTCACATATGTAATCTGAAACAATATCCAGGTGAACCATTCCTGACATTTCTCAAGAGATGGAGGAAGAAATTATCTCTATATGCTAGACCCATTCCAGAAATTGAGATGCTGGAAATATTCATCAACAATCTTGTTCCAGAAATCAACTACCCTTCGCAAATGCAAAATCATACATCTTTTGATAAGATGGTAGATAATGTGATCAAAATTGAGAAAATACTTGTGAAAAAAGGAGACATCACACTTCAAAAGGACAAGTATGAATCTAGATCTAGTTCTAAAGACAAGAATAAAAACTAGAACAAGAATAAAGGCATTTTCATAGATGGCATTGTTGATAATATTCATGCCCCATCTAAGGCACCTACTTTCAATCTCACTATTGGTACCCAAGCCATCAAAGCTTCCGAAGCTAAAGCAATAGAGTCCAACAAAAATTCATTTGATTACAAACCTTGGGCTACAGATCCTAATCGCAAATTCACTCCTCTTGGAGAATCCTTGGAATCTACCATGAAAAATCTATTGGCAAACAAAATCATCTACTTGCTTCAGATAAAAGTCTTTGATCCTGAACCTAAACCAAAATGGTGGAGAGAGAACGATTTCTGTGAATTCCATCGCAATAAAGGTCATAAGACTAATAACTATGTTTGCCAAAAGCACATCATACAAGACAAAATTGATAATGGAGACATCATGATTGACAATCATAAGAGTAATAATGATCATACACCATTCACAGAACCATTTCCTAAACATGGTAAAGAGGATTCTTCTTCTCAGCCTAACATGGGTGCTAAAGTCAATTATGCATACTCTGGAAACAATGTTGTCATCAATATGGTTGAACCATGTCTATCGGAGCATTGCAATGTCATCACAATTGTAAGAAAAGATAGATAAAATCAAACAGCTAATGTAATTACTCGATCACAAGCTCAGGCGCACATACAAGGACAAATACCAAATTCATCCAATGTCCCTAAGGTGCCTTTCAATCTTTCATCTGCTTCTAAACAGAAGGCTACATCTAAATCTTCAAATCCTAAAGACATGAGGCCTACTTCATACAATATTGTCCAACAACTCCAACACACAAATGCAAAAATCTCCATGTTTGAGTTGCTTCGGATATCTCCAGCTCGTAGAAACATTCTAGACAAAGCTCTTCTCGAATCCAATGTCCCTAATGACCTTGATTTGGACAGATTCCAGACTATGGTTGGTCATCTTATGTCTCCATAGTATATTTCCTTTTCAGAGGAAGATGATAACTCCTTGAGTCATTTGCATAACCAGCCCTTACATATTGAAGTCTTGATCCAAAACCGTCAGGTCAAATGTGTGTTGATAGATGGGGGTGCTGGTATAAACATTTGTTCTTTCACCTTGATTACACAATTGGGATTTTCAGAAATGGCCATTGATCCTAGAAAGAAGATAACTATAAAAGCATATAATGAGCAAGAAAGATCTTCAAAAGGAACAATTGTCTTACCTATCAGAGTAGGTCCTGTCATCAGAGATACTATATGTTAAGTTCTTGATCTACCTTTGGCTTACAATATCCTTCTAAGGAGACCCTGGATACATGAAATGAAAGCTATTCCTTCTACATACCATCAGTGCTTGAAATTCCCTTATGAAGGAGTAGAGGTGATGATCCCCACTGATCTATATACAAATTTCAATACATTGAAAGAGAGTGTTGATAAACTTGTTCCTAATAACAGGGAATCTTCCACTAAGCAGCTAGACATTGCTTCAACATCCAAGATGGAAGACATTGCTAAAGAGGTTAAAATCAAAGAAAATGGTATGGGAGAATATACTATAGAGCTAGTCTTATCTTGGACATCTCTCCCTATCTCTCCTAAGTCTTATGGAAAAACTCTAAAATAGTCTAAAAAGGAGTCTAAAGAACCGCTTGAAGCATATAAAGGAAGTTTTGTTGCAGAACAAATATCTAAATAGGAGTTTGAAGTGGATGAAGTTGTGCTTGCATGGCTATACAAAGATGAACCTAAATCTCAAATTGTTCAAAAATGTGATGCTAAAATACTGAGTATCCCTTCTAAGTCATATGGACCAGGGGATAAACTAATCACAAAAATGGGATATAATGGAAAAGGACCTCTAGGACTACAAGGTAAATGTCTTATGTCGCCTCTTGATCATCATGGCCGAGCTAACAAGAATACAACAGGTCTAGGATATAAGAAGAAACCTTTCTATCTTAGCAAGAACTTGTTGGAAATTTGGATGAGTTGGTTACGTAGATGTTGTCATTATGGAAACATATGATCTACATGAAGATCACACAAGTCAGAGAGCTAGTATGACAGAGCGCAATGCAAAATTGTCTAAGTATGAGATAGTATTTTTACCAGTGAACCTGGAGATAGTTTTTGTTTGCGATGTTGATTGGAGTAATTTTAGTGCTTGCACACATGAACATAGACTCTATGATGACTATTGAAGACTCATCTCAGAGTGCAAGTCAGTACGACATGTACGGAAGAAGTTATGACAGTTTTACTAAAGACATTGTCAAGCCGACATGACAGAATATGAAGACAGAATTGATAAAGAGTTAAGGGATTATTTTGTTTATCAAAATAATGACTTAACAATATAAAGGGATGACATCCTAGATGTTAACCCTTGGATAAAGTTATTTGTAATATGATAGCCGACTAGAAATTTATTAATCCTAATAACTTGTATAAATGTAATTGATGTAATGAAATGTAATGATGAAGTGACATGATGCGAGATATATGATGCATATGTAATAGCGATAGTTAAAGAGCAGTGAAGAGATATTGATGCAAGTAGTATAAGGTTATGTACCTTAACCTTCTTTTGTAATCAGTGTATATTGTACATTACTTGTTTAGGCAGTGGGCTCATCTGGTAATCACATTTTGTACTGCCAACTCCTAACAGGGTTGAGGCTTCTAACAAGGCCTATAGTCCCTTAATCAGGACTGAGACACTATATGCATGTAATAGACTCCTAACAGGGTCAACATCCTTAATAGGATACTTTTGATTAGTGGATCTTTGTGGGTACCATCCCCACCGGGGTTTTCCCTTGGCCAGGGTTTCCTCAAGAATAAATAATGTGTTATGAGTTCTTTAGTTTTATTGCTATGCATGTTGTTTAGCTTCTTGTGTTATGCATGTATTAAGATAATCTATTATATCCATAATTGGCCAAAAGTAAAAGTTTGTAGAATACTGATTCACCCACCCCCCCCTCTTAGTATTCCCTATTTCTAACAGAACTCCCCACATGTCTTAGAACAGATTGAGCCATCCACAGCAAATCAACTAAAAGGAGAAACAACAGAACAATTTCATAGTGATGATTCAGACACCACTAAAGATCTCATTCCCTATGAGTGTTTTCCTAAAGAAATAAAAGACCTCCTTGATGCTGAAGATGATCCAATAAAAAGAATTAATGTAGTAGAAACACAAGAACCTAATATAGAGCAAGAGGTAGTTGCAACACAAGAACCAGCTAATCTTGAAGAAAATCAAACAGACAAAGAGGAAGGTGGTAGTTATTCTGAGACAGATGCCCATGAGTATGAATTCAAATTAGAATCTGAGGGTAACCCTTCTTAGGGTATTCATCCTGACTTTACTCATGTTCTTAGATTTCCTAGAGGCATAGATGAATAATCTAATGACTATGAATGGGGAGCCATTCCAGAGGAAGATGAGATTATTACAGAGAAACATGTTGATGTTATTCACCAATATGCACCTAAACCCAACGTAAGTCTAGAGCGAAATGATGAACTTATCAAGTCTGATCCATCGATGGCTGAAGTGGACTTCCACAATGGCATTGAGCCTATTCATGAATTGAATGTCTTAAGTTGTAATATCACCTTTGAACTCGAGTGTTGGGTTAGGACCAATGATGATAGATCCATATCCGTAAACACTCTTTCCCAATCTTTCACCACTTTGACTATCCAACGCCCTGACCTTCTTGACCTAACGTCCATAAACTTGAAACAAGGTATTTATACCTTTCCCAATGACTATGCCCTTGCTTGCTACCTCAATGCAGTTGAACCTATGAGGACTTCCATCAGTGAACCAAGCGTTAGCATGAAGGAGTCGGACATCAAGTATCTTAGTCAGAAAAATAAGAATAAGAATAAAAAGAAAAAGAGTTATGAGGGTGAAAACCACTTTGTGGCAGTTTCAGAACCTACAAAAGTAAAAATAAAAGATGTATCGGAAGGTGAAAACCTCTCTGAGGCACCTAAGGATGAGATATTTGATGTCCTTCTGAGTCATTTATAGGATAGATCTCCAGTTCTAATTGAGCCCACTCAATCTATCAACTTGGGAACAACAGAGGAACCACAGTTGATCCATGTAGCACAATCTTTATCAGAAGAAGAGAAGCAAAATTTTAAAACTTTCCTAACAGAAAAAAAGATCAACTTTGCATGGAAATATTCAGATATGCCAGGGTTAGATCTTGATCTTATAATGCACCATTTATCTATAGCTCCAAACGTTAAACCTGTTAAGCAAAAATTGAGAAAGATGCATCCACATGTTGCACTCTTGGTAAAAGCTGAATTAGAGAAGCTACTGAAAGCCGGATTCATCCATGTTATTGATTATGCTGAATGGATCTCTAATATTGTACCTGTTTCTAAACCAGACAAATCTATAAGAGTATGCACAGATTTTAGAGATGTAAATAAAGCATGCCCTAAGGATGATTTTCCACTACCTAACATTGATATGATAGTGGACATGACTGCGGGTGTTGAGATGTATTCTTTAATGGATGGTTTTTCTAGATATAATCAAATAAAAATTGCTCCAGAAGATCAAGAGAAAATTGCTTTCACATGTGCATGGGGTACCTTCTATTGGAATCTCATGCCATTTGGGCTTAAAAATGATGGTGCTACATATCAAAGAGCTATGACATCTATTTTTCATGACATGATGCATAGAACTATGGAGGATTATGTTGATGATACTTTAGAAAAATCTATGATTAGAGCTAAACATCTAAATGACTTGAGCAAGATACTAGACAAAATGGAAAAATTTAGTCTCAGACTAAATCCTAAGAAGTGTGTTTTTGGTGTCACTTTTGGAAAACTCTTAGGATACATAGTTTCAAAGAAGGGCATTGAATTTGATCCAGCTAAAGTAAAGGCTATAATGGAGATGCAACCACCAAATAATATCATTCAAATGAGAATATTGCAAGGGAGAGTTCAATCTATCAGATGCTTCATATCTCAACTAGCGGACATATCACAGCCTTTTACAAAGACATTACATAATGGTGTGACTTTTGCATGGAGCGAAGAATGTGAAAATAATTTTAATCATATCAAGAAATATCTATCAAATCCTCCTATCTTGATGTCTCCCATTCAAGGGAAGCCTTTGATCTTATATGTCTCCGCTACAACTACATCATTGGGAGCATTGCTTGCACAACATGATGAGAACAAGAAGGAAAGAGCTATATACTATATCAGTAGAACATTGGTAACATATGAGAAGAACTATTCAATGATTGAAAAGGCTTGCCTAGTTGTGATCTTTGCATCACAGAAACTGAGACATTATATGTTGGCTCATACCACACATTTGGTAGCTAAAATTGATCCACTAAAGTACCTACTAAGCAAAGCTGCCCTTACGGGTAGATTAGCTAAATGGGTCATGCTCTTAAGTGAATTTGACATTGAATATATTGAAAGAAAAGCTATTAAAGGCCAAGTTATTTTTGATCAGTTAGTAGATGCACCTTTGTTCGATGACACACCAATGCAAATGGAATTCCCATATTCCTCTATCATGAATCTTTCTTCTAGAGAATGGCAATTATTCTTTGACGGCTCCTATACACAAAATGGATCTAGAGCAGGCATATTGTTTATCACTCCTCAAGGATACTCCATTCCTAAAGCATTCAGAATCAAATTTCCTTGTACAAATAATATTGATAAATATGAAGCCCTTCTTAATGGTATGAAAATAGCAATTGAGTGGAGAGTAACAGAATTACACATTCATGGAGACTCACAACTTGTAATCCATCAAGTCAATGATGTGTACCAAACAAAGGATGAAAAGCTAATTCCATACAAGAGAATGGTGGATGATCTAAAGAAGTATTTTATATCTATCACATTTGAGCAAATTCCTAGAATAGAGAATAAGGTTGTCGATGCAATGGCAACACTATCCACTTTATTATAGCAACCTAAACATGAGCTACGCTACGATTTCCTGGTGGAAGCACTATCTTATCCTGCATATGATTCCCCTGAAACCTGCATGATTTGCATTGTTGTGGGTCATGATTCATCTCAATACAAAAACCTATTCTCCTATCTCAAAGACCAAATCATTCCTGATACCTTTAACCACCACGAAAAGAGATACCTTATCTGAAATGCCTCTCGATATGTTATCATTGGTCATGATCTATACAAACAAGGTCTAGATGGTATGCTACTTAGATGTTTAGAATGGGAAGAGTCTCAATGTGCATTAGAGGAAGTCTGTGATGGTATTTGTGGGTCACACTCAAACGGTTTAATGCTAGCTCAAAAACTTATTAGGTATAGGTACTATTGGCTAGAAATGGAGAAAGAGTCTATCAAGTTTGCTAAGAACTGTCAAAAGCGCCAAGTACATGGTAACTTAATTCATGCTCCAAGGAGAGATCTAATTCCCTTTACTACACAATGGCCTTTTCACCAATGGGCATTTGATCTTATAGGATCCATACATCCTCATTCTTCTAATGGACATACCCATATAATCACAGCTACAGATTATTTCATAAAATGGGTAGAAGCAGTCCCTTTAACACAAGCAACTAGTAAACAAATTTCTATGTTCATTTTGAACTACATCATTTGCAGATATGGTATTCCACACTCTATAGTCACAAATAATGGTGGACAATTCAAGAACAAAGACTTAGATGATCTATGTGCCAAATTCAAGATTACATAACACTAGTCATCTATCTACTATCCTCAAGGGAATGGACAAGCAGAGGCTTCCAACAAGAATCTATTGAAAATCTTGCACTGTACAGTTAATAAAATAGGAAGAGACTGGCATCTCATGATCAATCCAGCTCTTTGGGACTACTAAACAAGTATCAGAATGCCCACTGGGGCTACACCATTTGCTTTAGTTTATGGGTCTGAAGCGGTACTACCTATTGAGGTTGAAATCCCATCACTAAGAATCAGAATGCATGGTCTAGTAACTGATGATGACTACAGAGTGTCTAGGTTGCAAGAACTTGAACTACTAGATGAGTGCAAGAAATTAGTGTATGATCATCTTAGAGTCTATCAAAAAAGAATATCTAGAGGCTACAACAAGAAAGTCAGACATAGAGAATTTTAGGTTGGTGATCTAGTCTTGAGAGAGAATCTTAAAAATCAATCACATAGAGAAAGCAAGGGGAAGTTTGAACCCAACTGGCTGGGTCCCTTTGTTATCATTTCTACTTTTTGCTCTGGAGCCTATCAACTCTCAACGACCGAAGGAGAACAGCTCCAAGAACTAATCAACATTCTCCATCTGAAGAAATTCTATGCCTAAGGCATTCAGTCTATGGTAAAATGTCCTAAAAAATCTTAAAAATTTGAAAAAGTGCTGAAAAAATGAACATCTTGGTGAAAACCTAGCAATAGGTGCCTTGATGATTCACAAAAAAATTCAAAAAATATCAAAAATATCAAAAAAATATTAGAAAAGATAAAAGTACAAAAAAAATGATAAAAATAAAAAGTGCCTTAGTGAAAACCTAGAAATAGGCACCTTGGTAGAAAAAATAGAATCTCTGCCAAGATGGTGAAAACCTGGCAAATGGGTGCCACTTGTTCAAAATGCTCCATCTATCAGCACAATCTTGGTCTTTCCCAGCTTTTAGTCTTCTTTAGTCTGTATATATTCTTGTTTTCAATAAAGTCGGTCTGTACACCTATCAGCTCAAGTGTCTGTATCCTCTCAATGCTTAACACTTGGGGGCAATCAATGTCATATCCTATGGCCTCCAGTACATCTTAGACATGTCATATCCAGTCAGAGTCCTTTAAAGCTTCATCTGATTCAGTCAGTTTGTCTCCTCTCTAGAAAGGATTTTGCATCTACAACAACGCAATCAAACAAAAATTGAAAACAATCTATGCTTCTTCATGCTTTTATCTCCTTGTATGCTTATTGATTCACATTGAAATTTTTGCATATTATGTCCTTTGAGATCTTCTATGATGTCCTTTACAGGATTTAGAGAGTGATGACTGGGGGCATAATCTTTTCTTTGTTTTCTTCTTGTATGTGAAAATCTAACAACTTTCAAAATTCTAGATTGAAATGGTGTCCGTCTGTAAGAGCCTCTATCTCAAATTGGATGGCCATGCGTACCTCAACCATTGATACCTAGAAAATTCAAAGAAGTTTGATCTAACTATTGTCTTTTTGAGTGATTTTTTTCTCCTACTGTGAAACGCGATCTTGCCTAAGGATGTGAATGATAAAGGGTCACTACGGGTAAGTCACATTGGATTTAGAATGATCTCTTGACTGTTTGATGTGTTTGAACGCAAGGCATATTTAGGTCATCATGATGTTTATGTTCTAATGCTTATACAAATTGTTATATCAAAATGGACATGATATTCAGGTCATCCTAGCGTTTGTGCCTTGGTGCTTATATCTAATCCGACATTCTGAAAATAAAATCAATATTCATATGTCCATGGTTGCCTAACTAGTGGGTCTTGTATTGATTCCTGTGCATACAAATTGATATTCATATGTCTATGGTTTCATAACTAGTGGGCATTGTATTGATTTATCCAGTTACCTAAAAGTTCAATGATGACAACAAATCGACACATGATCAATGACTAGGTCCTAGGTCCTAGGTTTGCATTTCATTTTGCACTTTACGTGATCTCACAAATTGCTTGAACACTTAAATGATTCTTCAAAACCAAAAATGCTAAACATGACACAAGGAGTGAGCATTGTATGAAGGTTCCTCCAATGAAACAGCAAGTAGAATCCTTTTTCAAGATCAAAATCAAAATCTGAGATCATTCATATTATTAACTACTTGCATAATCGACCTTCAATCATCACAAAAATCTAGAATTCAACTTAACTGATTATCTTACATCAAACTATCAAAATTTCAACTTGGTCAAATATGGTCAACTCATGGTTTAACCTAGTCAAACTTGGTCTCCAAGACCACTAAATGATGCAGAACACATTCTCGAACGTGTATAACCACTTCTCAAATCAATTAACATGCTTCTAAACTATAACGCTGACTTTTCTTGTCAAATTTCAATTTTAATTTCGAAGGGGGCATGTTATTGCACATCATTCAAGTCTGTAAATCTAAATCTGTAATCAATCTTTCCTTAGTAATCAAGACAAAAACCATGTCTAGTTGCTGACTCATCAAAAGTCCTTGTCACTTGGGGCATATCAAATTCATCAAGATCCATATCAATCTAGTATCCTAATCTATCTTGTAAACTGTATCAGCTTTTTGTAACCATCAGTTCATTAGTGTTATTTCCTTGGTTCTTCGTAACTGATGGGTTCAGGATGTGATACCACTATGATTCTTGTGGATAATCAGGTCTGGAATCGGTCACTCACGTCTTTGCAATCATAAGGTTCAAAATCAGGCGTTTTGGCACTTTTTTGTAATAACCAGTTCATTGTTGTTATAGTTAACATTATCTTTGGTCAACCAGGACCTAAAACTAACATCTTCAAATCTTTCAATCGGTTTCTATCTTGGAAACAGTTCATTTTTCAAATCAGTTTCTGTAGACTAGGATTTGAGCGTGCACCTAAACCTGTTTTGAAGGCCAAAGACAAATAAACGTCATAGCATATAGTCAAATCAAATTTAATGGTAAACAAACTAAAATCAAAGCCACCTTAGTTTAAGCCTAAAACGGATGCGCCCATGCACCGTTTGATATGCTTGGATATAGATGGATGTGGGTGTGCAAACTCAAGCACTTGGAGCATGCAAATTAGGATGATTTGAGGATCAAGAAGACCCAAAATGACACAAAATAGGTATGAGGAACCTATTTTGCCTCAAAGGCCTCAAGAACACACAAATATGCAAAGCTAAATGATGAACTAAGATTGATTAAACAAGAAATGAATCTATGTTAATCCAATTAAGCTAATTTAGATGTGATTTAAGCTTGAAAATGATCTAAAATGATGAGTTTATGCTTATGCTAGAATGAAAATGACATTATAACTTTGCTATTGAGTTTGAAAGTTGAAAGATGAGAGAGGATTGTTTGCTCAAAGAAGTGAGGCTATTTATAGGAAAAGGGAAGGTCTTGGGTTAAAAGGATGAGTCAGAGTTAGGGCTAAGGTTAGGGTTGAGTCAAGGACAAGTGTCAAGGGAAGATTGAGTTGAAAGTTTGAGGGCATGTGCACAATTTGGTAAATGTGCCCAAGGCCAAGAGGTGGCAAGGAAGGGATAAGAAGGTCTTAAATGCATAATGAATGCATGTAAGAAAGATAAGGAAGGCTTAAATGCATCCTTAAATGCATTTGCAAGAGGTGGCCAAGAGGTGGCAATCCTTGTTGACTAAGGAGGAGGTTAGCATAAGTTTTGGTAAACCTTTTGCTAATGGAATGTGACAAGATTAGAAAGAGGTTTAGGATTAGGTTTAGGAGAAAGGGATGGGCAAGTGGCTTTTGGTGAGATTTAGATATTTATTAAAGGTAAATTTAATAAATATTAAATATTTAGGCTTAGGGTTTGAAGGGACTAGATTAGGGATTTGACCCATTTAGAGGAAGGTTTAGGACTTTCTAGAAGAGTTTAGTGCTCTTTAGAATTTTGGCCAACTTTGGGATAAAAAATAAATTAAAAATAAATTTATTTATTTTTGAAGTTTTTTGGTCAATTTATTAATTAAATAATTAATAAATTAGGGATAATGTCCAAATGACATTTTTAGACTAGATTCCTTAATTAAAGATTTTTAAGTAAGAGAGAGGGATTTAATGGCATAAAAATAAATTAATTAATTAATTAATGATGATGTCATCAAGGATTTTCAGAAAACAAAAATAATTTATTTTCTGAAGGATTTTTTGGTGTCTACATTTTGCCCCTCTTTGATGCGATGCCGCAAGTGGCATGGCGTCAAAGACAAGAAAACAAGATGCCAAGGCTAGAATCAGAAGAAGAGGGTATGACGCCCGGGTGGACTAGAAGAAAGAGGATACATGCCCCGGTGGGACAAAATCATGGAAGATGCGCCCAGTGGGACAAGGAGAAAGAGGGATTACGCCCTGGGACAGAGTGTGCCCGGTGGGACGAGGAAGGAAGAGGGATTACGCCCTGAGATAGCAAGAAGACAAAGAGCGCCCTGTTGGGACAAGGAAGGAAGGGCCTAGGAAGAAAGGGGAGATAAATAACCTCACTTCTATAAGCGAAAGGTGGATGATATGCAAGATGAGATGGAAATGCAAGATGCAAGATGCAGCTATATACAAAGATGCAAGATTAATCTATATGATAAATGCAAGGGACCAGATAGCTCCAAGTGCAAATGGGAGTGCACAACCTAGATTTAATATAGCTATGTTAGAGACCTGCCAAGGAAACTGGGATCACAAGGCCTATCAACAACGTCGTAGAGGACTGACGAGGACTGACGCTAAACAAGCACACAAGGTTTCCCCAACATCACACATGAAGCACAGAGGCAACATGGCGGAACCGATGCTGAAGGAACCACAAACACACAACTGACTCACAGGCAGAAGCGAAAGATCAAAAGACCTTGCCCCAGATTATCCGCACACGCAGCACACCGTGATATAAAGAATCGTGGTGACCCTGGTGGGATAAAGAGAAGCCAAAAAAGATTAACAAGACCCAAAGGACAAAAATCCAAGATCAAAATGATAATTCCAAAAAGACATCCTTTGCCAAGGAGAGAGATTAGGTTTGATTGATGGTGGGAAGATTGGTCGGACAAGAGGAACGATATATCCTCAAGGACCAGGATGGAAGATTAGGTCAGACAGGAGGAACGATATATCCTCAAGGACCCATGGGTTGGTGAGAGAATAAGTGTAGTTGTTCGCTGGCAAAAGCGGAAGTTCAAGGAATAATCAGGATGAGCAAGGATAAGTCGACAATTGATGTTGCTGAAGCACAAGGCCCGAGTGGGACTAAAAGTTTTCTGATCAAATGCTGCTGCAGGACAGACAAGGACTAAGACAAAGGATGGGACCTAAAGACACAAATGTACAAATGAGCTTAGGTGGAGACACGACTGACGCTATGGTACAAGACTCAAGAATAGGATATACAAAGAACCTGGGGATGAAGCTGACAACTTCAAAGATATGCAAGATGATGCCCCAGTTGGGTTGGAAGGCCAAGACGGACTGGAGATGGATGATGTGTCCTAAAATGACACGGATTTGGGAAAGACATATCCCAATGATGATGATTGAATCGAGATCAAGGCCTGCTACAAGATGAAGGATGTGATTTGATCGGTTGGCTTGATCTTGGGTGTTGGCTAGCTAGAAGATACGGATAGGTTGGGAAGATTGCTAGCAAGGTGTGGATAGGGATGAATGGCATTGGATTGCAATGAGGTTGGCCTATAGCTAGATACCAATGACAAGAGAAGATACTAGGTGTTGGAAAGATGGAGGAAAATGCTGAGGATTGGGGAGGATGGAACTGCTAGAAGATTTGGATGGAGGAAGATTCGGGGAGATTGGATGGTGGAACTGCTAGAGGATTTTGAAGATGGAAAAGCTGCTTGGAGGATGGAAAGCTGGTGGAAGATGGAAAGCTGGTGGAAGATGGAAAGCTGGTGGAAGATGAAAAGCTGGTGGAAGATGGAAAGTTGGTGGAAGATTACCAAGTGTCAACAAAATGAGCTGCTGTTTTCCCAATGGAGGATCAGTGATAGGATTGCGTCAACCTAGGATAGACTGATGATCTTCGGTCAACTGGATTCTTGTCAATACAAGCCAATCTCTTGCTCAAGATGATAAGGCTATGCAAGGACAAGGTTTTGATTTCTTTAAGACAACACGTTGTGCCAAAAAGAGGATGATTTCTGATTTAGGATAAGGGATGGAAACAACTCAAAGGGCTGGAACATGATAATGCTTGTGGATTTGGAGCTCTAGATTTTGGTGCAAAAGATGGTGAATCTACTTTCTGCTATGGATGGTGGATGTTGGATTCTGATAAAGGATATGGGACGCTGAGTTGGTTTGCTGGTGGATCAAGATAGAGGATGCTGGAAGGATTGGATGGTGGTTGGTTTGGATTTGGATAGAGAAATTGCTGAGGATTTTGGGAGATGGAAGATTCGGATTTGGATAGCCTCCAAGGAATACGTCACCAAGGAAGAGGATGCCCCCTGTTTAAGATAGTTCATGTGTTTTAAAGGCATGGTGTATGCTTGGACGGAAGATATGCCAACAAGAGGATGAGGAAGGATGGAAGCTAGGATGAAAGGATTGGATAGAGGATATGTAGCTGAAAGGTGCAATGGATGCCAAGGAGGTGCCCAAAAGCATGTACATCTGATAGTCTCTATTTTTGTTATCAAGATCCAATGGAAAATGAAGGAAGTGAGAGACAAAAGGGGATGGAGGACATGTTGGATAAGAGGTGATAGAAAGGAAGCCCCTAACTGCAGAAAGGAATTAGGGGGGGGCACTACGCATGGCGCCTGTTTGCCAGGTTTTCACCATGGTACTTGTCCAAGGCGCTTGAATTACCAAGTTTTCACCAGAGGACGAATGTTTTTCTCTTGATTTTTGCTTTGTTGATAATTTGCTCCTTTGATTTATCCAATTTTTATAGATTTTTGTGTTTTTTCCTTGACTTTGTGCTGATCTTGCTGATTTGTTGCTGAGCTTGTGCTGATATGCATTGATACTTCTGATTTTGTTTGGATGTGTTGCTGATTCGGTGCTGATATGCACTGACATTTTGATTTGTTGCTGAAGCTCTGATTTAATGCTGTCGTGCTTGCTGATCAGCTGATGTCGCCATTTTGGTGCTTCCTCTTGATTAGATGGTGACCTTTTGATTTGTCATTGATATTCTGATGGTGTTGCTGATTCTTTGATTGGATGTTCCCTTATGATTTTGATGATGGCCCTGCTATTTTTGATTTTGCACAGATATTTTGATTTTGTTGCTAACTCTCTGATGTGACGCTGAGTTTTGTGCTGATTTTGGTGCTATCATGCGATTTGATGTTGATCTTCTGAGAGATTCTTCACTGATTTTCTGATGTGGATTGCTGATTTTTTGATGTTGTCGGCTTGTCATGGGGATCCATTGCTAGATGATGGACGACAAGCTTAAGATCACACCTAGGCATGTGCATATGACCATGCACAGTTGATAATTGACTCCTCGGAGCAAGGCACTTAAGGTCATGATTCACTTTCTGTCAGGTTAACCTCCATGTAGATGAGCCACAAACATCCTTCTGTACCCAAGTTGATTTAGCTTGGTTTCTGCAATGTTGATAGGGAACTATCATGTGTTGTTATCCCAGATAGGAGGAAGAGGCAAAGCTCCATCCTCTAGCGCTTGAATTGCCAAGTTTTCACTAGAAGATACGCCCTTTATTTTTACTATTTTGGAATCAGAATGTGCCCCAGAAGGGTTTTCACATAAAGACTCATGATTTTTCCTTTGCTTTTTTATCTTTTGCGACTAAAGCTTGCCTCTTCCCCAAAATATGCTTTTGTTTTAAGCTGATAGGCATATGTTGATGCTAAAGCCTGATTGCCTGTTGACTTTGCTGATTTCTCTGATTTGTCATTGATTTCCCTTTGCTATTTTAGATGTGCTGACTGATCTTTGCTGACTTTCCTCACTGATTTCTTCTGATTGTGTGCCTGGATGTTGGTACAACTGTAGCAGGACGGGGGGGATCATGCAAAGTCATGAATCGGATGGGGGAGATGGGAAAGATGGTGGTAGAAAGTGTTTGGATGGAAGGATGGAAAGTGATCAAGATAGGGGGATGTTGTCAGGATCAACATTGGCACATGTTGCGAGGAAGATGGATGATTGGATGTGGAAGATAGAGATAGATGTGATGGAGGATTTATGCTAGAGGATGGAGGAGATGGAGGGGAAGATTGAGGAGCTGGGAGATGGGCAACGTTGGATGCCATTGTGGATGTTTTTGTTAGATGGATTACATCTTTTTGCTTTGGGATCCACATCATTTTTATTTTAGCTTTAGTGTGCCTTTGCGGCCATTGGTGGGCATCAGATTGTGCTTTTTCTTTGCTAGGCCTTTGTGGCCATGTGATAGATTTTGCTTGGACTTTGCTAGGTTTTCGGAGCCATTGGGGTGCTTTAGCATGCCTGTTTGGCTCTTTGCTGGGCCTTTGCGGCGCATTTGATTGCCTGATTGGAGCTTGCATTGATTGACCATGTCGATTAGACTGGACATGGTAATCATCATTGGGCCTTTGCAGCCATTGGGATGCATTAGATTTGGCATTTGCTTTGATGGGCCTTTGTGGCCAGTGGTTTGCTTTGGCTTGCTTGATCGGATTTTGCTTTGATTGTGCATGTCGATTAGACTGGACATAACAATCCTGGGATTTTTGTGGATTTTTCCCTTTATTCATGCGCAATATGGCATCCAAGTTGCGAGGAGCATTGGGAGGAATATGAGGATTTTTCTGGGATGGAGGAAATTTGGATGGAGAGATGGAAGGAGATTGGTAGATAGGATATGTGGACATGTGTCGTTGTTGATCTTGACTAGGGATGCTTGGATGTTGGATGAAAGGCTGAGTAGGATAAGATGGAGGATGATATTTTGGGATATAAGGTCCCAAAATGGATTTGCTAGGTAAAGGAGATGCGCTGAAAAACTTTGGGACATAGGGACCCAAAATGGATGGGGAGGATGAAGGAGGAATATGATAGGTTTTCCTCGGTTGTAACGATGGAGGAGGAGGAATTGCATTGTGGGCTCTGAAAGATGTTTTGTTGGTTTTGAATGGATGTTTGAACTTTGCCTTAGCTGTACCAACATTTCTGGATGAAGTACCTTTCGCTGATGTGGAGGGAGTGTCCTCTTCTGGTGTGCAACCAATTCCATAGCCTTTTGGATGTTTCTTGCCTTGAATGGGCTGTATATTTCCCTGTTCATGAGTGCCAAGGCCTTTGTCTTGATAGTTCCATCTTTTCAACATTTTATCCAGACAAGGATATTTTTGACTTGGGGTGAATGACAAACAACCATTTTCTGGTTCTCTGATGGAAGATAGGAAGCTGATTTCTTCTTCTTCAAGAGGTTTACCTTTAACAAATGTTAGTGACCCAAGAGGATAGAGTGACGGCAGCTGGACAGTTTGGTTAGGAGGATCCTCAAGAGGAGAGGATAGGATGTTGGAATTTTGACTAGGATTGGGGGATGGTATTGGATCTTTAGTTGGAGAAACTAGGATGATAGGATCTTGGATTGGAGGAATTGGGATTGTAGGATTTTGGATCAGAAGACTTGGGATTGTAGGATTTTGGATAGGAGGTGATGGGAGAAGAGAAGGAATTGGATCTTGATTTTCTTCTGTGAGTAGTTCATCATGCTTTTGGCCAAGATCTTGATAGGATAGGATTTGTGTAGATAGAGGATTGGGGGATGTATGGATGGACTCTTCAGAGGGAGTGGATAGAAGGATTGGGAACTCTGCTGCTGGGGTGTCTGGGAGAAGGAAGAACTCTTCAGATGGTATGGATAAAAGGATGGAAGATTTTGCAGCTGCAATGATAGGAAGAGGGATGAACTCAGGAAGCTCATTAGGTATGCTTTGGATAATGCTAGGAGGAGATGATTCTGGGGATTGGATAGATACTTCAGACGAAAGGAACTCAACGATGATAGATGGAAGAGGATCAACGATTGGGATGTATGGAAGATAGATAATAGATGGGAGCGCTGGATGGGCCTCATCAATGATGGCTTCACATGACGGATTGCTTGGCTTTTCAATTTCAGGCGTGGGTTTTGCTATTGGCTCTTCCTTGGGTTCTGTTATTGGTTTCCTTGGAGACTTTTGTGGTGAAGAAGGTTTGGAAGGTGGAGGAGATGGGGAACTTGGATGGTCTTCGCATGAAAGTGGGGTTTGTGCTTGGGTAGATGTTTACGAAGGAGGAGAGAAAGAAGGGAACACCCATGAAAAAGATGACTTTGAAAAGGGAGCTTTGGGTTTTGCTTGAGGGGATGATGGTGCTGAAGAGGCAGGGCTAATGGCTTGGGGTACAGGTTTTGGAGTGGGTTGAGGGATGAACTCTGCTGGTGGGGAAAGATTTTTGGTAATGTGGTTTGGAAGAGAGGATGGTGGTTTGGGACAGGATGGAGGATTGGGGTTTGGAGCAGAAGATGGTGGTTTGAGACAGGATGGAGGATTGGGGTTTGAAGCAGAAGATGGTGGTTTGGGAAAGGATAGAGGCTTGGTGAAAAGGATGGGAGGACTAGAATCTTGGATTTCAGAATTTTTTGGAGATTGGGCAGATGGAGGCCTTAGATAGGGGAAGTAGCGTGAAGTGTTTCTAAGGGATGATGGCAATGGAGAAATGACCATAGCAGAAAGTGGAGGCCTGAAAGGAGCATATGGAAGAGGTGTAGGTTGAAGACAAGGATAAGTTGGGGATGGATAAGATACTGGGTTTGCTTTGCCGAGGACATGAAAAGAAGTGCTAGCCTTGCCGAGGACATGAAAGGGAGTGCTAGGAGATAAGCGCGAAGGCATGGTTGGCTGGATTGGAGGAATGATGGAACGCTGGGGGTTGCTTGGAGCAAACTGGCTGAAATAAGCATCATGATCTACAAGGCCTTCATCATCATTAGGATCGATTGGACGGAGAGGAGAGATATCATAACCAAACTTATTATAGATTTGAGACATGTTGTCTTTGCGAATGAGTTGGATAAGGAGGAAGGACGAAGATGGTTTGGAAGACTAAGACTCAGATTGGGATGACTGACGGAAGAAGACGGTTTTCTAGAAGAAGACAGACAAAGGGATGGGAGATGACCAAGTTTTGGGATGGCTGCTCTGATTGTCCTTCGAACCAAGTTATAGATCTGCTTGATGTTTTTCCATTGGCAAAGGATTTGATAAAAGCAATCTTCACAAAGGACAAAGCAACTTTGTGAGATACAAACAAGATAAAAGACTCTGATAAATGCTTTGAAAGTGTATGTTTCAACCAGTGTTTTCACGGAGTTTTTGACTGTCAAGCACTTCAAACAGATCTACCTAAGGAAGGTGAGTATCAAAATCACTTGCCCACAGCTTGGTATCCCCCAGAAGGGAATACAAATGGTGAGTAATCTTGAGGCGACCCGATAAACCCCTTAGAATCGGTCCTTGCACAAGGATTTTGATACTTTCAGATGTAGATAGGGTAGCCTCTAATTTATCAGGTTTTTAATAGTTCCGTGGTGTCTCCATACCCGGTTATGTTGATCATCCGTGACTCACTTAAGATCCTTGCCAATAATGCTGGGGGAGAGGAATGTTTACCATCCCCAGACACGTGTTTGGCACGAACGCCCGGCGATTAGGAGATGTAAGCGATTCTTTTGGTATTCGCTTATTTGTATACCGGTCGGGGGGGATACCGGTTTGAGGTCGTTCTCCGAGGAGGAAGTGCTTCTCCTTGGATAGGCCTCGCTAAAAGCAGAACAGTTGAACTTGTCCAAGTTCAAATGTTCCACATTGCTTACTCTAACAAGGTTTATGCAAGAATTGAAAAACTCCTACATGCACATCAAGCAGATTTTGTTTATTTTCTCAAATTTGATTAAGTGATGTTTGAACTTTGAAATGAAGACACTCGTGATTAGATTTTGATTTGTTCTTTTCCTCAAAATGTAAATGATTTGAACGGTTGCAAGTTCTTTCCTTTTGTGCATTCAAGATTTGATTAGCGAGTTGATTTTAAGAACTTTGAAAAAGCTTTGTTTTATCCCTTAGATCACTCAAGATTGAATTTGTTTGCTTGCTTTGAAATCTGAAACAAATGAGGGAATAGAGTTGTTTGTTCCTTTAGTGCATTCGAGACTTGGTTTAATTTTCAAATTGACAATGACACTTAGGACCTAAGTTCATTCCCTTAATGTCATTCAAGATTTTGTTTTGACCTTTGCTGTAATAAAAGAAATGAAAAACCAGTCCCAAGCAACTCAAGACAAAAAAACAAAAAGCGACACTGTCCAGCTTATAAGCGACGTTGGAAAGTGCAGAGGCGACACTTCATTTTTACAGGTGACATTCTGTACCTCAAAAGGCGACAGATAAAAATGCAGAGGCATGATTTCTTTCGTCAAAGGCGTGATTTCTTTACATGCAGGCGACAGAAGAGAATTCTGGGATGGAACAAAAGTTATCGATCACAGGAAAATCTCAGTTATGCAGACATGAAAACAGAGCTCACAGGCATCATTTCTTTCCTCAAAGGCGTGATTTCATTGCAAGAAGGCATGACTGGATTGTTTGTAGGCGACATTTCTTTTCATGAAGGCGATATTTCTTTGGTTGAAGGCGACATTTCTTTGTTGTAGGCGACATTTAATTGCTTGAAGGTGACATTTCATTTGTTTCCTGCAAATACAAGCATATAAAGTATAATCTTATCAAAATGATTGTGGTTTTGTGTCCCACCGGGCATGCCAGAATGTAGACTAGGATTTGAGCTTGCACCTAAACCTGTTTTGAAGGCCAAAGACAAACAAACGTCATAGCATATAGTCAAATCAAATTTAATGGTAAATAAACTAAAATCAAAGCCACCTCAGTTTAAGCCTAAAATGGATGCGCCCATGCACCGTTTGATATGCTTGGATATAGATGGATGTGGGTGTGCAAACTCAAGCACTTGGAGCATGCAAATTAGGATGATTTGAGGATCAAGAAGACCCAAAATGACACAAAATAGGTATGAGGAACCTATTTTGCCTCAAAGGCCTCAAGAACACACAAATATGCAAAGCTAAATGATGAACTAAGATTGATTAAACAAGAAATGAATCTATGTTAATCTAATTAAGCTAATTTAGATGTGATTTAAGCTTGAAAATGATCTAAAATGATGAGTTTATGCTTATGCTAGAATGAAAATGACATTATAACTTTGCTATTGAGTTTGAAAGTTGAAAGATGAGAGAGGATTGTTTGCTCAAAGAAGTGAGGCTATTTATAGGAAAAGGGAAGGTCTTGGGTTAAAAGGATGAGTCAGAGTTAGGGCTAAGGTTAGGGTTGAGTCAAGGATAAGTGTCCTGACAAGTGTCAAGGGAGGATTGAGTTGAAAGTTTGAGGGCATGTGCACAATTTGGTAAATGTGCCCAAGGCCAAGAGGTGGCAAGGAAGGGATAAGAAAGTCTTAAATGCATAATGAATGCATGTAAGAAAGATAAGGAAGGCTTAAATGCATCTTTAAATGCATTTGCAAGAGGTGGCCAAGAGGTGGCAATCCTTGTTGACTAAGGAGGAGGTTAGCATAAGTTTTGGTAAACCTTTTGCTAGTGGAATGTGACAAGATTAGAAAGAGGTTTAGGATTAGGTTTAGGAGAAAGGGATGGGCAAGTGGCTTTTGGTGAGATTTAGATATTTATTAAAGGTAAATTTAATAAATATTAAATATCTAGGCTTAGGGTTTGAAGGGACTAGATTAGGGATTTGACCCATTTAGAGGAAGGTTTAGGACTTTCTAGAAGAGTTTAGTGCTCTTTAGAATTTTGGCCAACTTTGGGATAAAAAATAAATTAAAAATAAATTAATTTATTTTTGAAGTTTTTTGGTCAATTTATTAATTAAATAATTAATAAATTAGGGATAATGTCCAAATGACATTTTTAGGCTAGATTCCTTAATTAAAGATTTTTAATTAAGAAAGAGGGATTTAATGGCATAAAAATAAATTAATTAATTAAATAAATAATTAATTAATAAATGATGATGTCATCAAGGATTTTTAGAAAACAAAAATAATTTATTTTCTGAAGGATTTTTCGGTGTCTACAGTTTCAATCTCAAAAATCTTATCATACACAGACTATCTTTGAACCACTGCGCTTCGCCCAGTAATTCAAAGAGGGGCAAAATGTAATACCCCAAAAATGGGCTATAGGTTCATTAACCTCCTACATCTTCAAATCGAATGAAATCAATACAAAAGTCCTAACCTAAGGCACATCTGCACATTATCGAATTTAATTGATTATCCTAAATTCTGCATCGGGGAATATTCCTAGAAATATTCCTAATTTATCATAATTATTCTTAATTTAATAATTATTTGGTGATAAATCTTATTTATCCTAAAGTTTGATTAATTGAATATTCTGAATATTTAATTAATCAAATTTAATACTGCCACTTAATTATTTAATTAAATTTATTCCTAAATTGTATTATTTAATTTTGACAATAAATCAAAAATCTTATGACTAATTGATTAATTTCCTATTTAATTAATTAAAGTCAGTTGTCAATATTTAATAATATAGTTTTTGAATAAACGTTTGATTTAATAATTGATTAACCCATAAATCAATTGTTTTAATTTTAAAATCAGTTAAGTTGAGAATAAATTACTTTATTTTTAATTAATTTATAATTAAATCATGCACAATTAGAAAAGTAGTCAACTTTAAAACAACTATTATTTTCTATTTGTTAACTTTCTAAACTCAACATCTGATGATGAGTTGAAAAAGAGAGCTAAACTCTATTTTGAGTAAAACTCTATTATTGCATGATTTTTGTGAGTTAATTATTCTTAATTTCCTTATAACTCAAAAATCAACTTGAGTTTATCAAGAGTGATTTATGGCTTTTCTCCTGCATCCTCAAAGCCCTGGATTTCTATAAAAACAAGGCTTAGCTCTTCATTTTTATGAACACTCGAATTTGCATAATTACTCTCGTGAATTGGCGATTGAAGGATTTAGCACTTGCGACAGGCGATTTGTGAGATCTTTCATAGTTGATCATTAGCTTTTGCATAGTTTCATATTCATAGATTTCATATCATTCATATTCATTCATAGCATTCTTAGATTAAATTTGCATTCCATTTCATTCATACTAGCTTAGATTCATACAGTTTCTCATGCTTATTGCACAGAAAATACAAAAATATAGTTTAATCTACATTTATAGTCTTTCATATTTTGCACTCAGATCCTTCGTTTAGGTGTTGCATTGTCACTGGTCTCGGTCTGATTTGAGAGTATCATACTCACACCTACTAGAGGGTAGTAAATTGCCTGGTTAGTTTAGTTTTCATTTCATTGCATGATTTTGGTTTTTGCTAACCTCTAATGTTTTATTGAAGTGTTGTGTCTACAGCTAGGTACAAAATTCACACACACATCAGTCGGCTTACATTATAAAAAATGTCTTTACCCAAGGGTTAAAATCTAGGATGTTATCCCTTTATATTGTTAAGACATTATTTTGATAAACAAAATAATCCCTTAACTCTTTACCAATTTTGTCTTCATATTTTGTCCTGTCGGCTTAACACTGTCTTCAGTAAAACTATCATAACTTCTTTCGTACATGTCATACTGACTTGCGCTCTTAGGTGAGTCTTTTATAGTCACCATAGTATCTATGTTCAAGTGCGCAAGCACTGAACTTACTCCAATCAACATCGCTAATCAAAACTGTCATCGGGTACACTGGCAAAAACATTGTCTCATACTTAGACAAATTTGCATTGCGCTGTGTCATACTTGCTCTCTGACCTGTGCGATCTTCATGTAGATCATATGTTTCCATAATGAAAACATCTATGTATCTAACTCAGCCAAATTTCCAACAATCTCCCCCTTTGTCATTGGTGGCAACATATGAGAAAATTGGCTAAGTCTTAAACTTCAAAAAATTCAAAATTGTGGCCATACTACAAAATATGTATATATTTTCCTTATGACTCCATAAATCTTATAAACATACTATAATCCCCCTAGGATTATACATCCTTATCAATTTTTTGTTGTATATCTCTCCCCCTTTGACAACAATGACAAAAAAAAGGTAAGGAGGGTGACAAAACTATGTTCAAATAAAAGTTATACCTTGATTCAATATTGCAAAGCCTATAGGCTTGCAACACAATCTGCAAAGTTAATCTTCGTGTTCTCTAACTCTTTCTCCCATGCCTTCTTAATTGGATCTGCAACACTGAGTAGTGCGCATAATCCATAAGATGCAATTTCACAAGCTTGGAGATTCGCAAAACTGAACTTCTGAAAAGATGTCTTAGATGAAAGACATTCTTCCAGTTGTCCTTCAACAATGCTCAATTTGATAGAAACATGCTCTCTTAAAAGAAAAAATCTTTTCAACTTCCTGTCCTTGTCATCTTGTAAAATTCTTATTTCATCATAAATCTTGTAGATTTTCTTCACAACATCAAGTACCTTCACATTAGGGCTTGAAAGAAGGTTTATCTCAGTTTGAATTTCAACTTCCTTGATCTTAATCTTCTGCACTTCCTCTGCTATTAGGTTTTCTAATTTTGTACACTGAATGTACAAAGATTTTCCTCTGTCTAAATTCCTTCTTAAGTCTTTTATACAAATATCAAAATTGTTGATATCATTCCTGATGTTCTGACTTATGTCCAAAAGTATTTTGGCCTCATAGACTGGTTGTGCCTTCACCTTAGCTATATCAGATAGGTTAGTAAACTCATCATCAAATGTATTCATCACTTTCTTTGCTTTTTCCAGTGGGTCAACCTCTGCAATTTGTGTGGTTACAATGCCTTGTAACTTCTCAGTTGTCTCTTTTAGGCATCCTTCAAGGCTCTTCACTTTCTTATTCATTCCAATAATTTTATTCAAAGATGTGATCAATTCCATCTAATCATCATCATCTACTTCTTTTCCCAAACTCTCAAATATAGAACCAATTTGAGTTTTCTTACCAGTCTCAGGTGTAAGACTAATTTCTTCTTGGGTGGGAATAGATACTTGTTTCTTTGTCTCTTTAGATTCTTCAGTTCTGGTTTATGTCTTCTCTTCTCCTTTGGCACTGTCCTGCTCTTCAAAAGTCGAATTGTCAACAATGTTTTCAAGGTTTTTAAATAGATTATCATCACTATCCAAAGTGATCTTTGTTCCTTCAATATTCATAGATTCATCTTCAATGTTGATGGCTGGTGGAGAGGGAATTTCTTGTTGTTCTGCTTCTTCTGCTTGCTCTTCAGGTTCTGCTACAACTGATGGTTTTCCAGCATTCTCTGTCATTACCTTAACAATTGCGTGTTCTGTTTCCTTGTTGATTTCTTCATAATTGCCTCCCATAATCTATATTCTCCTCTTCTTTGTCCTGAGATGGGTGTTCAAATCTTTCAAAATCTATTTGAAATGTTCTTCATCTTAACTATACATAACTTTCTTACAAGATTTTCTCTTATTGTTATATCTTCCTTTGATGCTATTTTCTTCCTATTTACAAGCTTCTTATACAAGTCATTGTAATACCCCAAAAATGGGCTATAGGTTCATTAACATCCTACATCTTCAATTCGAATGAAATCGACATCGAAGTCCTAATCTAAGGCACATATGCACATTATCGAATTTAATTGATTATCCTAAATTCTGCATCAGGGAATATTCCTAGCAATATTCTTATTTATCCTAATTATCTTTAATTTAATAATTATTTGGCGATAAATCCTATTTATCCTAAAGTTTGATTAACTGAATATTCTGAATATTTAATTAATTAGATTTAATACTGCCACTTAATTGTTTGATTAAATTATTCTTAAGTTGTATTATTTAATTTTGACAATAAATCAAAAAATCTTATGACTAATTGATTAAATTCCTATTTAATTAATTAAAGTCAGTTGTCAATATTTAATAATATAATTTTTGAATAAAAGTTTGATTTAATAATTGATTAACCCATAAATCAATTGTTTTAATTTCAAAAATCAGTTAAGTTGAGAATAAATCACTTTATTTATTAAATTAATTCATATTAAATCATGCACAATCAGAAAAGCAGGCAACTAGAAATTAACAATCAATTTTAAAATTGAAACTCAACATCTAATGATGAGTTGAAATTTGATCTAAACTCTATTTTGAGTTAAACACTGCTTTTGCATGATTTTTGTGAGTTGATTATCTCTGATTTCCTGATAACTCAAAAATCAACCTGAGTTTATCAAGAGTGATTTATGGCTTTTCTCTTGCATCTTCAAAGCCCTAGATTTCTATAAAATCAAGGCTTAGCTCTTCATAAAAAAGGACCTGGAAATTGCATCCTCACTTTGGTGAATTTGTGACTGAAGAATCAATCTTTTGCGAATCAAGGCTATTGTGAGATTTTCATTTATTGTTTTGAGCATTCATAGTTTCATATCATAGATTTTTATATGCATTCATAGCATTTCTTAGATTAAATCTGCATTCAAACTCAATTTCATACATTCTAGCTTAGATTCATACAGTTTCTCATTCTTATTGCATAGAAAATACAAAAAAATAGATTAATCTGCATTCATATAGTCTTTCATTCTTTGCATTCAAATCTTTCATTTAGGTGTTGCATTGTCACTGATCTTGATTCCAATCTAAGAACATCATACTCGCACCTACTAGAAGGCAGTAAATCACCTAGTTAGCATATTTTCAATTACTTGCAGATTTTGATTTTTGCTAACCTCTAATGTTTTACTAAAGTGTTGTGTCTACCACGAGGTACAAAATTTACACACACATTTCTAGCGCCCACCATGGGGCTCTGAAATGGGTTTCCCTTCTATTCTATCAATCTTCTATCATTTCTCTATCAAAACTCCCCTGCTATTGCCTATTCTGGTGTTTTTGAAGCAGTTTTTGAGGTTAAGGGTTTCAAGTTTTTTTTTTAGATCTAGTATTCTCTGCAGGACGTTATTTTTTGTTTTTTTTTATTGATACATTCTCTCTCCAGAGAGGTTGATATATCATAAGCGGTTGACATCATAGATCTTTGTGAGATAATCTTGGTCTTAGCGTGTTGGATTAATCTGTCTGCTTTGTTTTGGTTAAACGTGAAAAGGCTAGAGGACTATGCTCTACTTCATTTTTGGGTAGTATCAAAAACTCATATCCTTGAATCTGGAACTAGTCCCCATGTGGTATCTTTTGTGAGTCACCTTTAGAGAGGGTTAACTGTAGTGGACATTCCCTTAATTGGGTCAACCACATGGATGAAACCTCAAGCAGTAATAGCCATTTTCATCATGGTAGAAGCAGCAGCTATATAAATGTCCTTGTGGAAGAAATCTTCACGAGTGTGGTCTCTTGTTGGGTTGTCAGATCTCCCTAGCAGCTCCTAATTGATTAAATTCTTAGGCTATGTCAAAACCCCGGTGCGCCTGGATTGGAGTTCGTCTCTTGAGATCATAAAATTTGCAGAGTCAGACCATTACTACAAACCCTAGTGAGGCCAAATTTTCATTTCTCTAGGAATATTTGCGTTATTGAATTTTTTTTTGGAACATACACAATTAGCACTCCTAGGGATTAGCACATTCAGTCACTTGATTTTTCATGCACAGGGTTGCTTTGTCCCCTATTCATTGTTTTTAGACGTGCTTGGAATCACTTGCTTGCTATTTTGTGTGCTTGTTTATCTATTTGGTTACTGAAAAAGAACGATCCCAAAATAATCTTCAAACCTGGATAGAAAAATTTGTGAACAATCTGAAACTGAAAACCAAAAATTTGCAAAATCTGAAGTAAAATTCCTTTCTAGAGTCAAAAGTCATCCCACAAGGTCAGAAAGTTGTACGAGTTTTGGCAATTATCATTTCAGAACCCCTATATTGTCATATGATAGCTTGTATAGTGTCGTACGAGTTTTGCCACCAGTCAAAAACAAAAGGTCAAAATCCTGCTATCAACTGTCGTGTGAGCTTTGCATTTGTCATACGAGTTTTTTCAACTATCATTTCATAGCTTACCCACTGTCGTACGATCCTGCAGAAAGTCGTTTGAGGAATTTTGAAAAATTGCTAGAAAGTGGTCAAAATTGTCAGAGACTCAGTTTTTACAGCCTATTTCCAGAATCTGTCAAACAAATCACTTTGTTAGGAACAGAACAGAAACTAGAACAAATTCATTCATTTTCCTCAAGTGAGCTCTTGAGTCTGATTTTGCCTTCTGATTTATCGATTTGAGTCCTTTTCATCTTGTGTCAAAACCTTGTCAAAATTATCTTCAAATTCAGTCTTCTTGCTAAAATGGCTAAGTGTTGTGAGCTCATGCCCACCATCTATTGGGTGTCTACCCACACTACTGTGGCATAGTATCCTTTGTTTACGTCTGATCTAATCTTTAATCACTTCAATCTTGACAAGGTTGCATCTTTCGATCTTCTTGAATCAAGTCATTCTTCAGTTGTCTTCATCTTGCTTTCTGGCTTCACCCAAGGTTAATGGTGGAAACTAGAGCTTCCTCACATAAGAAATCCAGGGAATCACTTAACACCACAACTTTGTCTACCCACATAGGTCCAACTTTTGAGTAACTCTACAATTCTGGTCTTTACGAAGATGACGGTCTTGGCAATTTTTGATTGAAAACTGGTTACATACCCCCTCCACCAACTCAGGGACGTAATCAACAAACCCCACCTTCATCTAATCCAGGGAGCCCTAAAACTCCTAACATGTCTCATGGAGAGACACATCATAGGTCCCAAGGACATCAATCTCAACACGGTATGGATCAAGAACCTACACCTTCTGAAATTGCCGAATATCAAAATGATGATAACTTCAAAAGAATGATGAAACATTTCTTGAAAGAAGATATAGAAGCATACTTTCTAGATTTAGTTCATCAAGGAGCTAAACTCACTCCAAACTTTAATGTGGAAGATATCATTACACATGAGAAGAAACTGCTATCATGGCTATGATGAAACAGATGCATGTCATGCAAGTCAAACTTAACAAACTTGAAAAAGAAAAGGAACCTAAGGAGTTGTCCATGGAAGCTCTATGCCCTTTTCCATTCAATAAAGACTTGTACATGCCACCATTCCCTAAAAAAGTGGAAATGCTTAAGTATGATAAGTATGATGGAAACTCTAATCCTCAAGATCATGTCAAAGAATTATGTACTTAATCCATGGAGTTCATGCATGAACCAACTTACTTAATGCATCTCTTCCCTCGATCTCTGGGAGGAGCAGTCATTCATTGGTTCTCTAGAATGCCTCCAACTATCAAAACTTTTGAGGAGTTAATCAAACTATTCTATCAACAATAATCCTACAATATTCAACATCCGGTCACCATGATCGACATTTGCAATCTAAAATAATATCTAGGTGAACCATTCCTGACATTTCTCAAGAGATGGAGGAAGAAATTTTCTCTATATGCTAGACCCATTCCAGAAACTAAGAAGCTAGAAATCTTCATCAACAATCTTGTTCCAGAACTCAACTACCACTTGCAAATGCAAAATCATACATCCTTTGATAAGATGGTAGAAAATGCAATCAAAATTTAGAAAGTACTTGTTTAAAAAGGAGAGATATCACTTCAAAAGGACAAGTATGACTCTGGATCTATCTCTAAAGACAAAGGCAAAAATTGGAACAAGAATAAAGGCATTGTCACTGATGGTGTTGTTGATAATATCTGTGCCCCATCTAAGGCACCCGCTTTCAATCTCACTGTTGGCACCCAAGCCATCAAAGATGCTGAAGCTAAAACATCTGAATCTAAAAAAAATTCATCTGATTATAGACCTTGGGATACAAATCCTAATCACAAATTCACTCCTCTTGGAGAATCCTTGGAATCTGCCATTAAAACTCTATTGGCAAACAAAATAATCTACTTGCCTAAGATGAAAATCTTTGATCCTAAACCTAAACTGAAATGGTGGAGGGAGAATGACTTCTGTGAATTCCATCACAATAAGGGTCATAAGACTAATAATTGAATCTGCTTGAAGCACATCATACAAGACAAAATTGATAATGGAGACATCATGACTGACAATCATAAGAGCAATAATGATCATACATCATTCACAAAACCATTTCCTAAACATGGTAAAGAAGATTCTTCTTCTCAGCCTAATATGGGTGCTAAAGTCAATTATGCCTACTCTGGAAACAATGTTGTCATCAATATGGTTGAACCATGCCTATCTGAGCATTGCAATGTCATCACAATTGTAAGAAAAGATAGAGAAAATCAATCAGCTAATGCAGTTACTCGATCACAAGCTCAGACACACCTACAAGGACAAAGACCAGATTCATCTAATGTCCCTAAGGTGCCTTTCAATCTTTCATCTGCTTCTAAATAGAAGGCTACATCTAAATCTTTAAATCCTAAAGATAGGAGGCCTACTTCATACAGTATTGTTCAACAACTCTAGTACACAAATGCAAAAATCTCCATGTTTGAGTTGCTTCAGATATCTTCAGCTCATAGAGCCATTCTAGATAAAGCTCTACTTGGATCCAATGTTCCTGATGACCTTGATTTAGACAGATTCCAAACTATGGTTGGTCATCTTATGTCTCCACAGTATATTTCCTTTTCAGAGGAAGATGATAACTCCTTGAGTCATCCACATAACCATCCCTTGCATATTGAAGTCTTGATCCAAAACCATCGTGTCAAACATGTGTTGATAGATGGGGGCATTGGTCTAAACATTTGTTCTTTCACCTTGATTACACAATTGGGATTTTAAAAAATGGCCATCGATCCTAGAAAGAAGATAACTATCAAAGCGTATGATGAGCAAGAAAGATCTTCAAAAGGAACAATTATCCTACCTCTCAGAGTAGGTCTTGTCTTCAGAGATACTATATGTCAAGTTCTTGATCTACCTTTGGCTTACAATATCCTTCTAGGGAGACCCTAGATACATGAAATGAAAGCTATTCCTTCTACATACCATCAATGTTTGAAGTTTCCTTATGAAGGAGTAGAGGTGACGATTCCAGCTGATCTATATACAACTTGCAATACCTTGAAAGAAAGTGTTGATAAACTTGTTCCTAATAATAGAGAATCTTCCACTAAGCAACTAGATGTTGCTTCAACATCCAAGATGGAAGACATTGCTAAAGAGGTTAAGATAAAAGAAAATGGTATGGGAGAATATACTATAGAGCCAGTCTTATCTTTGACGTCTCTCTCTATCTCACCTAAGTCCTATGGACAAACTCTGAAACAGTCCAAACTAGAGTCTAAAGAACCTCCTAAAGCATATAAAGGAAATTTTGTTGTAGAGAAAATATCCAAGCGGGAGTTTGAAGAGAATGAAGCTGTGCTTGCATGGCTATACAAAGATGAACCCAAATCTCAAGTCGTTCAAAAATGTGATGTTGAAGCTCCTAAGATCCCTTCTAAGTCATATGGACCAAGGGATAAATTGATGACAAAAATGGGATATAATGGAAAAGGACCTCTAGGACTATAGGGTAAAGGTCTTATGTCACCTCTTGACCATCGTGGCCAAGCAAACAAGAATACAACAGGTCTAGGATATAAGAAGAAGCCTTTCTATCTTAGAAAGAACTCTCCACATGTATTAGAACAAATTGAGCCATCCACAACAAATCAACTAAAGGGAGACAAAACAAAACAATCTGATAGTGATGATTCAGACACCACTGAAGATCTCATTCCCTATGAGCATTCACCTAAAGAAATAAAAGACCTCCTTGACACTGAAGATGATCCAATAAAAATAATTAATGTAGTAGAAACACAAGAACCTACTATAGAGCAAGAGATAGTTGCAACACAAGAACCAGCTAATCTCGAAGACAATCAACCAGACAAAGAGGAGGGTGGTAGTTATTCTGAGATAGATTCCCATGAGTATGAATTCAAATCAAAATCTGAGGGTAACCCTTCTTGGGGTATTCATCCTGACTTTACTTATGTTCTTAGATTTCCTAGAGGCATAGATGAAGAATCTAATGACTATGAATGGGGCGCCATTACAAAGGAAGATGAACTTAATACAGAGAAACATGTTGATGTTATTCACCAATATGCATCTAAACCCAATGTAAGTCTAGGGTGAAATGATGAATTTATCAAGTTTGATCCACCGATGGCTGAAGTGGACTTCCACAATGACATTGAGCCTATTCATGAATTGAATGTCTTAAGTTGTAATATCACCTTTGAACTCAAGCATTAGGTTAGGACCAATGATGACATATCCATATCCGTAAACACTCTTTCCCAATCTTTCACCACTTTGACTATCCAACGCCCTGACCTTCTTGACCTAACGTCCACAAACCTAAACCAAGGTATTTATACCTTTCCCAATGACTATGCCCTTGCTTGCTACCTCAATGTAGTTGAGCCTATGAGGACTTCCATCAGTGAACCAAGCGTTAGCATGACGGAGTCGGACATCAAGTATCGTAGTTAGAAAAATAAGAATAAGAATAAAAAGAAAAAGAGTTATGAGGGTGAAAACCACTTTATGGCAGTCTCAGAACCTACAAAAGTAAAAATAAAAGACATATCCAAAGTTGAAAACCTCTCTGAGGCACCTAAGGATGAGATATTTGATGTCCTTCCAAATCATTTACAGGATAGATCTCCAGTTCTAATTGAGCCCACTCAATCTATAAACTTGGGAATAGTAGAGGAACCACAGTTGATCCATGTAGGATAATCCTTATCAGAAGAAGAAAAGAAAAATTTTACTACTTTCCTAACAGAAAAGAAGATCAACTTTGCATGGAAATACTTAGATATGCCAGGGTTGGATCCCAATCTTATAATGCACCATTTATCTATTGCTCCTTGAGTAAAACTTGTTAAGAAAAAATTGAGAAAGATGCATCCACATGTTGCACTCTTGGTAAAAGTTGAATTAGAGAAACTACTAAAAGCTGAATTTATCCATGTTATTGATTATGTTGAATGGATCTCTAATATTGTACCTATTTCCAAACCAGACAAATCTATAAGGGAATGCACAGATTTTAGAGATGTAAACAAAGCATGCCCTAAGGATAATTTTCCACTACCTAACATTGATATGATAGTGGACATGACTGCGGACTTTGAGATGTATTCTTTAATGGATGGTTCTTTTGGATATAATCAAATAAAAATTGTTCTAGAGGATCAAGAGAAAACTGCTTTCACATGTGCATGGGGTACCTTCTGTTGGAATGTCATGCCATTTGGGCTTAAAAATGCTGGTGCTACATATCAGAGAGCTATGACATTTATTTTTCATGACATGATGCATAGAACTATGGAGGATTATGTTGATGATACTTTAGCAAAATCTATGATTAGAGCTTAACATCTAAATGACTTGAGTAAGATACTAGACAGAATGGAAAAGTTTAGTCTTAGACTGAACCCTAAGAAGTGTGCTTTTGGTGTCACTTCTGGAAAGCTCTTAGGATACATAGTTTCAAAGAAGGGCATTGAAGTTGATCCAACTAAAGTAAAGGCTATAATGGAGATGCAACCCCTGAAGAATATCAGTCAAATGAGGACATTACAAGGGAGAGTACAATCTATCAGATGCGTCATATCTCAACTTGTGAATATATCACAACCTTTTACAAAGACATTATATATAGGTGTGACCTTTGCATGGAGCAAAGAATGTGATAAGAAGTTTAATCATATCAAGAAATATATATCAAATCCTCCTATCTTGATGCCTCCCATTCAAGGGAAGCCATTGATCTTATATGTCCCCGCTACAGATACATCACTGGGGGCATTGCTTGCACAACATGATGAGAATAAGAAAGAAAGAGCTATATATTATATCAGTAGAACATTGGTGGCATACGAAAACAATTATTCTATAATTGAAAAGGCTTGTCTAGATATGATCTTTACATCATAGAAACTAAGACATTATATGTTGGCTCACACCATGCATTTGGTAGCTAAGATTGATCCACTAAAATACCTACCAAGCAAAACTACCCTCACGGGAAGATTAGCCAAATGGGTCATGCTCTTAAGTGAGTTTGACATTAAATATGTTGAAAGAAAAGCTATTAAAGGCCAAGTTATTGCTGATCAGTTAGCAGATGCACCTTTGTTCGATGACACACCGATGCAAGTGGAATTCCCAGTTTCCTCAATCATGAATCTTTCTTCTAGAGAATGGCAATTATTCTTTGATGGCTCCTATACACAAAATGGATCTGGAGCAGGCATCTTGTTTATCACTCCTCAAGGATACTCCATTCCTAAAGCCTTTAGAATCAAATTTCCTTGTACAAACAATATTGTTGAATATGAAGCCCTTTTAAATGGTATAAAAATAGCAATTAAGTGGAGGGTAACAAAATTACACATTCATGGAGACTCACAACTTGTTATCCATCAAGTCAATGATGTTTACCAAACAAAAGATGAAAAGCTCATTTCTTACAAGAGAATGGTAGATGATCTAAAGAATTATTTCATATCTATCACATTTGAGCAAATTCCTAGAACAGAGAATAAGGCTATTGATGTAATGGCAACGCTATCTAGTTTATTGCAGCAACCTGAACATGAGCTACGCTACGAGTTCCTAGTGGAAGCACTATCTTATCCTGCATATGATTCCCCTGAAACCTGCATGATTTGCACTGTTGTAGGTCATGATTCCTCTAGATATAAAAACCTATTCTCTTATCTCAAAGTCCAAATCATTCCCGATAACTTTAATCACCATGAAAAGAGATACCTTATCCGAAATACCTCTCAATATGTCATCATTGGTCACAATCTGTACAAACGAGGTCTAGATGGTACGCTACTTAGATGTTTAGAATGGGAAGAGTCTCAACGTGCGTTAGAGGAAGTCCATGATGGTATTTGTGGGTCACACTTGAACGATTTAACACTAGCCCGAAAACTTATTAGGGCTAGGTACTATTGGCTGGAAATGGAGAAAGAGTCTATCAAGTTTGCTAAGAATTGTCAAAAGTGTCAGATACATGGCAACCTAATTCATGCTCCAGGGAGAGATCTAATTCCCTTCACTACATAATGGCCTTTTCACTAATGGGCATTTGATCTTATAGGAGCCATACATCCTCATTCTTCTAATGGACATACCCATATAATCACAGCTACAGATTATTTCACAAAATGGGTAGAAGTAGTCCCTTTGACACAAGCAACTGGGAAACAAATATCTATGTTCATCTTGAACTACATCATATGTCAGTATGGTATTCCACATTCTATAATCACAGATAATGGTGGACAATTCAAGAATAAAGACTTAGATGATCTATGTGCCAAATTCAAGATTACACAACATTGGTCTTCTATCTACTATCCTCAAGGGAATGGACAAGCAAAGGCTTCTAACAAGAATCTATTGAAAATCTTGCACCATACAGTTAATAAGACAGGAAGAGACTGGCATCTCATGATCAATCCAGCTCTCAGGGCCTACAAAATAAGTATTAGAATGCCCACTAGGGCTACTCCTTTCACTTTAGTTTATGGGTCTAAAGCGGTACTACCTATTGAGGTTGAAATCCCATCACTAAGAATCAGAATGTATGGTCTAGTAACTGATGATGACTATAGAGTGTCTAGGTTGCAAGAACTTGAACTACTAGATGAGTGCAGACAAGCAGCATATGATCATCTCAGAGTATATCAGAAGAGAATGTCTAGAGGCTACAACAAGAAAGTCAAACACAGAGAATTTCAGGTTGGCGATCTAGTCTTGAGAGAGAATCCTAAAAATCAATCACATCGAGAATGCAAGGGGAAGTTTGAACCCAACTGGGTAGGTCCCTTTGTTATCACTGCTAATTTTGGCTCTGGAGCCTATCAACTCTCAATGACTGAAGGAGAACAGCTCCGAGAACTAATCAACATTCTCCATCTGAAGAAATTCTATGCCTAAGGCATTCAGTGTATGGTAAAATGTCTTGAAAAAAATTTAAAAATCTGAAAAAGTCCTGAAAAAATGAACATCTTGGTGAAAACCTAGCAATAGGCGCCTTGATGATTCACAAAAAAATCAAAAAATACCAAAAATATTTAAAAATTTGAAAAAATGAAAAATACAAAAAAATGAGAAAAACAAGTGCCTTGGTGAAAACCTGGAAACAGGCGCCTTGGTAGCAAAAATAGAATCTCTACCAAGATGGTGAAATCCTAGCAAATGGGCGCCACTTGTTTTAAAAGGCTCCATCTATCAGTGCAATCTTGGTCTTTCCCAACTTTTAGTGTTGCTTTAGTTTGTACATATCTCTTAGTTTGTTTTCGTACTCCCGTTTTCAATAAAGTCAGTCTGTAGACCAATCAGCTCAAACGTCTGTATACTATCAATGCTTAAACACTTGGGGGTAATCAATGTCCTATCCTATGGCCTCTAGTACATCTTAGATGAGTCATAACCAGTCAGAGTCCTTTGAAGCTTCATCCGAGTCAGTCAGTCAGTCTCCTCTCCAAAAAGGATTTTGCATCTGCAATAACACAATCAAACACAAATTGAAAACAATCTATGCTTTTTACATGCTTTTATCTCCATGTATGCTTACTGATTCGCATTGAGATTTTTGCATACTGTGTCTCTTTGAGCTCTTCGATGATGTCCTTTACAGGATTTAGAGAGTGATGACTGCGGACATAATCTTTTCTTTATTTTCTGCTTGTATGTGAAAATCTAACAACTTTGGAAATTCTGGATTGAAATGGTGTCCATTTGTAAGAGCCTCTATCTCGTATTGGATGGCCATGAGTACCTCAACCATTGATACCTAGAAAATTCAAAGAAGTTTGATCTAACTATTCTCTTTTTGAGTGAGTTCTTTCTCCTACTGTGAAACACGATCTTGCCTAAGGAGGTGAATGATAAAGGGTCACTACGGGTAATTCACACTGGATTTAGAATGATCTCTTGACTATTTGATGTGTTTGAACACAAGGCATATTCAGGTCATCACGGCATTTATGTTCTGATGCTTATACAAATTGCTATATCAAAATGGACATGATATTCAGGTCATCCTGGCATTTGTGCCTTCGTGCTTATATCTAATCCAACATTCTGAAAATAATATATGTCCATGGTTGCCTAACCAGTGGGTGTTGTATATATTCCTGCGCATACAAATTGATATTCATGTCTATGGTTACCTAACTAGTGGGCATTGTATTGATTTATCCAGTTACCTAAAAGTTCAATGATGACAACAAATTGACACATGATCGGTGACTAGGTCCTAGGTCCTAGGTTTGCATTTCATTTGACACTTTGCATGATCTCACAAATTGCTTGAACACTTAAACAATTCTTTAAAACCAAAAATGCTAAACATGACACAAGGATTGAGCATTGGATGAAGGTTCCTCCAATGAAATAGCAAGTAGAATCCTTTTTCGGGATCAAAATCAAAATCTGAGATCATTTATATTATAAACTACTTGCATAATCGACCTTCATTCATCACAAAAATCTAGAATTCAACTTAACTGGTTATCTTACATCAAACTATCAAAATTTCAACTTGGTCAAATATGGTCAACTCATGGTCAAATCTAGTCAAACTTGGTCTCCGAGACCTCTAAACGATGCAGAACATGTTCTCAGACGTGCACAACCACTTCTCAAATCAATTAACATGCTTCTAAACTATAACACTAACTTTTATTGTCAGATTTTAATTTTCATCCCGAAGGGGGCATGGTATTGCACATCATTCAAGTCTGTAAATCTAAATCTATAATCAATCTTTCCTCAGTAATCAAGACAAAAACCACGTCTAGTTGCTGACTCATCAAAAGTCCTCATCGCTTGGGGAAAATCTATCATCGCTTGGGGCATATCAGATTCATTGAGATCCATATCAATCTGGTATCCTAATCTATCTTGTAAACTGTATCTGCTTTTCGTAACCATCGGTTCATTAGTGTTATTTCCTTGGTTCTTCGTAACTGATGGGTTCAGGATGTGATACCAATATGATTCATACAAGGACATTCAGGTTTGGAATCAGTCACTCACTTCTTCACAATCATAAGGTTCAGAATCAGGCGTTTTGTCACTTTTTCGTAATCGTTGGTTCATTGTTGCTATAGTTGACATTATCTCTAGTCATTCAGGACCTAAAATCTCAAATCTTGAATCTTCAAATCTTTCAATCAGTTTCTGTCTCAGAATCGGTTCATCTTTCAAATCAGTTTCAATCTCAAACATCTTTATCATACATAGACTATCTTTGAACCACTGTGCTTCGCACAGTAATTCAAAGAGGGGCAAAATGTAATACCCCAAAAATGGGCTATAGATTCATTAACCTCCTACATCTTCAATTCGAATGAAATTGACATCGAAGTCCTAATCTAAGGCACATCTGCACATTATTGAATTTAATTGATTATCCTAAATTCTGCATCGAGGAATATTCCTATCAATATTCCTATTTATCCTAATTATCTTTAATTTAATAATTATATGGTGATAAATCCTATTTATCCTAAAGTTTGATTAATTGAATATTCTGAATATTTAATTAATTAGATTTAATACTGCCACTTAATTGTTTAATTAAATTTAATTAAATTATTCTTAAGTTGTATTATTTAATTTTGACAATAAATCAAAAAATCTTATGACTAATTGATTAAATTCCTATTTAATTAATTAAAGTCAATTGTCAATATTTAATAATATAATTTTTGAATAAAAGTTTGATTTAATAATTGATTAACCCATAAATCAATTGTTTTAATTTCAAAAATCAGTTAAGTTGAGAATAAATCACTTTATTTATTAAATTAATTCATATTAAATCATGCACAGTCAGAAAAGTAGGCAATTAGAAATTAACAATCAATTTTAAAATTGAAACTCAACATCTGATGATGAGTTGAAATTTGATCTAAACTCTATTTTGAGTTAAACACTGCTTTTGCATGATTTTTGTGAGTTGATTATCTCTGATTTCCTGATAACTCAAAAATCAACCAGAGTTTATCAAGAGTGATTTATGGCTTTTCTCTTGCATCCTCAAAGCCCTGGATTTCTATAAAATCAAGGCTCGGCTCTTCACAAAAAAGGACCTGGAAATTGCATCCTCACTCTGGCGAATTTGTGATTGAAGAATCAATCTTTTGCGAATCAAGGCTATTGTGAGATTTTCATTTATTGTTTTGAGCATTCGTAGTTTCATATCATAGATTTTTATATGCATTCATAGGATTTATTAGATTAAATCTACATTCAAACTCAATTTCATACATTCTAGCTTAGATTCATACAGTTTCTCATTCTTATTGCATAGAAAATACAAAAAAATAGATTAATCTACATTCATATAGTCTTTCATTCTTTGCATTCAAATCCTTCATTTAGGTGTTGCATTGTCACTGATCTCGATTCCAATCTGAGAACATCATACTCGCACCTACTAGAAGGCAGTAAATGGCTTGGTTAGCATAGTTTCAATTACTTGTAGATTTTGGTTTTTGCTAACCTCTAATGTTTTACTGAAGTGTTGTGTCTACAACTAGGTACAAAATTCACACACACAGTCATCAGGTATCTTACCCTGAATTGCATCAAAAAATTTGTTAGTCAATATCATGTGCTTTACCATTGCATTTTCTAGGTTTAATCTCTCTGCATAATCATAGAGATCATAGTATTTGTTCATCTTTGTGAAATCTCCATCTTGAATAATCTGTTCATTCACTTTTTCAATTGTAGGTTTCCAAGTTTTCTTCTTAACATAAGTGTCTTCATCATCTTTAATTTCTGCAATCTTTCTTTGAACTGGTGGCACTAAAGTCTTCTACGTCTTTCCCGGTCCAGTAGCAATCTCTTTCACTCTTTTAGTAGGTGTGGAGGAGGTTGATCTAGTGGATTTTCTTGCTTCTTGATCTTTCTCTGTTACTTCCACTTTCACCTTGACTTTTGTCTCTTCTTGATGTACTACAACTAATCATAAAGGTGGAACAGACAAAACTTCCTTTTGTCCAATTTCTCTAACTATTGATGCTGTCTATTTAGCTATTAAGAACTCATGTTCAATCATTCTTGTGTCCTTTAATATCTTCTTGATTGTGCTCTCTACTCTTTTCTTTGATTGTTTCTCTTCAAGGATAGTCTTTGCGGAGTTGAAGTTGTCCTCAAAGGTTCCAAACCTGTTGCTGTGAATGTCCAACTTGCTCTTAAGTAGTCTACTCACATATTCTTCTGTCTCAATCTCAGTAATCTCATAGCCAAGAGGGTCTATGAACTCTACTCTAGGCTCTACTGCTTCAATGTATGTAAAGTCAGTATCAACCATAAAGCATATCTCATTCTTATACTTTTCTAGTAGGGACTGAGGGATCCTTGATCTACTTGACATCAAATTCTGAAATGTTTTAATCACCAACACTGCACTCTCATTGAATTTGTCAATAAGATGTCTCATGTACACTTTGTTAATCATTTCCATTGTATTTTGACCATCATTTCAATCATTACTAATGGTGTAAGGAAATCTTCTTAACAAATGGAAAAACATATAAGTTATCAATGATGAGAATCTAAACTAAGAGTACTTAGTCTTATTTATCTTTTCCAAATTCTCAAACAACTAAATTCTCAAAATTTCACACATATCAACTTGTACTTTATCAACACACATCAAATAGGCTACATGTATCATTCCTGCTGCCATGTCATCTTCTCTTGAGTTAGCACAAAACTTAGTTGTAAGGATCTTGCACAAATATCTGACATCATCTTGTTGTATCTTGCTAATTACTATTCCTCTGCCATTGTAAGATGAATTTGTGTTGTCTATAACTATTTTCCTCATGTTCTTTTCATTCAAAGGAATGGCTCCAGTTTTAGATAGTCCAATTACCTCATGAATTAGGATAGCTGTGATATCTATCACTTTGTCATCTAACCAAAACTTTCCATTGTGAATTCTGCTTAAAATTATCTTGGTACATTCTTCATTGTCAAACTCATATTACAGAGAATACTTAATAATCTCATTATCTTTCAAATGTTCAAACCCTACTTTCAATGACATATCCTAATTGTAGATCTTCTGATATTCTTTTGTGAAATCACTATCACTAAGAGTCTCTAGCTTACATCCCAAATAACTTCTAACATTTTCTAGATGTAAAACTTTGTCTGGTATGGATGATAAAGCTAAATTAGGATAATCTTCCAAGGTTTATACTGGTTCCCTTTTAACTTTAGGTCTATTCTTATCTCTGACATTGTGAATTAATGAAATATCCATGACTTCTACTAATTCCTTAATTGATTTAGAGAACTACCAAGTAAAATACCTCAATTCTGTGATTTAGGGCTTGCGTAGATTCGGCACGAAAATCCTTCACCAAATCCTTGCAAAACACTTTCAATCACTGCTCTTTGATCTCCTTAGCACTTTTATTCACTTTGATGATCAAATAATACCGATCATAACCTTTTATCATTTCAATCTCACATAGATCTAACATCGCATTCAATTCTTTTGCCACTTCTTTCCAAAAAGTTATTTTTGCTTACCTGCAAAACTTAAAACTTCTTGCGATCTCGCAAAACATAATATTTTTCTATGCACTCTTAACCATAGCATCAATATATCATATACTACCTTGCATTAACTGCACAAGACTCAATTCATCATATATCAACTTCTATACTAATCTAAGTTCCTATTTTACTGTAATTTTCATGAATTAAGTACTTTGAGATGGGTTAGGTAGAGATTCATTATTACCTCTTGATACTTCACCTTTTTTATTACCTTCAGTGTTGAATGTGTCTCCTTGATCTATACTTTTAACAAACTTCACTTCTTCTGAATTACTACAGCATCTTTTCTGACTGTTACTTACATCTTCATTTCTCCTTGCATGACTTCTAGGGTTAGGATTAGGATGAAAAACTATATTGTTCATTCTGAAAAACCTTGTTGTATGTCCAATCTTGTTACATATCTGACAAACTATTCCATTGTTTCCATATCTTGGTCCAGACTAATTGATCTATGATCTGCAGTTTCTAGCAATGTTTCCAACTTTGTTGCATCTATAACATACTACTCCATTTCTCCTGTTCATATCTTCAGTAGGTCTCTTATTTGCATGGCTAGTATTCCTAAACATTCTACTACTATTATTATTCTCCACAAATTTAGGTTTTCTACATTCAATATCTCTATGTCCAAAACCATGACAATTATAACAATAACCATTAAGAGGTTTAAATTGCTTACCTGTGCAATCTTTCTTCATATGACCAAAAGTATTACAAGTAAAGCATCTACCTTTAAATTCTCTTTGCATACCTTTAGGTGACTCCTCTTGCTTCAGTGGTTCTTCTTCTTTAGGTGTATCTTTAGATTTGTCAATTTCATCAGATTTCTTTTCATCTATGCTTTCAGACATTTTCAGATCTGGTTCCTTGCTTTCTTCATTTGCTTTAGATGTGTTGAATCCAATACTAGTTTTATCATAGAATGGTTTTTGTTCATCAATCTTCTCACTAGTTGAATATAATCTTTCAAGTTGCTTCTTAGATTGAATTAGTTCACCTTTCACAATTGTATTGTATTTCTCAAGTTCAGCATACTGCAATTTGACTTTCTCAAGTTTAGATGTTACTTTACCAAGTTTAGATTTTAGCCCTTCATTTTCAAGCTTCAGATTTTCATTCTCAGATTTCAGATTTGCTTCATTCTTGCCATTTCCATCTTTCAGACTTAGCTTTAGATTTTCTATCTTCAATTCATGTTTAAGGATCTCATTTTCTTTTTCTAAGTTGTCATCACAATCTTCAATTTGAATTTTGGATTCCTTTTCTGATTTCAAATCTTCCAACTTGTTTTTCAGTTTCTCAATGAAGTTCTTTGCATCATCATATTTTCCTTTCAGAGTGTCTCTTTCTTCAGTAAGCATATCAATCTGTTCAAGAGCTTCTTCAAGATTCTTCTGTAGCTGATCCATATCCATAGAGATCTTACTCAAGCTGCTAGGCTTTCCTTGAATAATTCTTTTCCGAGTAACTAAGCTCTGATACCAATTGTTAGAAATAGGGAATACTAAGAGGGGGGGGTGAATCAGTATTCTAAAAACTTTTAGTTTTTCCCAATTATGGATATAACAGATTATCTTAATGCATGCATAACATAGAAAACTAAACAACATGCATAGCAATAAAATAAAAGAACTCATAACACATTATTTGTTCTTGAGGAAACCCTGGCCAAGGGAAAACCCTAGTGGGGATGGTACCCACAAAGATCCACTAATCAAAAGTATCTTGTTAAGGATGTTGACCCTGTTAGGAGCCTATTACATGCATATAATGTCTCAGTCCTGATTAAGGGACTATAGGCCTTGTTAGAAGCCTCAACCCTGCTAGGAGTTGGTAGTGCAAAATACGATTCCCAGATGAGCCCACTACCCAAACAAGTAATATACAATATTTACTGATTACAAAATAGGTCAAGGTACATAACCTTATACTACTTGTAACTTCGCATCAATATCTCTTCGCTGCCTTTTTCACTATCCCTATTACATTCATGTCATCTATTTCTCATGTGTACTTACAATTACATCATTACATCTCTTTATACAAGTTATTAAGAATAATAACTCTTTCAGTCAGCTTACATTATAAAAAATGTCTTTACCCAAGGGTTAATGTCTAGGATTTCATCCCTTTATATTGTTAAGACATTATTTTGATAAACAAAATAATCCCTTAACTCTTTACCAATTTTGTCTTCATATTTTGTCATGTCGGCTTAACACTGTCTTCAATAAAACTGTCATAACTTCTTCCGTACATGTCGTACTGACTTGCACTTTGAGGTGAGTCTTCTATAGTCACCATAGTATCTATGTTCAAGTGCACAAGCACTGAACTTACTCCAATCAACATCGCTAATCAAAACTGTCACCAGGTACACTGGCAAAAGCATTGTCTCATACTTAGACAAATTTGCATTACGCTCTGTCATACTTGCTCTCTGACCTGTGTGATCTTCATGTAGATCATATGTTGCCATAATGACAACATCTATGTATCTAACTCAGCCAAATTTCTAACAAATTTCTCTATGGAATACTTCACAAGTACTTTTCTGGTTTAATCCTTCTCTAAAAATGATAAAAAAATGTTATTTAGAATTGCTTTTCTAATAAACCGTGGCTTTATATTTTATGTCCTTCATGTTTTCTTCTATGTTTGGATTTTATGTAGATTTCCATTTTATCCTTTTTCTCTTTCCCATGTATTATGCTTTCATCTGATTCGGGTCACAATTCATGTGTATGATTTGAAGGTTTTGGCGAGAATTTTTTACATTCTATATATGTTTTGGTCTTTTCTTGTGGAAATCATTTTGTAGGTCATTGATCACCTAGAACATTTGAGGGTTTATACTTTCATAACTAGCTCTAAGCACTGGCTTTGAGACAAAAAAAACCTTATTTTTCCTTTTGGCTCATAAACTATTTCGACTTGTATTAGAAAATATTGGGCATAGACCTTGTTTATTTGGAATATAAATGATGTCGTGGCTTTAGTTTTGTGCTTCTAAAACATTCATGCCATGAGTATATATTTTTTGGTATCTAGGTATCGAAGAAAACAAAATAAAATATATTCCTATACAATACAATGAGCATTTTTCAGAATTCTTATCCACTTTCCCCCTTCCTCTGTGCTTTGGACTGTTGTTGTGGTTGCGACTCCATTGTTGAGAGTTTTTAGTATATATAAGAACCTAGTTGTGTTCCATGACATTTGGTGTTTGAACCTCTTGAAAACTTTGTATAACCTCATGACTAAGGGCTCTCACTTGTATTCTAATGTGAAAAAGAGGGTTTTATCTATTTTCAAGCCAAAACCATGCATCTACAAGTCAAAGCTTATTTTGAAAAGAAAATTTTGAAATACTCAACTCTCTGTGCATGGTTAGAAATGCTTTTGAAATTGATTGTGTGCCAATTTTATTATCTTTTTACCTCTCTTTTTCCTTACTTTATTCCTGTTTTTATTTATTTGCTTTAATTTCTTATATACATAAATATTTGTATGTATGCATGTTTATTGTTATATTTTCATTTTCTTATTTATTTCATGTATATTCTTGTTTATTTTCCGTCTTTCTTTCTTATTTAGTTCTTAATTTTATTTTTTCTTATCCATTCTTTTAGGTATTTTTCTATTTTTCTTATTGGTTTATTTGATTTGATTTTATTCTATTTTTTAGGTTTTATTTATTTTTATTTTTCTTTTCTATTATTTTCATTTTTGTTTATTTCTACATGATTGCTTTTTTGGATTCGTTCTTATAGATAGGTTTATTATTTGTTTTTCTTTTTTTCTTTCATTTTCGTTCCTTTCTATTTTTGTTTATTTATAGTCTTGTTCTAATTTCCACACACACATACATATATATTCCTCTTCTTTTTTGTCATTGTTGTCTTCTTTCTATGGGTTTTTTTTTTCCGTTCTTTTATTTTTCATTTTTAAATATTTTTCCTTCTATCCTTTTAGCTCTGGTTCTTTCTTTCTTTATTTCTATTCCTTGTCTATTAGTTCATGAGTTTTCTTGGTCTAGTTTTTATTTATGTTTATTGTTTTGGGTTTGTCTCCTCCTTAGTTTGTGTGTTCTTCTCTTTCTCTCGTTTCTCTTATTTAGGATTGCAAGTTTGCAACACACTCACTTTTCTCTCATTGATTTCTCTTATGCATCTTGATGATGGATCACATAGTGTGAGCCGAAACATTTTTATTTTTTATGTAAAAATTGGCACACAATCAATTCCATAAGTATTTGTAACATACTTATAGATTGTGGAAATGTGATAGATCTCTTTGTGCATTCTTTTTGTATTATGTGCTTTGGCTCTACAAATATTTGTATTCTTTATTGTCTTTTTAGCTGAAGTTGAATTCCTATAGCATGTTGTTCTTCTACAACTGTGAGTATGTTCTTGCTCTTATGATTTTTTGAAGCACCATGTAGATCACTATTTAGATCTACATTGGCATTGTCCTGACACACCTCATCTATATGGAATCTTCTATGTCTCTTTCCAACTCCCAACAATATGTAACATCTTATGATCGTTTGAGATCACTAGCCTTTCACTATTGTAATTGATTTTTGATTGATATTTTCCTCATACTAAAAAAACATACTTAATTGTAGTGTATTATTCTTATAGTTGTTTGTATGATGCTTTTTATATCATTTCTTTGATGTCACACCATTACCTGAAATTCATGAGATCTATTTATTATCATGATAGGATACAAAACTAGTTGTGATTGTTCCATCTCTGCTCATTGCTTGACAATACTCTAATTGATGACCTACAACTGATTGAATATCTAGAAGAATTGAAGGAACAATGATTAGAGATCACTGAGCCATCAAAGTGACATGTAAGATGATTAAATCAGTCAATATGTTGTCATTGATGTCAACTAGTTTTGACTATACTTATCTTGAGATTTACAAACATTTGAACATCTGTAGAAGGGAGAAATGGTGAAGAAATGATATATCTACATAAGGAAAAGATGGATATGATAGATAAGGATAAGGAATACATTGGGTAACTTATTGATGAGTCTATGGCATTATATTGTTGACTTGAGCATGTTACATTAATCTATTATGAAGAAGAGATTTGAATTGAACAAGTTAATGTGGTTGGTAATTAAAGAATTCTATATACACCAAGCCAGTGCAGTGTATACCGAGTGACAATGTTAATCAAGTTAATTATCACCAATGCATTTCAGTATTAACCAAGTATGGGTGAAAACATTAAATGCTGAGAACAGCCGACTGAAATTGATGACCTAGAAATTGTTATGATTTCAAGGTTGCTAATGAAGTTAGTTATAAGATCCACAACTGACATAATTCAGAGAAGATCTAAAGGATGATATTGAAACATGTTATGGACATATCTACCAAGGAAGGTTTAAGTGGCAAAATGGATGAAGTAGATTAAGAGGCAAAATTCGATGGCTGATATGAAAATGGTTTACTTGTCTATTTAAGAGACATAAGTTTTATTATTGAAATATGTCAGACAAATAGAGACTGTAGAGATTTCATGTGAAGACTTTATTCATGCATTCCTGATCAAACTGGTTACAGACAGAATCAAGTTGCATACATTATCGAGCGTCAGAGAACTATTTACCGAGTGAAGTAAGTTGGGAAATATTGAGGAAGTGAATTGATTAATGATCATATGAGTTTTATGAGCTTAGCATAGATCTGAATATTTGCAATTGAGTTTTATTTGAATCAGATCATAACTGTATCAGTTTGACCATTGATTCAACAAAATCTCTTAACCGAGTGGACTTAACAGTCTTATTGTATTTCCATATGACATTCATTGAATGTTAATAGTTATCTTGTTGACCCCATAGTGAATGATGGTCAAGAGTTAACTATTAGTGATAAATCCTCTAACCAGGTCACACCTAACAGTGTGCATTATAACCTTTAATAGGGTTGGCTCTTAACTGATCTCACTTTAGAAGAGTGAAATATGTTGGGTTACCGACCCCAGGTGGTTTTTCCCTTTGCAAGGTTTCCACATTAAATCATTGTGTTATGTGTTATTTGTTATGATTATTTTGCTATCATACTTTACATACTGCATAGTTGATTTAATCGGTAATCACAGTTTGGATAATTTATGGTATTCGGTAAATGAACATATAGTTAGATATTTTATCTTAATGAGTTGCAGAGATTGTTGAAATAGTTTTGAAAAGTACATCTGAGAGTTTGGGATTGTAGATAACTGATTTAACTGATTTACCCCCCCCCCCCCTCTCAGTTATTCTAACAATTGGTATCAGAGCTTATTGGTTGCTTGGCGAAAAGTTTCAAGGACTTGAGCAAAAGATCACAAGATGTATAAAAGGGAAGTGCCTAAGCTGAACAAAGATAACTTCTACACATGGCAAAGTAGGATGAGGCTTCACATATCTGGAATTGGAGAATTTTCTCTACATCTACTAGACCATGGCTACTTTCAACCGACTATTGGACCTTTGATAGTTGATCAGTTAAGAGACATACATGAACACAATATAACTATGATAGAGAATTTTGTTGCTCTATCTGATGCTAAGTTTGAAGATGTCAAAGAATGCACTACAATGAAGAAAATGTGGAACAAACTTGCACTAGTTTATGGTGGTGATGTAAATGTAATGAGAGCCAAAGCTGAAAGCTTGAGAGGAATATTTGATGACATGAAAATGAAAGAAGGAGAGAACATCACACAATACTCTAACTGAATCAAAGAGGTGGTCAATGCTATCCAAGGAGCAGGAGGTATTATTTCCAAAGATACTATTGTAAGTAAGATATTGAGAACCTTGTTGCATGTCTATGTAATTAGAATATCTGCTATTTATGAAATGAGGTCTACACCTAATAGCACTCTTGCCCTTGATAGTCTGATTGGCAAGTTAACTACTTTTGAGCTAAATAACTATGATAATAGTGTTGCACCAAGTGTTGAATCTTCTTTTATGTCATCCCTGAAGATTGGTAAATCTAGCAGTAAGCATAATATAAGAAATTAAAGTGACAGTGACAACAAAGATGAGCTTGATGAGCTTGAAGAACTTATGGCCTGGATACTATAAAAAGGTAAAGGAAGGTATAAGGGAAAGTTACCTTTAGCTTCTTTTAATTGTAAAGAGATTGGCCATATTGTTGTTAGATGTCCTAACAGGAAAGAAGAAGATAAAGACAATGACCGATCTGGTGATGGAAAGTTTGGCATAAGAAATAACAGAGGAAACTGACACTGCAAAAGAGACAACTGAGATTAAAAAGACAAAGGAAAGAAGGCATGTTACCTTGTTGGAGAAAATGAGAATGACACCGACACCAACACTGATGATGAAATTGAAGTGGTATTTGTTGCAATGAAATATTATTCAGAAGAAGAGGAAAGGTATGTAGAAACAACCCTTATTTCTAAAGTTAGCAAAAATGATACATGGATCATTAATAGTGGTTGTACACAGCACATGACTAGTGATGAAGATAAATTTGAACATCTTGAGCATTATAATGAAGGATCAGTAAAAATGGGAAATGATACACCTTGTCAAGTGAAAGCAAAAGAGTCTATCTTACTGAATGATACGATTAGATGTGATAATGCATGCTGGGTGTTGGAGCTCTAAATTTTGGGTAAATTTTGGAGTCCTATATAGTGATAAAACCCTAAAAAATGGCCTCTTAATTTCCATTCCAAATAATTAATGATGGAGTACATGAAATGGGATAAAAAATTATATTAATTTTCAATTAAAAAGTTGAGGGATTAAGAAAGGAAGCTCTGTGACAGGAACAATCAAAATTTTGTGAGCAAAGGTTTCAGAAAATGCTAGAATTTCAACCTGCTGCAAAGATGATGCCGACAGAGGCAGACGATAGTTGAATTTTAAAAATCTAAAAACAACCCAGTTCGGGAAATCAAATTTCCTATTTCCAACAAAAATCTTAGCTTTCCATGAGGTGTTTTGGTTTTTCGACCAGACCCAAATTCGAAAGTTAGGTAGTTATTTTTTAGTTAGTTTATTATTTTTTCAAAATAATTTGTAATAAGGGTGTGTCTTTTCACCCTAAAGAGGTGTGAAACCCACTCAAACATGTATATATACATAATTTAAAATGAATAGATAGGAGACAATACAATTAAGATTTTTATAGAATAGAATTTGATCACAACTACAATATGAACTCTAATGTACTATTTTTTCAACATTAATAAAGATAAGTGCTCTTCTTTTTTATTTGTGGTTATGAGTTCTATGTTTTCAATTAGTCTTTCAGATACTCTATTTTATTAGGGTGTTCTACTGTGTTCTATTCCCTGATTTTTATAATTCAAAGTTAACATATGCAACTTGAATATCAATTGTATGGTTTGTGAACCTACCATTGTTCTTATCGGTCTCTTAATTTGAGTTAAACTCGATAGGATTAGTTATGTGAATTGATTTGAATTGTGAATCAAGCAGAAGCCTGTGGGATGATAGTATTGCTTTACTAAAATTAAGTTCTCTTAAAACCGTCTCTAATTGTATGTAGGATTGAAAGTTTTATGACTCTATAGCCCGAGTATTTAGAAGGCACTAATCTAACTATTATTTGGAAATTGTCATTTGGTTCATCTTTGTGGTTTGTAGATTATATAATCATTATTTCAAAAACATTACTTTTGAGTCCTTAGTTTAATCCACTTTAGTCAAGATTTATAGAGTAGATATTATTAGAGGATTTGTTGCTTTCCTCCAAGGATCATTCACCACCTTGGGAGGAACTTTGTTTATTTATGTACGCAATTTTGCGACATAGAGAATTTGATAGTTTAAAGTGAATTTAGGCCTACCAACCTTGGCTTGATTAAGCCAGAATTGTAGAGGTATCAGTGTGTACCTATCAGTTGGCCAAAAGTGATCCATCATTTTTGGGCACCAACAAATTAGTGACTCTGCTGGGGAGATTTGCTCACAATATATATTGTGAAGTTACCTAGAATTTTAGATTTCGTAGATCAGAATCAGAAAGTAGTTATATTAGTTTGTTTGGAAGCACACTCTGCTGGAAGAAAGAACCTAGAAGCAAGACATTCCTTAAATGAGTTGGCAACTCTATTCAATAAATCATTTCAATCAATGACTCTACCGGGGAAGAAGACCCAAAAGGGGATAATTAAAGTTTTCCTCTTTGAAAGAGGTGGCGACTCTATTGTCAAGAACCTAATGTATAAAGAAACAACTTACTACCAATTCAGATATTTAAAATGTATCAAAATAAACAACCATTTCGGAGAAAACTATTTATTCCAGATGGTATCAGGCCATTGGATCTCAGGAGATTCCATTGTATTCCTTTTAAGTTGCTCCCTAAGTTTTCGCAGCTTGTACCAAAGTTCCATGGAGAATGGGATGAATCAGCAGTTGAACATTTGGATTCATTTTATGCATTTATAAAGAACTATGAGATTTGTGTAGAAGATTAGGCATTGAAACTATTTGTCAAGACATTAGAAGATAATGCAAGAGAAGCATATGAATCATTACCTACACAAAGTATTTCATCTTGGAAAGAATTAGAACAATGGTTTCTATATGAATTCCATTATGCAAGTGAAGGAAATAACATGTGTTATGAACACGAAGATAATCAATAATACATCTGGGAAGTAGAGCCTTGCATGTCTCCCTTGGATGAATTTTTAAATATTGAAAGACAAGAAGGTGATAGATGCAGTGTGAAATCTATAGGAGTACAAAGCTCTAATGAAGTTCCAGATCCAGATGAAGAAAATAATAAATCCAACCATGGACTTTTATCTTGAATAATCAAACATGTATTACGTAATTATATAATAAAGGATAACATCAGAGAAAAGAACACAATAAATCCAGTTATTGATTTATGTGTGGCTGACTCTTGTGACAATAGGACCTATGAAATATAAGTAGATAATATAAATAAAATGAATGAGGAAGAACATTTTCTCAGTACAGAACAAATTTTAGATTTGTTGGATAAGGAATATCAGAGGCATATACACAAAAATAACTCAATTTTTTTTCCAATTCACAAGGATAAAAAAATTGATGAAACACCAGAAGATAAACCTGATGAGAGAGACACCAATCTTGTTGATGAAGTATATGATTCTAAAAGGGATGAATTTAGTAGAGAGGAAGAAGAAGAAGATGTGTCTAAATTCTCTATGTTCCTGAATCCATTGTTTGAAGAGGAAGAAGATGAATATACGTCCAAGTTCTCTATGTTCATGAATCCGTTGTTTGAGGAAGATCTTCTATGCAATCAAATTCATCGACATCATGATGAAGATAACAAGCCTAATGATAATTTTGAGGATGATAAAACTCAAAATATGTGTGGGGAAGTGTATTCAAGAGGTGAGACATCTTTTAGTTCATCCTATGAACATAAGTTGTATCAAACATGTGAAGATAAGATGGTTAGCCAGGCATAATGAGGAGAATGTGTTGAGGAATAGTGTTGAAAGTTTTCCAAATATCATATCTAATCAGATTCTTGATAAAACTACAGTTATGTATCACAAATATGAGTTATCATCAAAACCATTTTATGATGAGAAACAACATATGGAGTATAAAGACAAAGCAAATTATGAGCAAGAAGTTGTCCAAGTAAAGAAATTTCATTTTGATATAACTAGTCTAATGTGTAGAGATCCTCCATTGAACAAAAATCATGATGCACTTAATGATTCCTCAAAGACAAAACAAAGGTCAAATACCAAGGACTGCATCGATGAAACAATGAGAATTTTCCATAAGGAATATGCACCCAATGCAACAAGGAGGAAGTTATTGCATGATCAAAATCAAGTGTTCGATAGAGGAAAATATCAATGTTCAATTTTGGGGGGCCTAGGACCACCCAATTTTACTTCACATCAGATTAAGTATGGATACTTGGTCTGCTTCTCCAAAGATAGTTGGAATCTCGCTATGCTCACAGAGAGCATACGTCCCCAGAAAGAGCCTGTTGGAGCTCTAAATTTTGGGTAAATTTTGGATTCCTATATAGTGATAAAACCCTAAAAAATGGCCTCTTAATTTCCATGCCAAATAATTAATGATGGAGTACATGAAATGGGATAAAAATTTATATTAATTTTCAATTAAAAAGTTGAGGGATTAAGAAAGGAAGCTATGTGATAGGAACAATCAAAATTCTGTGAGCAGAGGTTTCAGAAAATGCTGGAATTTTGGCCCGCTGCAAAGATGATGCTGACAGAGGCAGAAGATAGTTGAATTTTAAAACTCTAAAAATGACCCAGTTCAAGAAATCAAATTTCCTATTTCCAATTAAAATGTAATCTTTCCATGAGGTGTTTTGGTTTTTTGACCAGACCCAAATCCAAAAGTTAGGTAGTTATTGTTTAGTTAGTTTATTATTTTTTCAAAATAATTTGTAATAAGGGTGTGTCTTTTCACCCTAAAGAGGTGTGGAAGCCACTCAAACATGTATATATACATAATGTAAAATAAAAAGATTGGAGACAATACAATTAATATTTTCATAGAATAGAATTTGATCACAACTGCAATATGAAATTTAATGTACTATTTTTTCAACATTAATAAAGATAAGTGCTCTTCTTTTTTATTTGTGGTTATAAGTTATATGTTTTCAATAGTCTTTCAGATACTCTATTTTATTAGGGTGTTCTACTATGTTCTATTTTATAATTCAAAGTTAATATATGCAACTCGAATATCAATTGTATGGTCTATGAACCTACCATTGTTCTTATCGGTCTCTTAATTTGAGTTAAACTCGATATGATTAGTTGTGTGAATTGATTTGAATTGTGAATCAAGCAGAAGCCTATGGGATGATAGTCTTGCTTTACTAAAAGTAAGTTCTCTTAAAACCTTCTCTGATTGTACGTAGGATTGAAAGTTTTATGACTCTATAGCCCAAGTATTTAGAAGGCATTGATCTAACTATTATTTGGAAATTGTCATTTGGTTCATCTTTGTGGTTTATAGATTATATAATCATTATTTCAAAAACATTACTTTTGAGTCCTTAGTTTAATCCACTTTAGTCAAGATTTATAGAGTAGATATTATTAGAGGTTTTGTTGCTTTCCTCCAAGGATCATTCACCACCTTGGGAGGAACTTTGTTTATTTATGTACACAGTTGTGCGACATAGAGAATTCAATAGTTTAAAGTGAATTTAGGCCTACCAGCCTTGGTTTGATTAAGCCAGAATTGCAAAGGTATCATTGTGTACCTGTTAGTTGGCCAAAAGTGATCCATTGTTTTTGGGCACCAACACTAGGTGAAATGACCTAACTACAATTTGTTGAGTGTAGCATAGCTAAATAACTCGGGCCACTGAGTTGCATTCGAAAGTAAGAAGGTGAAAAGCTATGATGGAACTGGAAAATTGGTCGGTACTGGAGAACAATCAAAAAGTAATTTATTCTATCTTAATAATGCTGAAACTTCTTGTTTACTGGCAAAGAATGAAGATGTATGGTTATGGCATAAGAGACTATGTCATGTGAACTTTGATAACATGGTTAAGATCAGTAAAAAGAGAAGAGTTAGAGGTTTACCGAGTCTAACCAAACCCGATCATGTTATGTGTAATCAATGTCAAAAAGGAAAGATGACCAAATCTAGTTTTAAAAGCAAAGACTATTCATCTAAAGGTATTTTGGAGTTGGTACATACTGACTTATGTGGTCCTATGAGAACTCAAAGTTATTATGGTGACAAATATTTTATTTTATTTTTTGATGACTACTCTAGGATGATGACAGTCATGTTCTTAAAAGAAAAATCTGAAGCATTCAAATTGTTTAAATGGTATAAGGATAAAGTTGAAAAGGAAACCGGGAAAACCTTAAAATGCTTAAGATTTGATAGAGCTGGTGAGTTTATTTCTAATGAATTCACTAATTTCTATAATGAGTATGGAATCAAAAGACAGGTATCTGCACCAAGGACACCATAGAAGAATGGTATTGCAGAGAGGAGGAATCGATCTATTGTTGATTGTGCCAGAATATTGATGATTGAGAAAGATGATGTACAAACATACTGGAGAGAAGTAGTTAGCACTGATGTATACACCTTGAACCATGTTCAACTAAAGAAAGACATGAAAAAGACACATTATGAGTTATGGTTTGGTTATAACATCGAATATTATACAACAGAATGATGAGATTTTCATCACTCAATCAAAATAGATTAAGGAAGTGTTAAATACTTTTGGCATGGAAGAGTCAAAACCAGTAGGAACACCGATGGTAACAAGATGTAAGTTGACAAAGGATGATGAGTCAACTGATGTAAATCAGACACTGTACAGATCAATGATTGGAAAACTGATGTATGTGGTACATAGTAGGCCTGATATAGCACATGCAGTTGGGATTGTGGCAAGATTTTCCGTCAATCCTAAAGATTCACATATGGTTGATGTTAAAAGGATTCTGAGATACTTGAAGAAGACCGAAGACTATGGTTTATGGTACACAAAGGAAGACAAACTTGAACTCCGAGTTTACACTGATGCGGATTGGGCTGGAAACATTGATGACCGGAAGAGCACAACCGATGGAGCATTCTTTTTAGGAGAAAGGCTTGTGACTTGGATAAGCAAGAAACAAGCATGCATTTCTTAGTCTACTGCTGAAGTAGAGTATGTTGCTACTATTGCAAATTGTTCAAATATTGCTTGGATAAAATAAGTGTTGGAAGGAATGAATGAGGTGATCACTGAATCGATGATTATATATTGTGACAACACTAGTGCTATAAATATTTCCAAGAATCCAGTGATGTATTAAAAAACAAAGCGCATATCTATTAAGTGTCACTACTTAAGGGAACATGTTCAAGAGAAACAGGTGAAACTGGAATTTGTAAAATCTAAAGAACAACTTGCTGATATTTTTACCAAGCCCTTACCGAAGGACACATTTGAGTATTTGAGGAATAGACTAGGGGTCTATTCCCTGCCTAATGGTTACTAAGGTGATTAGGAGGTTGCATCAACCTACACTTTATCAAAAAATCATTCATGTTGATGCACATAGCTCACACTTTAGGATTCCTAAGGTTGTGAAAGATTGAAGAAGTTAGAACAGATAATTGTTTATCAGTACATGAAGGTACTTGATCTAGACTGAACAAAAGAGAATTACTTGGTTGTTGAAGAGATGTTTATTTTCATTGGCATTGTTGTCAAAGGGAGAGGAAGTTCTATGAAATATTTGTTACTAAGAACATGAAATGGGAGAAAGGATTAGAGAACTGAAAAAGATCAAATCTGCAGGGAGAGTCTACATGTAATGTTGTATGTAGTGATTAAACATATTAAATATCAAGCTAGGGAGAGCTTATCGAGCTACAACATTTACCTATATAGTTGTAGAACACATGTTTGGTATGTGTATGACATATTTCATATTGTTTGTGTTTCCATCAATGCTAAAGGGAGAGATTGATGACCTACAACTGATTGAATATCTAGAAGAATTGAAGGAACAATGATTAGAGATCACTGAGCTATCAAAGTGACATGTAAGATGATTAAATTAGTCAATATGTTGTCATTGATGCCAACTAGTTTTGAGTATACTTATCTTGATAGTTAAAAACATCTAAACATCTGTAGAAGGGAGAAATGGTGAAGAAATGAGATATCTACATAAGGAAAAGATGGATATGACAGATAAGGATAAGGAATACATTGGGTAACTTATTGATGAGTCTATGGCATTATATTATTGACTTGAGCATGTTACATTAATCTATTATGAAGAAGAGATTTGAATTGAACAAGTTAATGTGGTCAGTAATTAAAGAATTATGTATACACCGAGCCAATACAGTGTATACCAAGTGACAGTGTTAACCAAGTTAGTTATCACCGATGCATTTCAGTATTAACCGAGTATGGGTGAAAACATTAAATGCTGAGAACAACCGACTGAAATTAATGAGTTGGAAATTGTTATGATTTCAAGGTTGCTAATGAAGTTAGTTATAAGATCCATGACTGACATAATTCAGAGAAGATCTAAAGGATGAGATTGAAATGTGTTATGGACACATCTGCCAAGGAAGGTTTAAGCAACAAAATGGACAAAGGAGATTAAGAGACAAAATCCAATGGCTGATATGAAAATAGTTTATTTGTCTATTTAAGAGACATGAGTTTCATTGTTGAAACATGTTGGACGAATAGATACTATTGAGAATTTTCATGAAGACTTTATTCATGCATTCCTAATCAAAATGGTTACAAATAGAATCGAGCTACAGACATTATCGAGCGTCAGAGAACTATTTACCGAGTGAAGTAAGTTGGGAAATATTGAGGAAGTGAATTGATTAATGATTAGATGAGTTTTATGAGCTTAGCATAGATCTGAATATTTGCAATTGAGTTGTATTTGAATCAGATTAGAAATGTATTAGTTTAACCATTGATTCAACAAAATCTCTTAACCGAGTGGACTTAACAGTCTTATTGTATTTCCATATGACATTCGTTGAATGTTAATTATTATCTTGTTGACCCCATAGTGAATGTTGGTCAAGAGTTAAATGTTAGTGATAAATCCTCTAACCAGGTCACACCTAACAGTGTGCATTGTAACCTTTAATAGAGTTGGCTTTTAATCAAGCTCACTTCAGAAGAGTGAAATATTTTGGATTACCGGTCCCAGGTGGTTTTTCCCTTAGCAGGGTTTCCACATTAAATCATTGTGTTATGTGTTTTGTGTTATTTGTTATGATTGTTTTGCTATCATACTTTACAAACTGCATAGTTGATTTAATCGGTAATCACAGTTTGGATAATTTATGGTATTCGGTAAATGAACAAACAATTAAATATTTTATCTTGCCGAGTTGTAGAGATTGTTGAAAAAGTTTTGAAAATTACATCTGAGAATTTGGGACTGTAGGATAACTGATTTAACTAATTCACCCCCCCCCCCACACACACCTCTCAGTTATTCTAACACTAATAACAACTGATTCAATGTGCTAGCTCTTTGGGACATTGTATTTCTTTCTTGTACTGTAACTGTTCTTGCTTATGCATAATGTTTTCTTTCCATTACTTGTTCCATGTTTCCCATGCTTTTGGCTTGATATGTTGTTTATGAATCTTCATGAGCTTGCTATAGATACTTTGTCTATTAATTGAGATTATATTGTATTCCCAATATTGTTTCTCATCTTAGACCATTATTTGCTTAAACAATAAACTCGTATCTTTTTAATACCAAATCTTTTATCATGGTAATAAATGCCATTGTTCTCATATCTCATTTTTTTTTACATCATCATAGCTATTCTCTCATGATTTTGACATTGCATAAAAACCTCACTACACATCATATGACACTTCATGTTAGAATATCATGATGCTCTAATAACTAAGAAATACAATTTCTTATACATGGAATCTTTGGATGACTATCAACACTGGTAGACTTCCCCCTGTAAGATGTCATCAATTTCTGATTCTTACTTGATAAAACATTCATTTTCCATCAATTGGGTTGCTTCTTTTATTGCTGTCATAAATCATAAGGTGCCAAATCCTTATCAATGATACAATATCCTTTCACTGTCTTGGTATAACATGATTTTGCAAGTAATTATTTTTCTCTTTTATTGGAGTTCCTCACGTCATATTATTATTTATGCATTATTGATCCTTGGTGATGTCTGGAACTAGGTCAGTATCTAATAGTAACAATCCTTTATGATTATTGCTTCATTTAATGATCAATGTTGTAGAATTGTTTTATTGCCATAAGATAGATTATGGTTGTATCCTTGTGATATTTCACATTTGTGGCTTATCCTCTGATCTTGATTCGTCTTCCATTATCAAATGCTTATGAGGAAAACTATGATCTATTTTCATGCGTGCTCTACCCTTTTATTTTATGGCAGTCATTGTATCCATTGTTTTTCTCTTATGATAACAAGTTTCCTTGATCACTATTTTTTGATTGTCCCTTGATATGTACTCAACACTATTCTTTTTTCATTAATTGAATGTCACCATGCATAGATCTTGTCATTGTTAGAGTAGTACATATTATAGCTACTTCAAAACTATCATTTCTATTGTATGTACTCAATTCTTGATGTGCACTTTGATCTCTATCTATATCTTTTTTTTAATATCCTGTAGCACGCTGCACTCAACCCTTGTGGGAGCCCATTTGACCCTACCTGCTATACATGATTACACCTATAATTTCACATGAACAAAACAAGTTAGATAAAAACTAGCATATGAATCTTTCTTTGATATTTCTTGTTTTCTCAGACATCTATGATGCTAGCTGTTATTATGCATGTGAAAATCAAATTGTATGTTTGCAGATGTAGGTATATGCAGTGTATGATGACCCAAAATTACTTAGATCATTGATCTAATATCATTCTTATCTCTCAAATGTAGGGACCAAGATAAGAAAGGAAGAAATGGCTAGGCTCAAGGAAGGCAGGAGGATTGAAGACAATGCAAAGAAACTCAAATTGGACTTGTCATCCAAGCAATGACGAGTCACCCTTAACTACATATGCCTTTTATATTTTATAGCATCTCCAAATGTATAATACATTTTTCATTTATATCATAATGATTAGTCTCATGACTTATGTGAGACATTATTCATTTGCATTATTAATAAAGATTACATTTTCCTCAAAATTTCTTGCACCCTCTCCTATGTCATATGCATCTGCGTAATGCAATGTAACATTGTAATCTTTTGTTCTTTTCTTTATGCACATGAATGTGATTCAATAGATTTGAAATTTACCTTATTTCTTTAAAAAAAATAAAAGATCCACCTAATTGAGCTTAGTAGAGAAAATTAGTAACAATCACAACTATAACAAATAATACGTAGGGTCCAAATGATGATGAAATGCAAGATTTATTGCACAAGCTTGCATAATTCATGGTCAAGGATTAAAACAATGAAGAAGTATCTTATGACACTTATTCATTTTTCCATGCTTTCTAGGAAGTAGTTTTTCATGTAATTATGTTTTGACACATTACATGTAGTATCACAATATGTAATTACATGTAATCATATTGCAATTCAACATAGTTTAGGACTTTCAATGTTGAATAAGTAAAATTTAATTATAATTCTCCCACCTTTATCTCATATCCCCTCACTTATATATATGATGGAACACGTTGTAATTATTTATCTTTACGCATAAAAGTAAACTTTGCTGAAATTTTGCAGTAATAGAAAATTTATTTTCCACAATACAAGTTAATAAAAGAGAGAGTAGGTTTTCAATTTTTGTGTTAATACTTATGTTGTGAATGTGATGTTGTTGTTGTCATTGATGTCAATATACCTTGGCTGATTGGATGAGAATTTTTTTGTTGCTTTGGTGATCTAGATTGGCATTCTTCGAATGGTATGCTTATGAGGTTTTGTTTTGATGCTTTGGTGATCCAGATTGGTGTAATCTAGTTATTGTAATGTAATGATCTATCTTTGGCAACATTTATCCTAGTCCCATTCTTATTGAAACACAATGAGATATACTCTTTTGGGCCCAACCTGATCTGGAAATTGGTTAACATACTTCAGAAATATAGTATGCATTGCAACATGTAAATTCTATTCTTTGGCTTTGGATATTATGGTAAAAGGGTAGTATGTTACTTTGAGCGAGGAGTTTTTGTGTGGTCCATGTTTCATTCCTTTACATCCCGAGAATTTTTTGTGGTGACCTAATTCAAATTGTGTTTGGTCAACTTAGAAGATTATGAAGGCATGAAATAGTATAAGTAAAATATGACTATGTTTGATGCTTTTATGCATGGAAAGATGCAACATTGAAAAGAAAAATCTAGATATTGATAAGTATGCAAAAGTGTGCGACCAAAGGCAGTAGACCGTAAGGCTCTTCCGGTGTTGGAGTTGGTGACAATTATTTTAATGGTGGATTCACTTTCATTATTCTTCTTTTGGGAGTGAGCCTTTTTTGTTGGTTGTGCTAGCTAGGCATTGGGCCACCCTTAGTAAAAATCACTTTAACCAATGTCGCCTTATTTGGTGTTTCATAATTTAGAATTAGCATTCTCTATGGTTTTCCACATCTTGGGATTTCTATATAAAAATATGGTGTTCATTGTGTATGGTATTCTTATGTGTTTTCATGTTCATATCTATTTTATTTATCTGATTGAATTAAGGTTGCCCCATATCAATGAAGATTAAGAAAAATATTTTATGATAATTGATTCACCCCCCAGTTATCTAAACTGTTCAACAATTGGTATCAGAGCTTTGGTTCCTCAAAGAAGAGCTTGATTTATTGAGGTAGATCCAATGGTGCACAAACTAAAAATTTGTATGTTTGATGGATCTAACTATAGTTTGTAGAAAATGTAGATAAGAGATTGCTTGATTTTCCTAAGTTATAATACTTGGAAATCCATTGAGACAAAATATATTGTATTGATAATTGGTCCCATTACTGTGGATGAGATTTTAGCCTATGAAGAGAGTGAAAATACAAGGTATGCAATCTATAGTGCTTTATCAAAGACCGAGTCACTAATACATTTGGGGGCATTTTGCGACGGCTATGTGTCGCAATTACGACGGCTATGTGTCGCAATAGCAACACCCATAGACGTCGCTATTTTTTAGTCGCAAATTGCGACATCTATGGGTAGCCGTCGCAATTGCGGCGCCCTCCCGTCGCAATGTCGCTAAGATTTGTTAGCGGCATGGGCGTGCGACGTCTATGGGTAGTCGTCGCAATTGCGGCGCCCTCCCGTCGCAATGTCGCTAAGATTTGTTAGCGGCATGGGCGTCGCCCCCCCCGTCGCATGGCTTCGGAGGGCCGTCGCAATGGCGATGGGCCTCCCAAGCAATTGCGACGGGAGCCTGCATCGCATTACGACGGGCTCCCGTCGCAATTGCGACGCCCGTGGGTGGATTAAAAAAAATAAATTATTTAATACATTGCTAATGAACCACATTAATGCTTTTTTCTTTCAACAAATGAGGACAGCCACTGTAAAGACAACATGATAATGTACACTCACTGTAAGGATAGTCACAAATGAGGACATCTCACAGTGACTGTCCCTTGTGTAATTGCCACTTGAATGTATTGCTATTCAGCCACATTAATGCTTTTATTCTTCAACAAATGAGGATAGTCACTCTAAAGACAACATGATAATGTACACTCACAGTGAGTGTACATTATCATGTTGTCTTTACAGTGACTATCCTCATTTGTTGAAGAAGAAAAGCATTAATGTGGCTAAATAGCAATACATTCAAGTGGCAATTACACTAGGGACAGTCATTGTGAGATGTCCTCATTTGTGACTGTCCTTACAGTGAGTGTACATTATCATGTTGTCTTTACAGTGTCAATATATGCATTATTACTTAAACTGAAGAGTACTCTAAATAATATGTCATTGTGGAGTTCTGATTGCTTCCAATTTGATATATGCTTGTTCTACTTATGTATCCAGCATCATGTAAGAAAAGTTGATGCTTTTAAAATAGATTCATTTAGCCATGAAATGCCTGTGCATGTTACATACAAGATTCCAAGGCCCAAAACTGATTACTCATTATAATTCATGTACAGAATGATAATCAACCACAACGAGGCATGCGTAGGCGCTGCTTAGATTTTGAGGCATCAGAAGCTCGTAGAAGAAACTTGACCAATGGCTCATGGAATGCAACAAACTTATTGCCTAAAATAGGAGCATTGGTAACCACAGATGATGGTTCTGAAAAGAACACTTCACCATCAATGTCACGTGAGGGAACTGCAATTTCTGATGGCAAGCAACTTGTAGTATATAAGAGAGATGCAGGTACAGATGCTGGGAGAAGTTCCCAATCTTTATCTGTTGGACAGTTTTCATCTGCAAAATAGATTATAAAAACATGAAAATATATCAGAGATGTTTGATATTGATACAAAACAACACAGATTCATTTCTTCGTACACCTGTATATCATAAAAATCCTTGCACACTTCGAAAAATTGTATTGCCTTTTACTTACTCAAAAGTAATTTACATAAAGCAGTCATTTGATTAACATGGATCCTAATATTCACAAGTACATGGTCATGTGCTCCATCGTAGCATCTTATAGATTTAGATCTGTTCTCTGAAATAATTCAATGTTTTGTTTACAATCCACAAAAGAAATATTTTCCCTCGTCTACTTAATCCTAAACAAAAGGCCATATAGCAATATAGATAGAACTATATAATAGAAACCATAAACAATGGTAACCTTAGCAGCAGCAAGAAATTATTGCAAAAACTTTACCTTATCATACCCAGATTGTTGCTTTGCCTGGCGGAGGGAAATTTGATCAGTAAAATTGACACAGAGTATGCTGTCTCCATTGTCATGCTAGATAACAAAACACCAACTTTAATGGGCATGTACTGTCCCTTGTGTAATTGCCACTTGAATGCATTGCTATTGAACCACATTAATGCTTTTTTCCTTCAACAAATGAGGACAGTCACTGTAAAGACAACATGATAATGTACACTCACTGTAAGGATAGTCACAAATGAGGAAATCTCAGAGTGATTATCCCTTGTGTAATTGCCGCTTGAATACATTGCTATTGAACCACATTAATGCTTTTTTCCTTCAACAAATGAGGATAGTCACTGTAAAGACAACATGATAATGTACACTCACTGTAAGGATAGTCACAAATGAGGAAATCTCAGAGTGACTATCCCTTGTGTAATTGCCGCTTGAATACATTGCTAATGAACCACATTAATGCTTTTTTCCTTCAACAAATGAGGACAGTCACTATAAAGACAACATGATAATGTACACTCACTGTAAGGATAGTCACAAATGAGGACATCTCACAGTGACTGTCCCTTGTGTAATTGCCACTTGAATGTATTGCTATTCAGCCACATTAATGCTTTTCTTCTTCAACAAATGAGGATAGTCACTCTAAAGACAACATGATAATGTACACGGGCTGTAAGTGTACATTATCATGTTGTCTTTACAGTGACTGTCCTCCTTCAAGTGGCAATTACACAAGGGACAGTCACTGTAAAGGCAACATGATAATGTAGAGAAACGTTGTCATTTGTATTTTCAACAGTGCCGAGAGAGATTCCCTCCGCGAAATCACAGCTACAATTTCTGAGTACGTTGGGTTTATTTTTCTTTTGTCATTATTATGTAATCTGGTATTCAGCTGTTACAGAGCTAAAATACCCAGAAATGAGGACATATCTGTGTTGAATTTATTGTTAGCGGCTTTGGTTATTTAGAAGTTTAATTTTATTTGTTCATCTTTCAAGCACAAACATTTTGTGGACTGTAACATCTTCATTGTTTCAGGTATGCAATCAAACAGCCCTAACTTGCAACTACCTTCATGGTACTTGTGTACATTATCATGTTGTCTTTACAGTGACTGTCCTCATTCAAGTGGCAATTACACAAGGGACAGTCACTGTGAGATGTCCTCATTTGTGACAAGGACAGTCACACATGAGGACATCTCACAGTGACTGTCCCTTGTGTAATTGCCACTTGAATGTATTGCTATTCAACCACATTTATGGGCCCGTTTGGACCACAGCACACAGTAGCATCTACAGAGAAGAATATCCCAGGTGTAACAAGTTGTAAGAATATACCAACAGTTCTAAGAAGTTCCCTAGCACATAGTAGCATCTACAGAGAAGAATATACAACATGAGGGAAGCCACTATAAAGACAACATGATAATGTACACTCATTGTATGTGTACATTATCATGTTGTCTTTACAGTGACTGTCCTCATTCAAGTGGAAATTACACAAGGGACAGTCACTGTGAGATGTCCTCATTTGTGACAAGGACAGTCACACATGAGGACTCTCACAGTGACTGTCCCTTGTGTAATTTCCACTTGAATGTATTGCTATTCAACCACATTTATGGGCCCGTTTGGACCGCGGCACATAGTAGCATCTACAGAGAAGAATATCCCAGGTGTAACAAGTTGTAAGAATATACCAACAGTTCTAAGAAGTTCCCTAGCACATAGTAGCATCTACAGAGAAGAATATGGGTCAACGAGGTTGACTTCAAAGCCATGCAATCTAATGGTAATAGTAATATCATAATTTGACATACTATCAGAAATACTTCCTAAATAGACTATTCAATCTTATAAGAGATGGATTCATGAGAACTATTATTTATGAAATATGAGTCAATGACTTTAATTAAAAAAATTACACAATCTAATTCTTGTAAAAATATAAAAATTTGACACATTGAAAATACCTTCCAAAAGTATCGTTAATTGATTAATATGAATCACTACTCATGAAATATAATTTTATAAACCTAATCTAAAAACTACACAATAAAAATCTTAATAGCAATATTGTAAGAAACTATTCCCAAAAACAAGCCTAACAAAATTTGATGAAAATAATTTTTGTTTCACTCAACTTTGACATTCACAACTTCCTCTTTTATTATAATAAGAAAAAAAATGTCTTTTTAGATATACCTCATGAACCATACTCGAATAATCTATCATTTTTCTTCTCAAAAACATATTTGCAGAGCCTGCTTCTTTTACTTGTTTGTACTTTTATCTCTCTGATGGAAAGGGTTCCTTCAGGACACATTTTTCCAAGTTCACTGCTTGAGATATTTGAGGAGGGTTCCCTTGCTTGAGTATCCATCCAACCCATATTCGAGTAGTTCTACAATTGCACAGTCTAAATTAATAATACTGACAATTGAATGACGAATGATGATACATAGAATTGATATAAACTAATCCTAAAAACACTAAAACATTATTAATATATTTATATTTCATAAATAAAATTGATATAAAAGATCTGGAAAGATACATTAAAAAATAGAAAAACAGTAATTTATAATAGAAGAAAACTTAAATTGCTATTTAAAAAAAACAAGAGTCTTAAATCTTATCATTTTGTTTCATTATCATCCATAAGTACACACCTCTAGCATAATAATTATATTTTACCACCCATAAAATGAAAAAAAGATTTTCACAAGAGAAATTGAAGCTAGATTATAAAAATGAACCATCTTATTGGAAACTGGAACTGTTATCATACCCAAAAGGACTACAAAATTTCACCTTATCATACCTAGATTGTTGCTTTGCCTGGTGGAGGGAAATTTGATCAGTAAAATTGACACAGAGTATGTTGTCTCCATTGTCATGCTGGATAACAAAACACCAACTTTAATGGGCATGTATTGTCCCTTGTGTAATTGCCACTTGAATGCATTGCTATTTGATGCAGGGGCATCCCTAATGCAAGCCAAAGACACCATGATTGAAGGAAGTTGCCATGAAGCCAAGGAGTCAAATCCTATCAATTGGAACATAAGATTTTCACCTTGGAGCTTTGAAGGATTGATTGGTGAAAGGTCCTTTTGATTGACAAATCAGAGTCTTTTTGAATGACAAATCAGAGTCTTTTTGAATGACAATAAATTAGAATAGGAGTTTTAGATGTTTTCTTGGTTTGTAATAAATATTAAGGATTGATTTTATCTCCTTATAAACATCCACTTGTTGGACACAAGACCCCTTGGTGACTTATAAACCTTGGGCATCTTTTGAGTCCTTGGATGAAATGAGCATAGTAAGTGTTTATTAGGTGTCTTTTAGATGTTGTTAAGAAGTTTGAAGGTCCAAAATAACTTTAATAAGGTTCCTAAAGTTTCACAACGCATTTTTAACCTTCTCGGCAAAGTTGTTTGCAAAGTTGTAATGCAACTTTAAAAGTTGCTTAGCAAAGTTGACATTTGTTGGATAAACTGTTCTAACCACCTAGATGGTTGAACCAACATTTGGAGAGCCTATTTTAGGCTTCAAATGGTCGAAGACAGACAGAGAACCAGTATTGTAATCATTTTGCTTTCATAAAAAATAAAAATAACCCTATTTTAGTGCATTTCTGGTGAAAAATGAACTCTGTACGGCTGTACGGATGGTGGTTGGATGATAAAATTTGCCTGGAAGTTGTAATAGTGACATCTGATGCTTTGGAAGTTGGTTTGATTGATTCTCTTTGCTTTATATCTAAGTTATTTCAAATTTTCTGTGCATTGTTTACAAACCCTCATTTTCAGGGTTTGACTGATGTAAAGACCTTAACTCACGTTTCAACCATTGGAATTCCTTCTTCCTTGGTGGAATGAGAGTTAAGGATGTATATTTGTATATTCTAAAAGCCCTGAGGTAGGGGGTTGCATCTGCATTTGTTGAGAGCGAGCCCTAGATCAAAAACTACCATGTTTTTGGCTGGGAAGATGGTAATCAGAATAAAATCAGAAGCTTGCATCGTATTGAGGACTTGAAAACTTATGCATTCTTGTTTATCTGGATCAGGAGAACACTCCAAAACTCTGATCTTGGTTTCATACACCCATTTTCAATGCTTTGTTTTGGAACCCACACCTAAAAGCATGCATTAGGTCTGCGGACTCAATGAAGACATTGATATGCTGGAGTGGAGTCAGGGTCTGGGATGAGTTGGTGGTCTATTAGAAATCCAAAAAGGGTACTCAAAAAACATATAACTTCTTAGAGTCCTTTGGCAAGTTGCAGAGTTATGGCTGCAGAGCGATTTGGGAGACCTACTAGGGTCACTAGGTCAGTTTGTTATTTTGATGTCTTGGGTTGTTTAGATCACAACCAATGCATGATTCTTGTTATTTAGATGATATCTAAGGGGTTTCTAAGTTTTTCTGCAGGAAGTAAGATCTAGAACCTTAAAAGTCTCTTTTGATAGAAAATCAGGGAACTTGTCCCTAAAAGGAAATTTGTTATTGAATGGGATTGAGTCCATAAGTTGTTGTGTGATCCTTGAAACCTTCAAATTCATTACTTTGCAGAGTTCAAACATTAACCTATAGAAATCAGAGCCTAATTGATTGGTTGAGTCATTTTGGTGTCTTGAAGTGGGTTGGGACATAGATCCAAGTTTCTTACTGACTACTCTGCATCACTATTGAACCACATTAATGCTTTTTTCCTTCAACAAATGAGGACAGTCACTGTAAAGACAACATGATAATGTACACTCACTGTAAGGATAGTCACAAATGAGGAAATCTCAGAGTGATTATCCCTTGTGTAATTGCCGCTTGAATACATTGCTATTGAACCACATTAATGCTTTTTTCCTTCAAGTGGCAATTACACAAGGGACAGTCACTGTGAGATGTCCTCATTTGTGACAAGGACAGTCACACATGAGGACATCTCACAGTGACTGTCCCTTGTGTAATTGCCACTTGAATGTATTGCTATTCAACCACATTTATGGGCCTGTTTGGACCACGGCACACAATAGCATCTACAGAGAAGAATATCCCAGGTGTAACAAGTTGTAAGAATATACCAACAGTTCTAAGAAGTTCCCTAGCACATAGTAGCATCTACAGAGAAGAATATACAACATGAGGGCAGCCACTGTAAAGACAACATGATAATGTACACTCATTGTATGTGTACATTATCATGTTGTCTTTACAGTGACTATCCTCATTCAAGTGGCAATTACAGAAGGGACAGTCATTGTGAGATGTCCTCATTTGTGACAAGGATAGTCACACATGAGGACATCTCACAGTGATCGATTGTCCCTTGTGTAATTGCCACTTGAATGTATTGCTATTGAACCACATTAATGCTTTTCTTCTTCAACAAATGAGGACAGTCACTCTAAAGACAACATGATAATGTACACTCACTGTAAGGACAGTCACAAATGAGGACATCTCACAGTGACTGTCCCTTGTGTGATTGCCACTTGAATGTATTGCTATTCAGCCACATTAATGCTTTTCTTCTTCAACAAATGAGGATAGTCACTCTAAAGACAACATGATAATGTACACTCACTGTAAGTGTACATTATCATGTTGTCTTTACAGTGACTGTCCTCCTTCAAGTGGCAATTACACAAGGGATTTGTGTTTTCATTTGTGTTTTCAATAGTGCCGTAACCCTCCGCGAAATCACATCGGGATATAAGGGCAAAACAAACAAGAACGTTGTCATTTGTATTTTCAACAGCGCCGAGAGAGATAAACAAACTTAAAACTCAGACTTAAGAAAGATGAAGGCAATGCTTCAAAAGGCCGATGCCCTAAACACGGGAAAACACAATACCACCATTAAACGATGCCCTAGTCACCGTATCAATGCTGCCAGCTCCGTACCAGTATGCTGACTGCTCACTTTCATCCTGTGATAAAGGTAACTTCATTAATCATACTTGAAATGGCAGCATACGAACTAAAGCTGATGAACATTTATAAACTAAAAGTTTAAAACTACAGATTACAAATGTAGTAGTTTCATACGAAAAGAACTTGATGTCTGAAATTTACCATTAGAAGTATCCAAAGGAATACCACAGTACTGTTGAACTTGGAGAATCGGAGATGATCTACACAGCAAGGTTCAACAGCTGTAAGGACTGTTACACCATCTTTAGCATTTGAATACATTTTCTCCTTGGCTTCTGGTGGATCCTCAAAGACCCCCAATGACATTTTCCCTACAATTATCAATTGTTTGTCAGTATGAGATATTAATAAATAAACATTAATCACAATATTAGGCAAACAATGTTCTTGATGTCTGAATCTAAATCACAGAAAGCTCTAATAAAGCAGTTCTCAGTTTCACATTAAACTAAGTTTCAATTTCAAATGGTTATAATAATTTTTGCAAGTTATAGTAGCTGGTTACAGTATATGACATAAAAAGAAAAAAAATCATTTCTATTCTTTTCTTCTTTTTCTCTTTCAACAAAGCTTTTGCACCACACAAATGCATACCAAGAATTTCTCAGGAGGTTTCAAGACCATTGCATACCAAACTTCTTCTCTGTAGATGCTACTGTGTGTCGTGGTCCAAACAGGCCCATAAATGTGGTTGAATAACAATACATTCAAGTGGAAATTACACAAGGGACAGTGACTGTGAGATGTCCTCATGTGTGACTGTCCTTGTCACAAATGAGGACATCTCACAGTGACTGTCCCTTGTGTAATTGCCACTTGAATGAGGACAGTCACTGTAAAGACAACATGATAATGTACACATACAATGAGTGTACATTATCATGTTGTCTTTACAGTGACTGCCCTCATGTTGTATATTCTTCTCTGTAGATGCTACTGTGTGCTAGGGAACTTCTTAGAACTATTGGTATATTCTTAGAGCTTGTTACACCTGGGATATTCTTCTCTGTAGATGCTACTGTGTGCCGTGGTCCAAACGGGCCCATAAATGTGGTTGAATAGCAATACATTCAAGTGGCAATTACATATATTATAATGTATCTATCTAGTCCTCATGACTGCTCATAACAGTACAAGTGATATTTTTTTGGGAGTGGGGAAAGGTTCAAGACTTTCACCTGTATGAAGAATCCTTTCTACCTAACACAAAAATGCACCCCATAAAACATCTGATTGGTTCGAGTATCTTTGAACTATTTGGGTCTATTGACAACACTAGACCAGTGTATACATAATGACTAATTTCATGCAAGACAATGTGATGCAGAGTGGTCAGCAAGAAACTTGGTCTTAAGCCCCAACCCACTTCAAGACACCAAAATGTTACACCTAAGAAATTTAGCCTCTGATTCTATCAGACTAGTTTAAAATCTCTGTACTAGAGGGACTTCAAAGGTTTCAAGATACTTCTAACACCTTATTGACTCAATCCCAACCAAGACCAAATTTCCTTTTAGGGACAAGTTCCCTGATTTTCTACCAAAAGAGACTTTATTGATCCTAGGCTTTGCCAACCCAATCAAACATTTGAAAACTCTTAAGATTCCCTAAAACATGCAGAATCATGCATTGGTTGTGTTCCAAACAACCCAAGACATCAAAATCACAAATAGACCTAGTGACTCTAGTAGGTCTCCAAAACCTGTTCTGCAGCAATAACTCTTCAATTTGACAAAGGACCTTATGAACTTATATGTTTTTTGAGTACCCTTTTTGATGTTCTAACAATCCTCCAACTCCCAGACCCTGACTCCACTCCAGCATATCAATGTCCTTATTGAGTCCGCAGACCTAATGCATGCCTTTGGGTGTGGGTTCCAAAACAAGGCATTGAAAATGGGTGCATGAAACCAAGATCAGAGTTTGAAGATGTCCACCATGCTCTAAAGATCTAGATTCAACAAGGTTTGAGGTCCTTTACTTGCCGCTACCCTTTGATCTTGCATAATCCATCAACTCCTAGTCAAGAACATTGAGATTCTTGACCTAGGGCTTGCTCTCGAAATTCTCTGACATTTGTGGCTGTCCTGGATGGAGGCGGTGTTGTCATATCATCATGGAAAGGAGCTGAAGAATAAAATTGTTAGAGCATGCATAAATATAGAACGCGTGGACTAGCATGGACAAGATTGTTAGAGCATTAAAAAAAAAGATTGTTCGAGCATGTATTGTCAATGATTATGATCATTCCTATATATATTCAGTGGAAAACACAAGTGGGGAATGGAACATGTGATCTACCTGAACCACTTGCAATACCGGCCTCATCATGGGAATGGGGTTCAAAATTACGCAAATAAATCTGTAAAGACAATGCATCCATATTTTAATTAATGTCATAAAAGAGCATAACATAAAAACCATTATTGAACTCTTGTAATAATTAAAAATTTCATTAATACTTACTTTAAAGTTTTCAGAAGTGCGCAACAACTCAGCTGCCCTATCTTTTATTTCCTGAGTCTGAGGATGTATGGATACCAAACGTAGAAGTTCTTTCCCAATTTTCTTTAGCAGCTTTTTAATGGAACCGATCGGGTCATCGATCTCTGCTAAATCAATAAAAAAAGGGTCCGCAAGGGGGGACTCCTAAGGGACTGCAGGTTGCTTTCCCTCTCTCCGACCACCGGCCCTCTGTGACAACAATAGTATTAGTATTATCAAAATTACTCCAAAACAATGAAGAAAATAACATTTAAAAAAATAACATTTTGCTTCTATCTAGTTTGCACAATTACAATGAGTTTTACCTGCTCATGTGTAGATGAGCTAGGAATATCGTCACCATCACCTTCGGGGGGTTGCTCCATATTGTGCCCCTGTGTCAAAGATCAAGTATTAAAATGTTAGCCAAAAATTTAATAACTAAATGGTATGTTGGAGTCATTGATTAGAAGTTGGTTTAATAGTATGTACCACCCCCATGATAGTAGCCTCGTTTGTATCTATGCGGTTCAAATTGTAATCAATAAGCAGCTCTTCCCCTGCACGTATTGATTTTATCGCACAGATGAATACATGATTTCCCTCGCGCGCCTCAAATATGCAATTGGGTTGCTTTATAGTTGACCCAAGTCGTGTACTATTTATAAAACCCACAATATTCCCTGTTGCTTTTGGCCTTCCATCAATGTATATAGCCACACTTTTACTTTGATTATTGTCTTGCTGTTGTATATAATTTGCCGAGAGTGCATACCTACGCATACTTTTTTAATATTGAACAATATGCATCCAACTTTTGTAATCGTAACATAGTCCAACATACTCCATCAATTCAGAAACTTTGTTGTAAGACACCTTTATGCCATCCATAGAAAATAGGCCCAAACCATGTAATGATGATGGTGCTATGCGATATATCCTCTCATTAACACAAAAATTAGTGTTTATTGGAGGAAGTTCCTTGGGTACCCAATGTTTCTGTAGATGTTGGTACCTCAAGGGCACCTCGATGTCGCCTTTCATCTCATCATCATAAGAACATGACCCCCCTTGAGCAAGGAAAAATTTCATGTGTTTATTGAATTTCCTTCTAGTCCTTTGACCTCTAGTTAATCTCCCTATTCTAGATAAACTGCATGTCTCACTTTCCTCTTCTATTCCTATATTTCCCTCACTCAAGGAAGACACTTCTGACAAATACCTATTTGCTGGTACCTGCAAATGGGAGAGATCTTAGAAGACATCAATCTTACTATTGATAAGTGTATTAAATAGACTTTCTATAAGGTGTATTGACTTATAGCTGTCGATCCATGAGACTGTGCGGGATGCTCTTGAAAGGGGTTCAATTTCCTGCAAATGTAATTCAATTATCGTGAGCATAATCACATCATAATCATAATCACATCCATCATAAGCATCACATAAAAATTAAAAATATTAAAACGTACACATTATAACACTTAAATCAGGCTCACATTATAAGCCTGCTAGGGAAGTAGGCCTACTGAAGGGCTAAAATTGGGTTTTTGTATCAGCTGATGAGTTAAGGGCTTAGTAACCTTGGGGACATGCTATTTGAAGTTGTTTGATGTGTGTGGTGGAGGTGGAGGAAACACCTAGTTAAGGTGAAGTCAAGTTTGGAGCCTATTGAGGCATTGTGAGCATTTGATAGTTTTTTTATTAGATTGCTTGGATGAATCCATTGGATGGATTGAGGGACATTGGGATTATTCTAAAGATGTAGAATGCTAAGGTGGCATAAGGATTTGGTGTGCACTCTGATAGGTTATGGAGTTGGCTTGGATCAAGGAGTGATCTTATGAAGATGCTTGGTTGGTGTTGTGAGAACACTTACAAATGCTTTTGACCTGAAAGAAAATAAGGCTCAATGCATTCATGCATCAATATGTGTTTTAAATAGTTTTATTTAATTAATTTAGATTAATAGTTAATTTAGATTAGCAGTATTCTATTTGTAGTTGAAACTTGTAGCTTTTAAATAGATAATGAATAAACTATGTAACCATTTAAGACAAATATATTTCTATCAAGAAATGAATATTAAATACATTAAGGATTGATGGCATACCTTTAAATTTCATCATCATCATCCTCATCATCATCATCATCATCATCATCATCATCATCATCATCATCATCATCCTCGTCATCCTCGTCATCATCATCGTCGTCGTCGTCGTCGTTGTCGTCGTTGTCGTCATCATCAACATCATCATCATCAACATCAACATCATCTTCATCATCATCATCAGTAGCAGCATCATCGTCATCATCTTCTTCTTCTTCTTCATGAAAATTTGTCTCAGGAATATCATCCAATAATTGTCGATCGTGATCATCATCTACATCATCTTCTACTTCTTCGGTATCTTCTTCTTCCATTGCATTATACTTTATCGGCCTTCCTCTCAGTTCATGTCTAACAACAAATGACCAACCTGGTTTATGTGAAACCTCTGAGTAAAATACCTGCTCACATTGGCTTGGAAGAACATAGGGCTCATCCCCAACTGGCTCAAACGACCTTGTATTAACCATTGTAAATCCATTATCATGTTCAATAACAGTTCTATTAGGATCATTTGGATTAAGTCGTAGCCTGTACCATTTGACAACGAAGAGTACTAATTTGAAGGAACTAAAGTCGCACTCAAGTATATCATCCAAAATGCCATAGTATTGATTTTTAGACTCTTGAGGATCTAAGTCATTTCTAGATGAAATATTAGTCACTTGAAAGACTGCAGTTATTCTAGAATCACAAGTTTTCTTCATGTCATCCAACACTTTGACGCAAAATTTTTGACCATTACAGAACATACCCTTGTGGTGTTTAACCTGCAATAATATGTGAAACATGTCAAAATTATTATATCGTGAGTTGATAAACATGCGGGTGATTAATAATTTTGTACGTACCTGGAAATCTCTTAAACCATATGCTAAATCTATTTCCCTTTGCGTAACATTAGAATCTCCATTACGATGAGCTTCTTTAACCAATGAAGATACACCTTCCCATGTTAATGTGTGACCAGAATGTTGACATCGTTCAATCCATACCGTCATCCAATCAAGATTGTTTGCAATATACAAATGTAGTGCATCCCACTCTCGAGCAACTGTACAAAAAAAAAATAGACGACTTACAACCGATTTATTTTGAAGATTAAGAAATAATTTATTACAATAACATCTTATAATTTATTACCTGTCACTTTCCTCAATCTACCTTTCCCCATCAAGTACTCCCCTTTGAATTTTTTAAAAGGGTCGAGATCCCAAATGCGATCTACATGGATATTTGAAGCAAACTTAGGAAGATATTCAGTAATGTACACCATAGTCTGGTATACCATGTATCCCTCTACCATAGAACCCTCAGGATGTGCTCTTTGTTGAACCAAAGCCTTCAAAGATTTCAAGTGCCTCTCAACCATCCACATTGACCTAGTGTGTGCAGGTCCACACAATTCAATCTCCTCAACTTGGTGTATGAGGTAGTGTTCTTGTGCATTGAAAAAAGTTGGAGGTAGACACTTTTGCATTTCACACAGTAAATGAGGAATTCTTCTCTTCCAATAGTTTATATCTTCTTTATGGATTTCTTTAGATGACAACCACCTACATTAAGAGATTCAAGTCACAAAAAATATATAAATACGAGACTTTACAAAATAATATACAATAGATTACATAGCAAGAAAAACAAATCGCGAATATAATAAATATATACAACAAATTGAACAGATATTACTGCTTACCTCATGTATTTTCCAAGATCATATATCACTTGTTTGATGTTATTGTTGAAGTGCTCTAGGAGAGATAGAGGTAGCACGTACTGCAGTAATTATAAACCAATCATTTCATTATTTTCTAACATAACATAATGAATAGTACACGTAGTTTATGAATATATTGTAAATACAGAAGAACATAACTTACCTTGATGAAAGTATGCCAATCATGCGTTTTGAGCATGGCCCAAATTCACTTTTCTTTGATATGAGATTCCCAGCAAATCCTGTGGGAAATCAAATTTTTCGTATGACTTCTTTTATGGCATCACTTTGCTGCTCCGTTAATAACCAAGGAAGGGCACTTATATTAATCTGATCTCTATTGCTATTTGAGTGAATGAAATTCTTCAGTGCATGATTGGATTCATGAATGTCATTACAAATTTTGACAATTTTTTCTTTGTCACGCCTTCCATCCAGTATTTTCCACAATGTCTCTGTTATATTCTTTCCAACATGCATAAGATCAAACAAATGCACAATTTGTAGGTCCTCGTAGTAGGGAAACCTACTAAATTGTCTGGGATAGCTTTTTAGTCCCTTTGGAAGGTTGTCAGTAGTGCCTTGACGACCTTCATGATCATCAATTACATAATTAGTAAACAAAAATCACAATAGAAATATATAAATTACAAACATAAACCATTAAGTGGAACGACATTACCTCGACGATTAATTCTATTATATTCCAACTTCCATAGGCGAGGTGTCATTCTTCGTGGCTTTGATGTAGTCTCTTCTTTCCCATTGAAAAGATGTTTTTCCATACTTCGATACTTATGATTCCTGTGGAGGAAGTGTCTGTACTCATCAAACACATGCTTTCCTAAACTTTTTGAATGACGAGATTTCATCTTTGGACCACAAACTGGACATGCAAATTTTCCCTTTGTTTGAAGACCTACAAGATAATGATATAATTGGATTATTAAATAAGTTGATTTTTATAATTAGAATTATCATGCGCAACTTGAATTCACTATAACATACCACAAAAATGTGTTAGCCCTGGGGCATCATGTATTGTCCATACAAGTATTGCATGGAATTGAAATTGTCTTTGTCCTATTGGTCTAGACACGTCATACATAGTGACACCGTTCCATAACTCCACCAACTCGTCAATAAGAGGCTCAATATATACATTCATATCTTTAACTTGATATTTACCTACTTGAATGAACAGTAACATTACATAATTATTGTGACCATTTTACTGTAAGATTTGTAAGTACATGTAAATTAATAACTATCAAATGATAAAATACCTGGAACAATCATTGCCAACATAATGTGCTCCCTCTTTATTGACATCCACAGAGGAATGTTATTGTTGATAACAAAAACAGGCCACACCGAGCAAACAGATCTCATCTCTCCAAATGGATTGACACCATCTGTTGCCAATGAAAGCCTGAGATTACGAGGTTCTTCTTTGAAGTGTTGCCACTTTTCCTCTATGTGCATAAATGTCGAACCATCTGCAGGGATTCGAATAATGTCATCTCGACTTCTATTGCGTGCATGGTAATCCATAAATTGTGCCAAGCTAGTACACCTGAATAATTGTCGCATCCGTGGAATAATAGGGATGTAACGAAGAACCTTGTGAGGCACCTTTTTTGTTATTTGATCTGTTCGATATCTACTCGTATGACATACAGGGCATTGTGTTGCAAATTCATGTTCTTTATAATATATAATATGATCATTGGGACAAGCATGTATTGCTTGATACTCCATTCCAATATCTTTCATAATAGCAGATAATTCTCGATATGAGCGAGGTAGAATATTTGATGGTGGTAACAAAAACTCGCCTATCAATCTACAGCAAAAAATATAAGTTGTTAATATAAACAATATTAGTGGTACATTATTCACCCTTTGTTAACTATAAAGACATATATGACATACCTTAACATACGTGACATTGTTATGTTGGATAAACCATTCATAACCTTCAAGTTCAACAACAACAATACAGTAGAGAGAAGAGTTGTTTGGGAGTCTTTGTATAGGGGCTCGTATGCCTTCTCAAGTAGAGGTACATCGAGGCTATCATCATCATCATGATCATATCCGCTTGGACTAAATGTGTCATGGATCAATATATTTATACCATCATCTTCAATTGTGTTTTCTGGCGCATGATCGTCATCTTCCATGGGATCATTATCTTCACCTTGGATATTCACACCCCCATGTTCCTCCATATCATGTACTTCCCTGGGGAGATCAACCTATATAAAATTGATTAACATAAATAAACCATGATCTTCAACTCATCATCAAGTGATTTCATATGTATATAAATTGTTAAAATGATATAATGAACAACTTACCAGTGGATGATAGTCATGCCCCCCTTCAATGTGACCATTCTCCCTACAATGTCTCTTAACTATTTTGATTAGCAGTCTTCTACGGTTTAAGCCCTTACAAATTTTGCAGGGACAATAACATTTTCCATCACCTTTTCTTTTCAAGTTAGACCACAATCTAGCGATTGTCTCCCTATTTTGTTCTTCACTTATATTATCTGACATGATCGTTCTTCGTAGGAAGCAAAAATTGGGCTATGAAAACTTCGGTCTACAACTTTCAGTGACTAAGCAAAATTGTCAAAAGTACACAAATCTTCTTAGACCTAGTTAAATCCTTTAATATTTTAAAAGTCTAGTTAAAATATACATTAGATTAAAAAATATACAATTTTCATGCCTGAGCGCGCGGCTACGACTAGTGCAATGGTCTTCTTGCTTAGCTCTAGAAGCTCTCTAGCAATCAAAACATATAAGCTACAAGGCCTAACAGCAATTTCAAAACATATAAGCTACAAGGCAAGACATATTACATGACATGGAAAAAGGATTAAAATATACATTAGATTAAAATATATACAATTTTCAAACCTGAGCGCGTGGCTATAACTCGTGCAATGGTCTTCTTGCTTAGCTCTAGAAGCTCTCCAGCAATCAAAACATATAAGCTATTAGAATTCATTAACTTTCTGTAATTGGAAAACTCTATTTGATATTAGACTGTAAACTACTACTATTCTCTCCATAAGAACTAAGTACAAAATTCTTTCAAGTTCACATCCATGATTCCCTTTAGATTAAAATATACAGCAAAAATAAGCTAAAAGTCTAGTTAAAATATACATTAGATTAAAAAATATACAATTTTCAAACCTGAGCGCGCGGCTATAACTCGTGCAATGGTCTTCTTGCTTAGCTTTAGAAGCTCTCCAGCAATCAAAACATATAAGCTACAAGGCCTAATAGCAATTTCAAAACAAGGGTCATCAAAAGAACCAAAAACAATGTGTGCAAACAATACCTTGTGAAGTGGTATAGACAATTAGAAGATGCTACTATGTGCTAGGGAACTTCTTAGAACTGTTGGTATATTCTTACAACTTGTTACACCTGGGATATTCTTCTCTGTAGATGCTACTGTGTGCCGTGGTCCAAACGGGCCCATAAATGTGGTTGAATAGTAATACATTCAAGTGGCAATTACACAAGGGACAGTCACTGTGAGATATCCTCATGTGTGATTGTCCTTGTCACAAATGAGGACATCTCACAGTGACTGTCCCTTGTGTAATTGCCACTTGAATGAGGTTAGTCACTGTAAAGACAACATGATAATGTACACATACAATGAGTGTACATTATCATGTTGTCTTTACAGTGGCTGCCCTCATGTTGTATATTCTTCTCTGTAGATGCTACTACGTGCTAGGGAACTTCTTAGAACTGTTGGTATATTCTTACAACTTGTTACACCTGGGATATTCTTCTCTGTAGATGCTACTGTGTGTCGTGGTCCAAACGGGCCCATAAATGTGGTTGAATAGCAATACATTCAAGTGGCAATTACACAAGGGATAGTCACTGTGAGATGTCCTCATGTGTGACTGTCCTTGTCACAAATGAGGACATCTCACAGTGACTGTCCCTTGTGTAATTGCCACTTGAATGAGGAACAAGGAGGAAGTGATACAATAATAGGGGGGTGATCATTTTAAAATGTGTTGGACACAGATATGTCCTCATTTCTGGGTATTTTAGCTCTCTAACAGCTGAATACCAGATTAAATAATAATGACAAAAGAAAAATAAACCCAACGTACTCAGAAATTGTAGCTGTGATTTTGCGAAGGGAATCTCTCTCGGCGTTATTGAAAACACAAATGACAACCCGCTTGATTTCATGGAGGGAATCTCTCTCGGTGCTGTTCAAAACACAAATGACAACCCGCTTTGTTCAAAACACAAATGATAACCCGCTTGATTTCGCGGAGGGAATCTCTCTCGGTGCTGTTGAAAACACAAATGACAACGTTCCTTTTTTTTTGCACTTATATCCCGACCAACATAAGGTCCATTTGTAATACAACATGATAATGTACACTTACAGTGAGTGTACATTATCATGTTGTCCTTAGAGTGACTATCCTCATTTGTTGAAGAAGAAAAGCATTAATGTGGCTGAATAGCAATACATTCAAGTGGCAATTACACAAGGGACAGTCACTATGAGATGTCCTCATTTGTGACTGTCCTTACAGTGAGTGTACATTATCATGGTGTCTTTAGAGTGACTGTCCTCATTTGTTGAAGAAGAAAAGCATTAATGTGGTTCAATAGCAATACATTCAAGTGGCAATTACACAAGGGACAATCACTGTGAGATGTCCTCATGTGTGAATGTCCTTGTCACAAATGAGGACATCTCACAATGACTGTCCCTTGTGTAATTCAAGTGGCAATTACACAAGGGACAGTCACTGTGAGATGTCCTCATTTGTGACTGTCCTTACAATGAGTGTACATTATCATATTGTCTTTAGAGTGACTGTCCTCATTTGTTGAAGAAGAAAAGCATTAATGTGGTTCAATAGCAATACATTCAAGTGGCAATTACACAAGGGACAATGTCATGAGCCGTGACATATTGAACTTAGTATAATAATAAAATGATTAGATGATATATAATAATCTATTATTAACGGTATATAACAATAATATATAATTATTATCAAAAGATAATAATAATATATAGCTAGCATAATAAGTAATATGTTAATTAAATAATATTAAAATATTAATAAATAATATAATTATGATTATAATTATAATATAAATTAATAATAAATAATTATTAATAAATTATATATATTATATTATAATAATATATTAAGTAATAATATTAAATCAATTATTGATATAATAATTTTAATATATAAATAATATTAATAAACCTCTCAATATAAAACAATATGTTATCACTATAATAATATTTATTATAATATTATTAATATTACTAACATCATTAATTATAATATTTAATAATAACAATAACATTAATAATAATAATAATAATAATAATAATAATAACGTTTAAAGCAATATCAAATATCTGTAATCTATATACATCTACATTAAACATCTGCATTATCTATCACGATGAGGAATGAAGAAGTGATACAACAATCACTAGTCATTACACATCGATACCATGAGAGGATGATTAATGAACCAAATACTATGAAGTCAAGATCAACATGATATGAATAAGGGATAGGTCGCTATGTGTTTCAGAAGATGTATTGATAAGCAAGAAGGATAACCATTCATATATTATAAATAATCATTAATTGCACAAGTTTAGACAATGACATATCCGATAAAGCAATATCAAACATGAAGACCCGCTAGCAAATATGCACCATCACTTCCTATGTTATCATGACAATAACATAAACTAGATTGAATTCTACTATCTATATCAATAGACACCACATAGGAGGATATCGACTAAAGGATTGAAAGATTATCGATTGTCTGAGATAAACCACATCTTGTAGAAACACAAAAGCATCAGTGATTATATCACAAGCTATTGATGAATGAGGCATCAGTCATGGATAATAAGTACAATGTATCCTTAAGTATTAACAGGAACGGAAGTCAATTTGAAGATCAAACTCCATTACCAGCAATCAACCAATAAATGGACAATTATTAGAAAATGATATCGACTTATATCAGAGTAGAAAGATTGGATATAATCATAACAATATGGGATAAGGCAAGAGTTAATATCGATTGACTAAATACTAATGATAGTTAGACCAAACTAATACAAACATAATGGATGTTAACTACTGGTTGCACTACCAATTAGGGAAGATTACCTTCATAAAAAGATTTGATATTGAGTCAATCTGGGAGTTATCTATGATCAGAAAATAATGAAATAATATTATGTGAACTGTCGGATTATGGAAAGGTGTGATTAACAAAGGGACATGGAGGAAGAAACAAGACACGTCTCATTCATAGCATCTCTTCATTTGTTAAAGACAATATAAGAATGCATTCTCATCAGTCACTCAAGGCATCATTAGAACTTTATTTACTTATCCATATTTGGATATACTCAATAGAGCATCTGCCTTTGGCAGTTTGGTTTCAAGTTTATCATTGCAGATCAGAGACAACACCATGATTGCACAGATAGAAAGGATAGTCAGAAACAACATCAATATTTGAAGTTGCAAGCATATAATTCAGAATCTGAAATAGCAACATATCACTCATAGCGATATTACACATTTGCATAATTACATCATCATATCAGACACAACAAATACATTGCTGTAAGCAATACTTATTGATTGTATATCGATATTGTTTATATCAGACATAGCATCATTATACTATCACTATAAGTGATAGGAAACATCATATTCATAGCATATTTCATATCATTATATCCGACAGTGCTATTAAACATATTGGTATCAATATCATCTTGCACACATATTGTGATTGAATCTGAAATAGCGGTTGATATCTTAAGTAACCTCCATTACTTAGTTTAATTGTAAGTATCTGATAGAGTAAGTCTGAGAAGTGGAGTAATTGTTCCTGTTTTCCAAGTTAGCCAAAAAGGGGACATTACAGACAATCACTGTGAGATGTCCTCATGTGTGACTGTCCTTGTCACAAATGAGGACATCTCACAATGACTGTCCCTTGTGTAATTCAAGCGGAAATTACACAAGGGACAGTCACTGTGAGATGTCCTCATTTGTGACTATCCTTACAGTGAGTGTACATTATCATGTTGTCTTTAGAGTGACTGTCCTCATTTGTTGAAGAAGAAAAGCATTAATGTGGTTCAATAGCAATACATTCAAGTGACAATTACACAAGGGACAATCACTGTGAGATGTCCTCATGTGTGACTATCCTTGTCACAAATGAGGACATCTCACAATGACTGTCCCTTATGTAATTCAAGCGGAAATTACACAAGGGACAGTCACTGTGAGATGTCCTCATTTGTGACTGTCCTTACAGTGAGTGTACATTATCATGTTGTCTTTAGAGTGACTGTCCTCATTTGTTGAAGAAGAAAAGCATTAATGTGGTTCAATAGCAATACATTCAAGTGGAAATTACACAAGGGACAATCACTGTGAGATGTCCTCATGTGTGACTGTCCTTGTCACAAATGAGGACATCTCACAATGACTGTCCCTTGTGTAATTCAAGCAGCAATTACACAAGGGACAGTCACTGTGAGATGTCCTCATTTGTGACTATCCTTACAGTGAGTGTACATTATCATGTTGTCTTTAGAGTGACTGTCCTCATTTATTGAAGAAGAAAATCATTAATGTGGTTCAATAGCAATACATTCAAGCGACAATTACACAAGGGACAGTCACTGTGAGATGTCCTCATTTGTGACTGTCCTTACAGTGAGTGTACATTATCATGTTGTCTTTAGAGTGACTGTCCTCATTTGTTGAAGAAGAAAAGCATTAATGTGGTTCAATAGCAATACATTCAAGTGGCAATTACACAAGGGACAATTGATCACTGTGAGATGTCCTCATGTGTGACCTTTGTGAAGGCAAGTGCCAATTTGTACCCAAGTTACCAATATTGTGGCAAAAGTGGGAATGAAGCATTTAGGGGTCAAATTGGGCAAAGAAGTGTAGAAGTGGCCTATGTGAGGTCTAAATAGCCTAACTAAGTCATGGTTAGGGTCTTATGGTGTTTGAACAATAAGTTTTGAACCAAAATCCCAAAGGTTGTAACAAGTTGTCAATGTTGTCATTCACAACATTGACAACATTTGTGCAAGGGAGCATTTTCGAGTAAGATGGTTATGTAACTATATGAAACCATTGAATTAGGCATCAGATCAACTATAAGAGGCCTCCATCGATCTGTGCAAAAGGTTGTGGGGAAAAACATTTGGAATTAAGAAGATTTGTAGAGTAACACGGTTTTAGTGAATTCTTGAGTTTTTTTGTTTCTTTGTTTTCAGTTGATTAATGGATTAGATAGCTCGCAGTGTCTATTGGAAAAGTTAGTAAAAGTTGTTTTTTTATTCTGTGTTGTGTTTTTTTTGAGTTTTGAAGCATTCCAACTAGTTTGTTAATTCTTTTGTTAAGTACCCTATCATTGGTTTGAACCAGGTAGGTTGAACAAATGGAGTCTTAGCTCATCATTCCATTGTCAATTTTGTACGGGCTCTTGGAATGGGTGAGGAGACTCCATGTACTATATGTTTGGAAGGAGGGGCCCTGGGAAGCTCATTTTCTATGTTTGCAATGATGTCCTAGGTGAGTCAGTTGAGCACAGTTAGGGATGACAAATCATTACAAGAAGATTACAACAAGTTGAATGCATTGGTTGCTTCAACTAAAATCTCATGGAGAGGTAGACACACATCTAAAGAAGCCCCAAGTCAAATTAGAAGATTGGGTGAGTTTCTTTGGCTGCTAAGAAAACAAACTCTTAGTCAGACTATCCAAGTTGTGTCAAAATACTTGTTTTCAGGCATGGCTGTAGCAGTTGGTGTACAAAATATCTAGGAGGAGAAGACCTTAGATATCTTGGAGTTCTCAATAAAGGGCATCTGAATCCTAAGCCCTTTAGGTGGCTTAATATAAACAAAAAGGCTTGACAAAGGCCTAATTGCTAGCAGCCTATTTTTGGGTGCAATTGGCATGGTTTGATGAACCGGATTGAAGTACTGATGAAAAGTATAGGTGAAGGAGTAATATTGAAACCAATAGAGGTCCTAGTGGCCAGCCTCTCCATGGAGTAAAGTTCTAGTTGAATGTGTTTCAATTTGTGAAGACAAGACTAGGAGTGTCCTAGTAGCTAGATTGGTATTGAGCAGAGTTCGTTGTATTTCTTGTTGGTGTGCACTAGTTGAAGGAGTGGGATCTTGGGTAGAGATACCTAAAGAGTGTAGGGATAGTTAAGTACCCTATCAAGTCAAAACATTGGCCTAAAGAGACCCTAGTGAAGGATAGGGAGTGAGCAAGACAAAGTGTTACATCAATTAACAAGATCATTTTTTGGTAATTGTGTACATTATCATGTTGTCTTTACAGTGACTGTCCTCATTTGTTGAAGAAGAAAAGCATTAATGTGGTTCAATAGCAATACATTCAAGTGGAAATTACACAAGGGAATATCACTATGAGATGTCCTAAGTGTGACTGTCCTTGTCACAAATGAGGACATCTCACAGTGACTGTCCCTTGTGTAATTGCCACTTGAATGAGGACAGTCACTGTAAAGACAACATGATAATGTACACAAGTACCGTGAAGGTAGTCGCAAGTTAGGGCTGTTTCATTGCATACCCGAAACAATGAAGACATTACAGTCCACAAAACGTTTGTGCTTGAAAGATGAACAGATAAAATTAAACTTCTAAATAACCAAAGCCGCTAACAATAAATTCAACACAGATATGCCCTCATTTCTGGGTATTTTAGCTCTCTAACAGCTGAATACCAGATTACATAATAATGACAAAAGAAAAATAAACCTAACGTACTCAGAAATTGTAGCTGTGATTTCACGGAGGGAATCTCTCTCGGCACTGTTGAAAACACAAATGACAACGTTCTTATTTTTTTTGCCCTTATATCCCGATGTGATTTCGCGGAGGGTTACGGTGCTGTTGAAAACACAAATGACAACGTTCCTTTTTTTTTTTGCCCTTATATCCCGACAACATCGCAATTGCAAGTTAGGGATGTTTCACTGCATACCCGAAACAATGAAGACGTTACGGTCCACAAAATGTTTGTGCTTGAAAGATGAACAAATAAAATTAAACTTCTAAATAACCAAAGCCGCTAACAATAAATTCAACATAGATATGTCCTCATTTCTGGGTATTTTAGCTCTCTAACAGCTGAATACTAGATTACATAATAATGACAAAAGAAAAATAAACCCAACGTACTCAGAAATTGTAGCTGTGATTTCGCGGAGGGTTACGGCGCTGTTGAAAACACAAATGACAACGTTCTTGTTTTTTTTGCCCTTATATCCCGATGTGATTTCGCGGAGGGTTACGGCGTTGTTGAAAACACAAATGACAACGTTCTTGTTTTTTTTGCCCTTATATCCTGATGTGATTTCGCAGAGGGTTACGACGCTGTTGAAAACACAAATGACAACGTTCCTTTTTTTTTTTGTCCTTATATCCCGACAACGTCGCAATGGCGACGTTGCCAAATGTATTGTCGTCGCAAATTGCGACGGTGTCGGGCTATATCTGAAAAAAAAAGCCAAAACCGCATGACATTTGCCTGTCATCGCAAATTGCCGTCGCAATTTCACCCCAAATGTATTAGTGAGTTAACAAAAGTTATTTAATTGAACACTGCTTGTGAAGTTTGGGAAAAGTTAAAAGAAATCTATGAAGGAAATGATAGAGTCAAATTTTCAAAGAAGTTGATAGCCAAGCATATATATGAAAAATTGAGAATATAATGTGTAGATATAGAAAGATACTTTTAGAGAGTTGATAGTGCAGTAAATGAAGTCAAAAATCAAGGAGGCACTCTGACAAATGAACATGTTTTTTTATTAATGAAAAAGTAGGTTTTGAGGAGGACCTGAAACTCATTACAAGAAGATTTTGAGGGGGATCTGGAACCCTACTGAGAATAAATGTTGCAACATGTAGAGAAAAAGCATACCAGTAGCCCAAATCCAACAAATAAACATTAACTAGAAATCACATGGCATACAAATTACCAACTACTCCAAGAACCCAACACACAAGGCCAAAGCCTTAAATCAAAGAGTTTATCTCCTAAGCAAGGAGAACCATGGGATTTTTAAGTATCCCCAAACCATAACATTGGGTTTTAACATGGCTACCTCTGCAATGTCTTCAACCTCTTTATAACTTCACATGTCCAGATTCTATCTCCTAACAATTCTATCCCTGTTAGGAGATATAATCTGATTATTACAAGCCGCTTCTCAGGAGCACTAACATAATACAATTTCCACTAGATTACTCATAACTGACATAAATAATTGAATTTCCGTACGCGCTCTTAACCATAATATTAGGACACCATAAGGAACATGTTTTCAATGCCGCATAACCTCATTTGAATTTCTCCATGTGCGCTAATTCAAACACTGTCTGCTTTTCTACTAATCTTCAGTAAAATCAATGTGTTGACATCAATGAAAAACACAGTCATGAATGCAACATGCTACTGTTCTAACAATGCTAGAATGCTCCTCCATAGGACATATTTAACATTCATGCTTAACATTTTGAAGTGAAATTTTTCATTTTTATGTTCTTTTTGCATCTTTTTAAAAAATAAATAAATTATTGGATAACTTTTTGCATCTTTTCTATTTTAGTTCATATAGAACTATATCACATTGCCGAGATGTTTGTGAGTTGCATTGACATCCTTAGTTGAGATACTTATATTTGGACCAAAAACACTCTCATATATACTTCTCATTTTTATATTTAGAAACTTCATTTTCCTTATTTGGAATTAGATATCTTTACCAATTTAACTGATTGAGATATTTGAATGAATGAAGTGGGACTAGCTTTCAAAGGAACACAATTTTCCTTTTATAGAGTTACATTTCCTCCATTACATTTTGTGGAATTGGACGTGAACACTACTTATGCATTATTTCTAAAGAATTCTTTATCATTCCTTCATGTAGTCATGCCATCCATTTAGAAATAATATGTCACCCTTTAACTTAATTTTCTATACATCATTTCTTTAATTTGTCTTATTACTTTTAAAATGCGTTTATTATCCTTTTATTAATTTAGCTTCTAGTCTTATTCTAACTACTAATGATGTTCCTTTTCATGTATGTGATGGTGACTTAGATCTGCCTATGTCACTCTATGCCTTTGATCCCTCTTATAAAATGTCTTCTATTTCATAAGATACTTTGTTTCAAGAGGATGAAATCATTGATACTTTTCTTAATGTTACTCTATCATCTCTTCATTCTAGTGAATGGTGAATCTCATCTCATATATGATCTCTCACAGGTCGATGTTGAGCACATTCCTTAAACTAATTCTTCTACAAGTTATAATAAGTCCATGAATGTGATTGTTGGGAAACTTGCAAAAGGAAGAGAACTTTGGAAGGCTGAAAACCACTTTTTGTGTTGCATAATAGAGAGAGAAAAAGGTTGAGTTAGAATATTAGAAAACTATTTGTATTCCATTTGAATTATTAGTACTTTTGGTGGCGCTTTATTGGGGTGATTTATGAGCTAGTACAACACTTCAAAAACAAAATAGAGACACACAAAGAAGACTTAAAAACACCTAAACACAAGCAAATTCAAAATAAAAGCTTAGTTTGATATGAGGTGCTTCTAACAAAAATATGCATCTTCCTTGTTGATGCAATTATTTAATAGGAATCTTGTTATGGATATATTCTACAAGTCTATGTTAGAAAAAACATTGGAGAAAAAGGGAAAAAATATTATCTTGACGAATTTAACCCTACATGATCATCATCAAAAGACATATAGAAGAATAATGATCACTTAAAAAATAAAGATGCTCATAACTCAATTGATAACCAACATCATCTTTGACATAAAACAGATATATAAAAGAACAAAAGAAAAAAAAGTCTTTTATATTAATAAGATAATTGAATTTGAAAAACATTTTATGTTAGAATACAACACTTTCACTAATATCTATATTTTCGTAGTCCTTGTTCAAAGAAGAGGGTACTAATAATATAAAAGAAAGAATTCATCATCAAAATTGAAACCAACAAAGAAAAGAACTTAAATAAATAAATTAATTGTCCTTGAATATCTTTGACCTCGTAGGCATTCAAACCTTTCATGGATTTAATGTCATATTGTCCTATTTTCAAAATGTGTGATTTTTTTTCCTCATAAAAGTCTCTAGAACATTTATAGAGTTGTGCACACTTCCAACTCTAATTAATAAATTGTTTGTTTCGTCGCCTATTAATTCCAGGAGTCTCTTCCGTGCAAGTCAAATTGAAACACCTGCTCCTCCATAAGACCACATCCTCTAAATAAATGATTCTATCCGTAGAGCAATTAAACAAAATCAGATTAATGAAGTTAAGCGACGACGCCACCGTTTACTTGGAGAACGACTTCGATACCGAAACAGCGTAGTTTTCCTCATGGTCTATTAGGAAGAATGTTAGGTACTTAGCAATCTATGTAAATATTAATTCGGGAAACTGGGGAATATTCAACAAATCTCAGTGAAGATCACATTCGGAACTTTAATTTAATGACGAATTGATTCTTCCTTTCGTTTCCGAATCCATCAAAAATACTTTCTGCAGATGCACAGGAGTGTATATACACAAAGTATACCGCATTCCCTTGTCCAGAGTTTACAGACAGAGGATAATGCATTCTCATTCTCTGCCCTATTTGACTGTACATGTGATCGGAACTCATTATTAGCAATGTTGCGAAATATTGTAGAATGCAGTCGGCCTTTTCCAGAATTTGACAGCTAGACTAGTTTAGAATGTAATTGAAAGGAGGGTTTAGCAGATGGTAACATTTTGAGGTGATACTTTTTGCTGTGGTTTTTAAATGGAGTCGATATGGAGACGGGAGGGTTTGCCAGAAGCGAAAGATATCTTTCTGGCGATCTACTTTGCTCTTGCGTTTATCGTCGTCAGATTTCTTCTTGATTCTCTGCTTTATAAGGTAACTTTTGTTTTCAGATTTAAGTGTGATTTTGGATCCGATCTGACCAAGTTGCTGTATGGTTGAATTTGAGTAGTATTGAAGTTCTTTATGTCTGTTTTATCTATTTTCTTGGAATTGATATTGAACAGCATGGATGTTTTTCTCATCTTTTAATTTTTCTAAAATGACCATTTGTCCTGTCTTTCGAGTCGTCAAACGTAAAGGAATTAGTATCTTGTCCACATTCGGATTTTAGTTGAGTATTCAAATTCATAGGTCTAGTGTTTCTGCCATAATTTTTAGTGGGTTCTTGTGATCACTGCTCATGAGGTATGGGTCAATAAAGATTGAATTAAAATTATACAGTTAAATCCTCATAAAACATCAAATAAAGATGTTCTTTATAAAACATCAAATAAAGATGTTCTTGATTCATAGAGAATTCAAATGCGAAGCATGTGCACCTGTTTCTTTATGGCCTTGAAATAAGGAAAGATTATCATGAGTATTCAAATTCAATTGCAGATTTAAAACTTGCAAGTTCAGCACTTCTGCCCCAAGGCTTACAAAAGGTCTTTTTGATTCAGAATTATATAGAATTTTAGATTGTTTCCCTACTTCTACAGTCAGGATTTGTATTTTCTCTTTGAGACCCAGGCTTCTAGCCTTGTGTAGTGGTTGTAACGAGTTACACTTGGGATATTAATGTTGGAATTGAATCCACTCTTTTGCCCTAAGGGACAATCTTCATCTATAGCTGTGCGCTCAACTGTCCACAACTATTCACAGATAAAAAGGCTGGAAGTCAGAAATTGATTTTTCCACTGAAGGTAATCTAAGATTTCTGTGGTCAAGTGAATGTTTGAAGGGAATGAATCAAGCTCGGTAAACACTTATGTTGGACACAAAGAATGGTGAGATGAGAGTAGTCAAAAAGGCGGTCAGCAAAGACCTTGTTACCACAGAATGAAGGTTAGATATCATACCGACAAACAAATCTCTTTTGCAATAAAATGTAATGGAGAGGCAACCATCTTAATCATGGCAATCAGATGAATGAGGGTGGGGCTGTATAAATAAGAGATTAATGGAGAAGGTTCTCATTCCTTCGAAATGAAACTATTAGGTTGAATATTTTGATAGGCAAGATATCCCTTTTCTTGACTAAACCCAATGGAGTGGTACTGAAAAATCCATTTCCTTTCTTTGCACTGAAAAGAACCAACATTTTAACCGTTGAGGATGATAGACCAAAAATAAATTCATAGGACTGATTTGTGATTGCATTGCATCATAATTTTCAGAGTCATACACACAGAATTTACTTCTTAGGCCACAAGAATATGAAATATTAAAGAAATTTTACCGAGGCAGCATGCTGATGGAAATGGTTTCTTTTAGGCATGTGCTTATTATGTGCATTGCTGCATTGAAAGAGTCCATTGCAGTGTATGTCGAGCCTTTGAGGTTATCTACATTTTAAGTTGACATTCAACAATTGTCAGCATATATTAAAGCTGTTGGACATATTTAATTTTATATATTTTTTTTCAAAAGGAATCCAACCAACAATAGGAGACCAGAAACCGAAAAGGTAATTAAAGATCAATCTCATCTTTTGTTTCTACCGCTGGACCGCCCAAAAAAGGAAAGACACTGCTTACTAATTTATGCTCGTAATGGCTCTGCTTTATTAGCTGCAAAGATGTTTAGTCCAAGTGACAGAAATATTAGATCCCTTGAACGATGCACATGATTAAGTTGCTAAAATAAAAGTGAGGAGATGACCATAAGTGATTATGAAGAAACAGAAGTAATAGAGAATGAAACTCAAAATACCTATGCGGAGGAGCAAGAACAACAATAGATCCTGACTGTCTTCCTTGCTAGCCTACAAAGAATCACCCGACAGTAGATTTTGAGGGCAAAGGGCAAATTGAATGGAAAAATGGTGTTGTCCTTATTAATGTATGCCAAGTTAAATGTAGAACCCAACAAGAGAAAGGGAAATGCAATGTCTAGTTGATGATATAAAGATATTTTCAAGGACCCTACAACACATGCTTTCATTAGGTAAACAGAAATAACTCATCATTGAGTTAATCTGAACGCTGAACTAGTCATTATTCCTTGTTGTAGGTATCATAAGCTATCTAAGGACGGAGCCAAAAATATAATCCGAGAGCTATTGGATAAAGGGCGTATGGCATTGAGGATGAATCCTTTTGCGTCTGTACTGCTGCTGCAAGGAAGAAAAATGATTCATTCCGTACATCATTGATCATCAAGAATTGAATAAAGATAGATATTTGATATTTCATTTCAAGGATTGATAAACAATTTGTTGAATTTCAACAGTATAGCAGAATTTAAACTGATGTTTTACTATCTTGTTTTCATTGGATAAGGGTGAGGGAAAGTGACCAATACAAGACAGCTTTCAAAACTCATTAAAGTGTTATAAATTTGGGCGGCACCTGAAGAGCACTGCTTCAATCATCTTTCAAGTACAATAAATTGGCAAAGTTGCATGGACATGGATACAAATGCAGATACTGATACAGTATTGGATACAGATATGGCCATTTATGAAGACTCCCAATATGGATACAATTGGATACGTTTCAGAAAAACACTTGCACATATTTAACACATTTTTCTAAGTTATTAGAGAAGAGTTTCATTTATTTAAAAGCAAAATAGGCACATAATTGCTACATACATAATTATAAATTTATTTAACAATTTACAATATGCAGAAAACATTAGAGTTGCATTGGAAGATAACCTAAAAATGGGTCATTGAAATATAAAAATGTTTCATTTGTCTTCCTCATTTGGTTTAGGTTTTGTTTATATCAAAAAAGAAATAGAATTAAAAAATTGCATGATTGAAGTCTTCTTAAATTAGGTTTAGGAAGATTTACATCAAATTTTTAAAAATTAAAATCACACAGTATGCAACACGGTTGGAAAATCAAGGTTTTTTGGGCATATGTGGGTATGGTATCCATCGTGTATTCACATCCTATCCATATCTATATCTGATATGGATACAGGGATATGTGCACCTTGGGAGGGGCAGAAGTGTATCCAGCCACTCTGTAAATTGGAATTCAAGCTTGATTGAAGTTTGTTTCTTTGATTGTGTTCCTTTTTAATCAAATTCAGGGATATATATTTGATATACTTGAAGATTGCCTATAACTCTTGTTGTAAAATTCTTTATTTGCAAAAACTCAAACTGTAATTTTGCAAAGACTGAGCTTGTGTACTTGGGATGCAATTATTAAGTAGGGATTGAAATATGACCTGGCTAAGGTTCAAGCTATCGTTGATTGGTCTTCTCTGAAGATTGTGATTCAATTGGAGGAATTGAATGACCCATGCAGTTTCTATAATAATCTGTCATTTGTTTTGGAAGCTTCAAGTCATCCAAACTGAACTAACAAATAAACTATCGAAATGGAAAAATGAGTACGAGGCAAAACTTCCAACAAATGAAAAAGTAATTATTTTTAAGCATTCAACCTCATGCTTGCACTTCTAGAAATTTTGCAGCCATTTGTAGTGTAATGTGATGCTTTTAGGAACTATCATGGGGACAATTGCAATGCAAAATCAATAGATAATCTGTTTTTAATCAAAACATTATGACAAAAGGGGAGGTTTTGATGCATGCTGGAGACAAGTTCAGGTAGTAAATGTTGGGACTTATCACTCAAAAAGGCCACCAAATTCCTAAGCGTTTCTCATTGCAGGAGAACTTGAGACCAATAATCAAAGTGGGTAAGCATGTTAGATAATTTCATCTTTTTAATTTATTATAAGAAGGGTATGAAAAATGAGGTGGAAAATTATCTATCTTGACTCCATAGTTACTGGAAAATCTGTAAGTAAAGCTGAATGTGAATACAAAATATAGTCTAAATCCTGAAAATGCCAAGGATGAGAAGGTGTCTGCTTGAAGTAACATGGAGATGGCAACAAATACAATTTTTCCGATTATATGATTTTCTATATGGCCCTCATATGTCTTGTACCTGATAATAGTTTCGCTGTAGCCGGATATCATTTTTCATGCACTATTGGTGCTCTTGGTTTTTTTAATTACAACATAAAGAGAACTCTCTTGGAAGGAGTTCAAAAACTTGTTTTGAATTAAGTTTTAACATGGGGGGCATGTGAAAGGAATAAATTGACTGTTAAAAGTCCAGGTTTCCCTAGTCAGTGGGAGAAAAGAATTATATCCATGTTGTCATTGGTAGGATGATTGACATGGTCATTTTTGTTAGAATTTCACTGATAAAGCTTCATAGATTTTGTGGGGTTCACGCAACATATATACATATCATATGAGTCTACACAGAATGTATTTTGCTCTTTATATTTGAGTTAAGCGACTCTTGACCCAGAAAAAGGGAAAGTTAAAAGAGCCCACTCAGGAACACCCTTATTTACTCGAGGAGTTCTCGTATCAACAAGCTGAAGTAAATGAAGGCTTAAAAGTTTTAACTTTCTTTCAATTTTCCCAGCATTATGCTCTCAATTGATTATATATTTTAAAGACTTTTAGAAAAATCCCATAATCCACAGATTTTCTTCTCTTTCCATCTTTCAAACTGCCTCACTTTAAATTTTTCTATACGGGCCAAATGCCATTTTGCCTTGCCTTTAGGATTACCTTTCATCAAGCATTATACACATAATAGTATGCATAAATTGGAAACACTCAAAAATAATTTTCCTGTTATTGTGGCACTCTCATTTGTATTTTTCCTGTAACCCAATAGGATTGATGAAGGAAAAATACAGAAACAGAAGATGAAGCTCAGCATCTTGGGTTAAAAAGCCATTATCACTGGACAATGACCAGTTCTAACTCGTGAATTCAGATTCTGAAAAGCTACTGCAAGCTTCATTTTACCTTTAAATTTATCAGCAAAGCAAATAAAAAAATAGAAAGAAAGTCTTCTCAGCAAACTGTTTCCTCTTTTGATAACGTTATGTAGAAGAGCTTGAGAGAGGACACTTCTTGCAACTTGACAATCTGTTCCCTCTTTTGATAACGATATGCAAGAAGAGCTTGAGAGAGGACACTTCTTGCAACTATGTTGAGTGCAGGGATACCTGGGCCAAAAGAACAGAACAAGCTGATCTTGCATCCTTCCTAAATTTGCAAACAGTCTACCTTTGGATCCTGATTTGATGCAAAAAGAAAGTAAGGGAAGCAAAATATAATTGGTCTGCCTCTTGTGCCTTGCCTTCAACCTTCATGCATCAATGATCAAATTGTAGAAAATAGAGGCATAATGAAATTAAATGGTGATTTCAATTAGAGTGCGAGTAAGTTTATCAGTTAATATTAGTTGCACTGCTACCCCATGGGGTGAAATTCTGTGAACTAAAAGAGGTCTAAATTTAAAGCTTATGTCAAAGCAACAATAGTCAAGTGTCTAGTTTAAGTTTTCTTTGAACTTCACTGATCATCAGCTGATCTTGCAGAACAACAGTCTACCTTCCTAAATTTGCAAACAGTCTACCTTTGGATCCTGATTTGATGCAAAAAGAAAGGAAGGGAAGCAAAATATAGTTGGTCTGCCTTTTGTGCCTTGCCCTCAACCCTCATGCATCAATGATCAAATTGTAGAAAATAGATGCATAATGAAATTAAATGGTGATTTCAATTAGAGTGCGATTAAGTTTATCAGTTAATAATAAATATTAATCGCACTGCTACCCCATGGGTTGAAATTCTGTGAACTAAAAGAGGTCTAAACTTAAAGTCTATGTCAAAGCAACAACAGTCAAGTGTCTAGTTTAAGTTTTCTTTAAACTTCACTGATCATCAGCACCACTATCTTCTTCCTCCTTGGAGGAGTCTAGAAGTGATAAAGGGTGAATGGTTTTTTCAGATATCTTAGGATGGTCAAATTCAAGCAACCAGCTATAATTATCTGAATCTTTTGAAGGTTCCTCATCCAACTTTTTAACTACACAATGTAATTTTACACCTCCATGTATCTGTCTGATATACAGCTTTCTGCATCTCTATTTATTATTCTGAGAAGTAACTATCCAGGTTGTTGTGGTCTTAATGGAGGAGATAAGTTCTACATTGGACAGCATCCCCGAGTAGATGTATTTACAGACATTGTTGAAATACCTTTTTAAGTTTTGTGTAAACTCTTTCCCCCCGATTAATGGGATGGTTGAAAAAAGAAATTTGAGATTCTCAGCTACGTGGACAATACTACAAAGTGGCTTTCGTAAGCTTAATTTTGGTGGTGCCTCTTGGGGTGATCCAGTGTTGGCTGTTGTTGGGCCCCATGTCAGATCCTTCTAATGACAGTTTCTAAAGACTGACCAAAAAACAACTGGTTTCTTAACCATAAGAAATGGGTTATTTTTGTTAGGCTTGATCTATAAAATCCTTGATTAGAATTGAAGAATCACAAATTATTCAAAATACTTGCCACTTGTTAGTACAAATAAAGTTTTCTTTTAAGAGAAGAGAATATGAGAATATTGTGAGAAATAGAAATTTAAACTTGAACTAACTCATGAAAGACTCAAATTTTATCACAGGAACCCTGATATGGAGGAACACCAACTTTTATGGTAGTGTCAATACTCTTGCTACCTTCTTTATTATTTTGTAAACATAAGCTTGTCTTGGCAACCTTTGTTAGGCACACTTGACAACCACCATCATCCTTGAGGCTTTCTTCCCCCCCCTCCCCGTCCTCTAGTAGCTAGCTCCGCGTTTTCTAGTTTATTTTCCTTCTTTCCTCTTTCTCTTTTTGTCTTGTTCTGTTGCTTGTTTGGGTTTTCGCTCCCTTCTAGTTCTTGCTTTAGTAGGTCATTCTCCTTTTTGGACCTTTATTTTTTGTCTTAGATCTTTCCTTATGTTTTCCTCTTTCCCTAGTTTTGGTATAGTTGTTTTAGGACTTAGGAGGTCGTGCTTTTTCATTTTATGTGCTTGGGCTTGTGTCTCTCTACCCCTTGGATTGGTTCTTTGTGTCTTTTCTTCTCCTTCTCCCCTTTTGTTGTCCCTTTTCTTTCGACCTTTTAGTCTTTATAGTTCTCTTTTCTCCTTTGTTTGTCTTTGCCTTGCATTCAATTGGTGGCCCCTCCTTTCTCTTTGCCTTCTTTCTCTTTGCTCTAGTTCATTTGTTCCTTTGTTTTTTATTTATCTTATTTCTATTTTTCCTTTTATTAGTTTCTTTTGCTTATATATAGTGTGCTCTCTCTATATATTGATATAGCACTATTTATATTCTTTTTAGTCTTGTCTAGTTGTGTATTTTATTATTTGTTTTTTTTCTATTGCATATCATAAGTCAAAAAGGAGGATACATCAAAGTTTACAGACTATTACAAACTACTGGTAGAAACATCATCAGCCAGATCAAGAGTCTCATCGACAGCTATACCAAATAGTTACATTCTACACTATCTTCATCAAAAAACAAAACATCACACTTGTTCATACAAAAACTTCATCACGGTCTGCATCTGACTCATTAGAGTCGGGGGATACAGAATTGTATCCTATAATCTCATAGGATCTAAGAGGAGGTGCTTCTGCCTCAGCTGCTCTTCCTTTTGTTGGAACATCCTGATTTGATTTCTTTATTTGATCAATGAACTCAGCAAGCTTACCATCAAATTCAGCACCGGGTCTCATGGTTGTATATCCATGTGCAATATCCTTTTTGTCTTTGGTGGCTTTCCCATCTCTCAGGATTTGCAAGAACTTGCTCTCCTTCATCTTGATGACAACTATGACCTGCAAGGAAATATCAAAGTGTATGAGTCTCCTTAGAGACCCAGTAAGATTCCTGCTTTTCCCTGCCAAAACATCATTATTACGAGCCTTCCAGATAGTCCACAATATAATAGTAGAAAGAATAGACCAAAAAATATTGCAAGCAAACATTTTCCAAACTTCGGCAGCAAAGAGACATATTCCAAACTTTTCCAAACTTCGGCAACAAAGAGACATTCAAAGAAAACATGGAAGACAGATTCAGGGAGTTTACATATATTACAAATATTAGGCTCTCCCCTCGGTTCCTAAATAGAAGTTTATGTAGGAGGAGTCTCCACAAAAAACAGGCGATCTTAGGTTCAATAGGTCTGGTTCAAAGGGAGGTAAAGTACTTATTCCAATCAGAGATGGGAGAATCTAAGTGCCAATTTTGGTTAGCATGGGAAGCAATATCAGTGTTGTGGGTGAGCAGGTGATAGATATACTTGGTCTTGATAAGATGCAGCAGGGAATTGTCTGGCCACATCAACTGAGAAGAGCACTTGTCTGGGGTACAACACCCTTTCACTATCCCCAAGCTGTTAAGGGCAACAGAGAGAATGCCATATGTTCTACTTTGTGAAATCGGGATGTCAAAATCTGCAGCCAGTTTCTCCCAAGGAATCAAACTGCCCTTCTGCAACACATCTTGGAACTTATTGATACCTTTCGCTGACCACTTCTTAGCAGAGCAGCCTTGGAGTAAGGCTAGTGGCTTGCCCTTATGTTTTAGATTCCACCACAGAGATTTATGACAACAAATCACACCTTGACTTTCTGTTGGTCCAGTATTGCAAAGAAAAATCCTTACATATCTCTAGCATTTCCAAATAGATTTAAATACATTCGATCCCTGGACTTGAACATTACATTCTAGAGCCAACAGATCAGCATACCCCAAATTAGTCCAAGATTTGGATTTACTTGGACAGGCTCTAGCTAAATTGTTTCTAATCAGGATTTTCCAAGGCTCCTCCCTTGTGGTTGCCTTAGCAATCCATTTAGAAGCCAACACAATACCTTGTGTTCGGAGGTCCTTCAGTCCAAGTCCACCCCATGCTTTCTCTTTGGTGCACCACTCCTAGGAAACTGCATGAAATTTCTTGTTGCCTCTACCATCCGTCTGGAGAAAATTTCTGACAATCTTTTGAATACTGCTAAACTGGTTCTAGTTAAACAGCTAGGCTGAGGAGTAGTAAATAGGGTAAGATGAGAGAATCTTCTAACATACTTGAATCCTCCCCGAGAACGAGAGAAGATTGCTATCCCACTTGTTCAATTTCTTGAGAATCCTATCTTTAACCCAGCACCACATGTCATTAATGTTAGGATCCACAACAAAAGGAATACCCAGATATCTAACTATATGATTGGGTCCTCCCCACTCTATTCCAAATTTGCTCCACCAACTTGGGGGATCCTGATTCCAACCTAGCATAATAGATTTGGATATAGATATCTTGCTGCACGAGGCCAAGCAGAATAGTTCCAACTTGGTCATGAGGTATTCCATATTACCCTCCATTAGATTCATAAGGATGGCTGTGTCATCGGCAAATTGGATGTTAGAGACCTCATGATCATTGGGGAGTTGTATTCCTTTCACCCTAGGGGACAAGGTATCATCCCTAAGCAAGTAGTGAGGGAGTTTGCAGCTAATACAAAGAGGGAAGGGGCTAGGGGGCATCCCTGTCTGATGGATCTAGAAAACTCAAAGAAATCAGATCTCACTCCATTCACATCAATTGCTGCCATAGCCCCATATAATAAGGTAGAGACCATTCTGCAAAAGTAGGGGGGAACCCTAGACTGTCCAACATTACCAATATAAAATTCCACTCTGCGAGATCGTTGTTAAGATATAGCTACGATCGGATATGGTAATATATATATATTAAGATCATTTGATAATTGTATATGTTACAATGTAGTCATGGCTCTTCAAGACATGACTATTCAAAGGATATAAATGCATATCGACGGCTGGTGAAAAGATCAATCACAACGGTAATCTATTTCAGTACAACACTCATATATTCTCTATAGGACGACCTTGATTTCACAACATGGTATCAGAGCCTAACCTATAAGAGAATAAAATATATTAACAAACAATAGAGGGAGGAATACTAATACTCAGTCAGCATGCCCTTAGGAGGGAGTCATCTGCATGTCAGTGATATATGAACAAGCATTGAATAGGGAAGAAGACGAAATGGCTATTGACGGATATATTCAGAAAACATATATGCCTGGCATCAGTTTGGAGTTACGGAACAGACTGGAGATATGAGTATAGCATTGGGCATTGATCGAGCATGAGACTCTCGCTTATGGTGAGGCCATCTACAATGTCATCCATTCACAGACGTAGATATAAGGGAATAAGACTATTTACATCGTCGGTTCTGTATGAGGAAAATAATAATTACTTGGTAGCCGCTTGCACTGGGATACGATATGCAATAAGAATTAGAAGGGGATATTGATAGTTGTCAACAATTGATTGAATTGGTATCCTCTGGTGGTTTTCAGCCATTTTGCTTCCATGATGCTTCTCCTGAAATCTGTAAGAAGAGAACTGCTAGACGTCTGTACCAAATGTGGAATCCAACTTAGGAGGAGGATGGCTTCCTCTTGCCCAATTACGAAAGGAAATGCAAGCACTTGATCATTCGGTAGTTTCAGATGTGGAATATCTGTTGCATAAAGACCAGAAGTTAAAAACAATGTCAGATTGTCTAGACTTCCCCTAGCCAGTTGAAGAGCGCATGTGGGAGGGCTTAGGTAATCAGCTGATAGTATGACACCCTCCTGTGCAGCCCATCTATTCTGGCCCATTAACTTTGCCCATTTCCCTATTGCCGCCGGGACTAGTATTGTTTGGCTATCTCTGTCTAAGGATCTTGTTTCACTAAGCATGGGTAATTTGGAGCATAATGTTTGAACTTTTGTAGAATCCATATAATTATTTACAGCAGAAAAATGAAGAAATTGGGCTACACGCACTCTACCAATTCCTTGTTTCTAGAACGGTAACTATCTTCTATAACCTCCTGAATAAAACTCGAGAGAGACAGGTCAGTGAGTTTTGCATATCGATATAGCCATTCTAGCAGACTAGGCTGCTGACTTGTAATGGCCATTTGAGTTGCCTTCATTAAGGATTTGTAACGTGCAGGCCCTCCCAACTCTTTGTCCCATCTTATCAACCACTCAAAGTCCTTCACACTCCGCGAAAAGTAAATCTTGTTGTAAAAAGATATATTAGCAATGCTAATCCAATCCACACCATGAGGACTACTATCATTGTGATACTTGAGCAACGGAAATGGATTGAGCTTGACACGAATTGCACTTTCCCTCTAATGTTGTGATACAAAATAGAGAAGTTGAACATACACATCTTCAGATAGTCCACGCACCCATGCAGGATCACCGGTGATATAGTTGGAGTACCACTCAAATTTTACGTATTGCACTCCCAGGAATACCAAGGACTTTAAATTGTCCATGCATGGATGAACTACAAATATTTCATCAGAGCAAAGACCATTCGGCTTATCTGATTTTTGCAATATCTCTCTGAAGTTCGGAAGTACTCTACGAGCTTGTGAAGGAGTGCAGTACTTATTCTGGCCTTCACAGAGAATGATTTTAGGACTTAGTCTTGCTTATCCGAGTTTGTAATTCATTAAATAATAAATTTTGTATGCTTCTATCATTTTTATGATCGGAATAGTTTAGCTTTATGAACTATTCGTAATCTATCTCTGACATCTTCAGAAAGGTCAAGAAGTTGGCAAAATTTAGCTTCTAAGGAAACAGATGATTCAGCCAACTTGGACAAACTCGATCATATTGATTGAGAGGGAGTTCACTATTGAAGGTAAAACATTTATGAGATTATAGTAGTGGGAACTCGTGGATAGAATCGCCGATGAGATACACGTGGATAGAATTCCTGATTAAGGCATTCCATACATCATGAGACTACAACTCATTGAAATAAACATCATACTAGAGGTCTTTATTATCATCCCTCAAGTCCAAGAGGGAGTGTTAATGTTGTGGCCTTGGAAAAGATAAAAATGCATCTTATGCTAGCCAATGTAACCTTATGAGTATTCAGATTATTTGTATTGGTTCTCTCAGGAAGGAAGGTATGAAGTGACATCCTGCAGTGACACTGAGTTGAGTATATAAACAGGGTATGCCTTCGTGACAGAGGGAGAAGCTAGAGCAGAGCCCCAAACTATATCCAAATATTCACTTAGAAGTCTACAATACCCCTACTCCCATACAATCTAGGGCTCTGACAAAGAGTTCCCAAAACCCACAATGACAAGATTGGGTCTTCTATCCAATCTCCTACACCTTTAAGGCACCAAACTAACACAACTTAGAACCGGTTAATCCAGGGATGGAACAGGGTTCTAACAATGTTAAACATCCATATTGGATGCAATGAAACACCAATCCCACACCAATTCAATACTGAGACACAATTTGGTCACCAAAGCCTATATAGGGCTACAAGGAGAAATCCTGAATTATTGAAGGCAACCTACTTGGAACTCCACCAAGGCTAGGCTTAACCACCCTCAAATACTTCAATTCATCTACCAACAACACCCTCCAAGTTAGGGCTTTTGATCAATCCCCCAACTCCTGCTGTCCTCAATTCTCTCCTAGGCCTAATAGGGCTAATAGGTCACTTTAACAAAGGAAGTGCCTCATTTTCGGTTCACTTTCCAATCAAACCAATTGGAACATCTATGGGATCATATAAAACGACCAAATCCAAGGATTCAGGTCTTCATTCCACCCCTGGTCCGAGTTGTGCATTCAAACCCACAATTCTGGACAGTCACATCTAGATGGCTATCCAGAGGGTTTAGTGTTTCCTTTCTCCATTGACCTCCTCCTAACCCGAGACCACCAAAATCATAAAATACATCCTCCCTCCTTTCTTTCAACCAAGAATTAGAATTTTCTCATGGTGGAATCTCCTGGAAAGAGGAAATTAGTATCGAAACCCTAGGTAGGGCCTTCCTGTTACTAGTGGCTATATAAAATTCGATAACTTTTGATCTACTCCTCTTCAAACCTTACAACCACTTGCAAACTTCACATAAGATCAAAGACCAACCTTTAGGATCCTCTAATGGCACATTTGGTTTCGTACAGGTCCGTACAACACAGAGACACGGTCAAATTCTCAGGAAATCAGTTGAAATTTATTGATTTTATGTTCGAAAACTTCTTCAATCCTCCATCCAACATTGGATTAAGATTTTTCAACCTTCTTATACAATCTCCAATCGGTTCCAACCAACTGAGGTGGTTGTGAACGTTGGGATTTGAATTTACATCTTTTTGAAAAGTTGCACTATGCAACATTGACAACTTTTGCAAAAGTTGTCAATTGTCAATCAATCTAACTAATCTCTAATCCTAGACTCCACCTAGGACCTTGGAGAGGTTAAATAGATCATTTCAACCTTCCCTAGACCATTTAGACTATTCTAGCCCTTCATAACAAAATTGTCCAACAATGGCTAAGGTAGACAACTAGGTTTATAACAACACCTATTGTCACATTGCCTTACAAAATAGGACTTATTATTGACATTGGATTTAAGATCCAACCAGTACCCTAACCCCTTGTATTTGAGTCAACTGATGTGCTTGCCATGGATGGATTTGAGGGTGCTCTTGCTCCATACTCCCGGGGTGCACTGATCTCAAGTCCTCTTGAGATGAGGTCTTGCAAAGTTGAGCCATGCTTCCGAATCTCCATCTCATCCATCCATACTGATTCTTCTTCAGGACTTCTTTGCCACTTTACCAAATATTTCTTGTAAACATTCTTCCTGGTTCTCTTGATGATCTCTGTATCCAAGATCTTTTCAAGCTTCTTTGGTTCACGAGGGGGTATCCCCTCAGCATCTTCAAGTTCTTCCACCTGCACATCTGATCCTGCATTCACATCACCTTTGTAGAGTGTTAGATCACAAATATTAAATATAGGAGAGATACCAAGATGTGAGGGCAACTCAATCTCATATGCATTCAACCCATGCTTTTTCAGCACTAGATAGGGTCCTACTTTCTTCATGAGTAGTTTAGTGTGATTGCCCTTAGGCAATCTTTCCTTCTTCAAGTATGCCCACACCAAGTCTCCAACTTGCAACTGGACATCCCTCCTATGCTTGTCTTTGGCTTGCTTATACTTCTCTGCACTTTTCTCAAGTGCCAACTTGACTGAGTCATGTATCTCCTTCATGCTCTCTGCAAACTCTTCTCCATGAGCACTGACTGGAGTGTTTGGTGGGAGTTCTCTGAGTTCCAAGTTACCTCTTGGACTTTGCCCATACACAATCTGAAAGGGGCTTTTCCCTGTACTCCTATTGACCGAGTCATTGAAGGCAAACTCTGCCTGTGGTAGGACTGAATCCCACTTATCTCCATATTGCTTTGTCAGACACCTAAGTAGATTGCCAAGTGACTTGTTGACAACCTCTGTCTGCCCATCCGTTTGTGGATGATAGGCAGAGCTAAAACTCAAATTGGTCCCTAACCTCTTCCACAATGTCCTCCAAAAGTGACCAATAAACTTCACGTCCCTGTCAGATAGTATGGTTTGAGGTAAGCCATGAATCCTCACAATTTCTTTGAAGAACAAATTAGCAATTGATGATGCATCATTGGTGCTTTTACAAGGGATAAAGTGGGCCATTTTACTAAACCTGTCCACTACAACATAAATGCTATCATATCCCTTTTGTGTCCAAGGAAGTCCCATCACAAAATCCATGCTACAACTCTTCCATGCCCTTGTGGGAATAGTTAGGGGTTGGTATAACCTTGCATTAGTAGATGCATCCTTGGCTCTCTGACAGATTGTACATGTCTCCACAATCTTCCTCACTTCAGTTTGAAGCTCAGGCCAATAATAAAACCTCCTCACCTGTTCCAAGGTCTTGTCCAACCCAAAATGTCCTCCCATGCTGCCTACATGCTTCTCTCTATTAATGTTCTCCCTCATTGAACACTTGGGGATACACACTTGATGTCCCTTGAACAATAGGTCATTTTGGATCAAATAATCTGCATATTCAATATGATAGGCTTCAGAAAAATCAGAACACACCTTATAAATATCACTGAAATCATCATCATCTTTGTACATGTCCTTTAATGAATCAATCCCTACACTTTGGAGTTGGATTTGTTGCACAACTAAAGACCTTCGGCTCAAGGCATCTGCCACCTTATTGGCAACTCCCTTCTTGTGTTTAATTGAGAAGGTGTCGGCTTGTATTGATTCCACCCACTTCATGTGTTTGTGGCTTAGTTTCTCTTGACTGTTCAAGAAACTCAAGGCTTGATTGTCTGTGAAGACAACAAATTCCTTTGGCAGGAGGTAGTGCCTCCATTTCTTCAATGATTGGACCAAGGCATATAGTTCCAAGTCATAAGAGGAGTATTTCGTCTTTGCTTCATTTAGTTTCTCACTGAAAAAGGCTATAGGTCTGCCCTCTTGGCTCAAGACAACCCCTATAGCTAGGTTTGATGCATCACACTCAATAGTGAATACTTTTTGAAAATCAGGGAACACTAGGATAGTTTTCTCCATTACCTTTTGCTTCAGCATTTGAAAGGCTTCTTCTGCATCCTTGTTCCACACAAACTTACATTTTTGTCCACCCTTAATGGTTTCAAGGATAGGAGCACACAACTGACTGAAATTCCTAATGAATTTTCTATAAAAAGAAGCAAGTCCATGAAAGCTTCTTACCTCAGTCATGGTTCTAGGAGAAGGCCAACTTAAGATGGCTTCTACCTTCTCAGGGTCCATCTTGATGTTCCCACCCGCAATCACAAATCCCAAGTATACAAGCTCCTCCTGCATAAAAACACATTTCTCCAAATTTATAAAAAGCTTCTCCTCATGCAGCCTCTTCAAGACCAAATTAAGATGTTCCAAATGCTCCTCCTTATTCTTACTGAAGATAAGGATGTCATCAAGGTATACTATGACAAATTTGCCAAGGAATGGTTTTAGCACCTCATTCATGAGCCTCATGAATGTGCTAGGGGCATTTGATAGGCCAAAGGGCATCACCCTCCACTCATACAAGCCTTCATTTGTTTTAAAGGCTGTCTTCCACTCATCACCAGCCCTGATTCTGATTTGGTGGTAGCCACTCTTCAAATCCACCTTAGAATAGTACCTTGCACCCCCTAGATGGTCCAATAGGTCCTCTATTCTAGGCATAGGAAATCTGTACCTGATTGTGATTCTATGTATGGCTCTAGAATCAGTGCACAATCTCCATGTGCCTTCCTTCTTGGGAGCCAAAAGAGTAGGTACTGCACAAGGGCTAAGGCTTTTAGTCATCAAACCCTTATCCAAGAGTTCTTGTATCTGTCTTGCCATCTCCTTATTCTGCTCTAGAGTTAGTTTATATGCTGCTTTGTTGGGAAAGGTTGCTCCTGGGATCAAGTCTATATTGTGGCTTATGTCTCTGATTGGTGGCAATTCATTTGGCAATTCTTTGGTGACAATGTCTTTATACTGGTCTAGTTGGTCTGCAACTTCTTTAGGGCCTACTCTTCTCAAGGGATTTATCTCCTTCTCAGCTATCTTAGGTCTGTCAGCCTTTGGCAAAAGGACTAAGGCATAACAAGGGGCTTTTCTTCCTTTAGAGTTTTCAAAAACTCTTTTTCACCAATAAACAAAAATTTGGAATCTTTATGTTCCTCTGCATTGTCAGACAGGGGCAAGTGTGTTACCTTTTCTTCCTTGTGGTTGATGGTGTAGGTGTTCAACCTCCCATCATGATGAGCCTCCACATCATACTGCCAGGGCCTTCCAAGGAGCAAATGGCAGGCATCCATAGGGACAATGTCACATAGCACCTTGTCTTTGTACTTTCCAAGTTGGAACTCCACCCATGCTTGTTCTTCTATGACAGTGTGTTGGGTCTTGGTGAGCTATGACACCTTGTAAGGGTTTGGATGTGGTACTCTTCTCAACTTCAACTTCTTCACTGCCTCCTCGGACACCAAGCTATCTGTGGATCCACTATCTATTACCAGTCTGCATACCTTACCTCCACTCCTGCATGTGGTTCTGAACAGGCTCTTCCTCTGTGGGGGTTCTTGAGTGCAAGGAGCCTTCAATAAGGTCCTCCTCATCATGAGGGCCTCTCCTTCTTCAGGTGGTGCATAAGACTCAAGTGTATTGTCTCCTTGGTTGTCTTCTTCTCTGACCATGTTTGCCCTTCTCTCTGCCTGGTTCTTTGCCTTCTCAGGACACTTTGAGGCTAGGTGCCCTGGTTGGTTACACCTATAACACCTTAGGGGTCCTGAACTTCTTCCTCCAGTCCTTCCCCTTGAATCTCCTCTTCTCCCTCTATAGGAGCCTCTAGAACTACCCTCTCGAAAGGAGTTCTCCTGACTGGCCTCCTCAAAACTTTTAGGAGTCTATCCTCTTCCACTGCCTGATCCGCTTCCTCTATTGCCAAAATCTCTCTGGCCTCTTCCTTTCCCACCTTGGTCTTGCTTCCTCTTGAGCTTTTCCTCCACCTTCAATGCCAATTGAAAGCATTTTTGGACAGTGGTAAGGGAACACAAACTTAATTCATCTTGGATGTTCATCCTCAATCCTTGCATGTATCTAGCAAGTTTGACACTTTCTGGTTCCACCAATTTAGACTTCATAGTAAGCCTATGGAATTCTTCAGTATAACTTGAGATATCCATCTCCTTTTGCCTTAAACTTTGTCTCTTCTTATGAAGTTGAACTTCATAGTCTTCAGGAACATAGGCTTCCTTCACCAAGGCCACCATCTTCTTCCATGTACTCACCGGATTTTTATCCATCTTCACTCTTTCTTCTTGAGTGAAATTCCACCAAGTCAGGGCAGATCCCTTCAACTTGGATTTAGCTATCTTTACCTTTTGATGCTCTGGTTTTTCCTCACATTCAAAGAAGCTAGTGAGTGCATCAATCCAATCCATCACTTCTTCTGGATCCATCTTCCCATTGTAGACAGGCAGGTCAAGCTTAGTGTCCATGGTCCTTCTCTCCATGGATTTCAAGGACTTCAACAATAGCCTCTGGTTTGCAGGCACCTCTTCTTCTTCCTCCTGCAAGGGGTTTTCTTCATCACTCCCCTCTTCTTCCATTCCAGAGTTTCCACTATGCCCTTGCTTGAGTTGTTCCTTAAGCCTTTCCATTTCTCGCCTCATCCACTTCCTTTCTACATCATGCTCTTTCACTACCCTCAGTAGCTCTGCATTAGTCATTCTATTAGGAAGTTCATTGTCTTCCCCACCTTTTGACATGGTTGCAACTTGTCTTCCTCCAAAGATCTACCAGTTGTTCTGATACCACTTGGAGCAGAGCCCCAAACTATATCCAAATATTCACTTAGAGGTCCACAATCCCCCTACTCCCATACAATCTAGGGCTCTGACAAAGAGTTCCCAAAACCCACAATGACAAGATTGGGTTATCCAATCTCCTACACCTTTAAGGCACCAAACTAACACAACTTAGAACCGGTTAATCCAGGGATGGAACATGGTTCTAACAATGCTAAACGTCCATATTGGATGCAATGAAACACCAATCCCACACCAATTCAATACTGAGACACACTTTCGTCACCAAAGCCTATATAGGGCTACAAGGAGAAATCCTGAATTATTGAAGGCAACCTACTTGGAACTCCACCAAGGCTAGGCTTAACCACCCTCAAATACTTTGATTCATCTACCAACAACACCCTCCAAGTTAGGGCTTTTGATCAATCCCCCAACTCCTGCTGTCCTCAATTCTCTCCTAGGCCTAATAGGGCTAATAGGTCACTTTAACAAAGGAAGTGCCTCATTTTCAGTTCACTTTCCAATCAAACCAATTGGAACATCTGTGGGATCATATAAAACGACCAAATCCAAGGATTCAGGTCTTCATTCCACCCCTGGTCCGAGTTGTGCATTCAAACCCACAATTCTGGACAGTCACGTCTAGATGCATGTCCAGAGGGTTTGGTGTTTCCTTTCTCCATCGATCTCCTCCTGACCTGAGACCACCAAAATCATAAAATGCATCCTCCCTCCTTTCTCTCCACCAAGAATTAGAATTTTCTCATGGTGGAATCTCCTGGAAAGAGGAAATTAGTATTGAAACCCTAGGTAGGGCCTTCTTGTGACCAGTGGCTATATAAAATTTAATAACATTTGATCTACTCCTCTTCAAACCTTCCAATCACTTGCAAACTTCACATAAGATCGAAGACCAACCTTTAGGATCCTCTAATGGCACATTTGGTTCCGTACAGGTCCGTACAACATAGAGACAGTCAAATTCTCAGGAAATCAGTTGAAATTTATTGATTTTATGTATGAAAACTTCTTCAATCCTCCATCCAACATTGGATTAAGGTTTTTCAACCTTTTTATACAATCTCCAATCGGTTCCAACCAACTGAGGTGGTTGTGAACGTTGGGATTTGAATTTACATCTTTTTGAAAAGTTGCACTATGCAACATTGACAACTTTTGCAAAAGTTGTCAATTGTCAATCGATCTAACTAATCTCTAGTCCTAGACTCCACCTAGGAACTTAGAGAGATTAAATAGATCATTTCAACCTTACCTAGACCATTTAGACTATTCTAGCCCTTCATAACAAAATTGTCCAACAACGGCTAAGGTAGACAACTAGGTTTATAACAACACCTATTGTCACCTTGCCTTACAAAATAGGACTTATTATTGACATTGGATTTAAGATCCAACCAGTACCCTAACCCCTTGTATTTGAGTCAACTGATGTGCTTGCCATGGATGGATTTGAGGGTGCTCCTGCACCAGAAGCTAAAGGATATGCATCAGCGGACATTCAAGGATCTTGATTTAGAGGGAGTAGCCCATGTTTTGTTGTTCTCCAGTAATCAAGAAATTGTAGCAGAGAATTATGGTTATTACCATGTGAGAAGGCTATATGTCAGAGGGAGAAGCTAGAAGATCAAATTAAGTTGGCACCCTAGGATCTTGGTCATACAAATTCAGAGGGAGTGTACCATGTCAAGATGGTGTATACTTTGTAAGCTCAGAATTCATTTTTGTATCTTAAATAGTTCTTGTTTTTGATAGACAAGTCTAAGGTGGAAGTCTTGGTTTCCACTCTCTGGGATGAGCCATGGTGGATTCACCCTTTGAGAAGAGTCAAGGTGAGACTATGGATCCATTCATTTTTTGTTCAAAGAAGATGACGATCTTCTGTGTAAATAATTGGGGTTACTATTTCAAGTTGACGATCTTGACAATAGTTAACCAAGCTTCAAGATTGACACCCGAACAGGGTTGTCCCGGACTGTGTCGGATATCTTGATGCTTCTGTTATTATTGGATTGTGTAATAACTACTATATCATGGTTGACACCCTAACAGAGTTGTCCTGGATTGTGCCGGATATCATGATATTGAGATAATAAGTATTGATCATGACTAATGACTTCTTTATATTGTTCCGAATTGGTCGGGGATTATAACATGTGAATCAAGATTAGACTACATTAAGTTGTTGTCTCGGAATGTGCCAGATATCTTGATTGTTATCACTAAATCTAGTTCCGAATTGGTCGAGGATTGCGATAACTCTTCTATCAGGATGAGTACATTATATTAATGTCCCGAGCTGTGTCGGATATCTTGATATGAAGTTATGTTTTAGTTATCACTAAAATCCAGTTCCGAATAAGTCGGGGATTGTGATGACACCTAGTCAAATCCTCTCTTGCTAAGAGGGAGTGTTAAGATATAGCTACGATCGGATATGGTAACATATATATATATATATATATTAAGATCATTTGATAATTGTATATGTGACAATGTAGTCATGGCTCTTCAAGGCATGACTATTCAAAGGATATAAATGCATATCGATGGCTGGTGAAAAGATCAATCACAACAGTAATCTATTTCAGTACAACACGCATATATTCTCTATAGGACGACCTTGATTTCACAACAATCGTAAGCCTTTTCATAGTCTATGAGCAACATAACACTCTGTTGGCCTGAGTGCTTGGCCCAATCCATAGCTTCCTAGCAGGTAACTAGGTTTTCAAGAATATACCTACCCTTGACAAAGCCAGTTTGAGTATGATTAACAACTTTAGGGAGCACATTGACAATCCTTAGGGCTAAAGATTTAGCCAAAACCTTATATCCCACATTGAGAAGGGTGATATGCCTCCAATTTTTTAATAACAACCTGTCCCCTTCTTTTGGAATCAACTTAATTAGGCCAGCATTGAAGGTAGGACCAAGGGTGCCAGAGGTAATGGCCTCTATGTAGACTTTGTGTAGACTGGAACAAATCCAATCAATATTGGTCTTATAGAACTCAACTGCAAGCCCATCCGGATCAGGGGCCTTATCATTGGCCATGCTTAAAATGGAATTCCTGATCTCTTTTACTGAAATCTCCCTCTGTAAATCAGCTGCATCTGCCTCTGATACTTTCTTAGGGATAATACCTTTAATCCTTTGTCTAGCTGAGATCCTGGAGTCATCATCCTCAGAGGTGAATAGGCCTCTGTAGTAATTAGAGAAAGTGTGAACAATACCCTCTTGAGATGTAATAGAGACCCCTTGCTCCCTAATATAGGTTATTCTATCTCTAGCTTCTTTTTTCTTTAGGGTATGGAAGAAGAATTTAGAGCCTTTATCCCCTAGGTTGAGCCAGTTAATTCTGGCTCTAACTTTAGCACCTTTGGTCTTGATTAGTTGGAGATTCCTGAGTGAGTCTCTGCAATAAATAACTTTATCCAACAGTACTGGGGATGCGGGGTTGTCCTGAATCTGCATCTTTGCAACTTGAAGTTCCTCAACCAATTTAAACTCTTCCCCTCTAGCATCCTTGGCCTTCTTCTTCCCTACACACTTAAGCATAATCTGCCACGAGTCAGAGGTTTGGGTCCATTTATCTAACTCAGACTTATATTGAGCTACCTCCTCATTGTACCAGGCAATGATTTTGATAGCTGCCTGAACATCTCTATCTTGAAGGAGAGATGAGTTAAGAGCAAATCCATTTTTCTTACTAGGTGTGTCATCTTGGTCCAAGACCAAGTGAATGGAGGAGAGAATGGGGTGATGGTCAGATAGAGTAAAAGGGGTAACTCTAACACAATTGTCTCCTTGGGGGCGAGGACAGCTAAAGAATTGGTTATTCATATAGATTCTGTCCAACCTAGAATAGATTCTTCTCTCTCCTCATTGGAAGTTGGACCAAGTAAACCGAATCCCCTTAGAGTCCTTTCTTCTCCCAGCTAGTGGGTCAAAAAGATTCAGCTTGGATACCATCTTGTTCCAATAAACTAGCTCATTACCTTTCCACTTAAACCTCAGGCCTCCCTCTTTATCTTGAGCCCTCTCAACCATGTTAAAGTCACCCGCCAGAATCCATGGTATGCTATCCAGTTCTGAGATCCACTTCCATAACTCAATCCTAGTGTGGTGATCATTGGGAGCATAAACCGAGCACACCCCAAAGACAACTTCTTCCGCCTTAAAAGTAACCCAAACTGCTTTGTTGCAAGGAGAAAAACCCCATTCATGGATTGCGTTTCTCCATTTTGGACCTATTAAAATAAAGGTCCCTCCTTTTCCTCTCTGGTGCTTAGAGGATTATGCAATAGCATCTTTCCAAATACATTTTAGGGCAATGTCTAGGGTAAAACCAATCGCCTTGACTTCTTGTAGCATGAGGATGTCAATATCTTTGTCCATTTGTAGGAATCTCTTGACCACATATTTCCTATCAGAGGATTCCAATCCTCTGACGTTCCATGATGCACAATTGACCAGCATATGACCCTTCTATATATCAGAGTCCATGGGTGCTCAAAAGCCCTTAAAACACTGAGGAATATCACTCCTTTGGTTTTTGGGAGGTTTAGGGTTACCATTCAGCAAAGAGGGTTTTCCTCTCTTCCTCTTAATGTTAGCTCCATCCGTTGTAACCATAGGGGATTTACCATCATGCTTGGAGGCCTTATACTTCTTCCTAGATCCAGAGGAAAAAATGAACATTTGCCCTTTACTGATCTCTCCTTCCTCAAGGTCAAGATCCTGTTGCTGCTCCACCTGCAACACTTCTGGTTCACTAGACAAGGTGGGATCCTCAGAGGTATTTTTCCTCCTAGACTCATAAATCCACTGATCCGGAGGAGGTGGGAGGGGAGGAGGTGCCAGGATGACAACAACAGAGAATTCATTGAGTTTATCATCCAAGGATAGATGAGTGTTAATTTCTTCATTCACTATATCACTGGCTTGATCAGTAGAAATTGCAGCTGTGGGGGAGTCTGAAGGGATAGAAAAGTCCGTTGGGCTGCCCACCTTGTCTATTGATACATCAAGGGTTGTAGGTTGATCGGTAGAAGCATCCAGACCCTGAGGGAGGATAGAATAGACTTTCCATTTAGGTCTAGGGGTAGACTGCAATTTGGTTGCCTTGTTGTGAATCCTCTCTAGAGCAATTTGCTGGGGATTCTGTGTTCTATGCTTTGGCCGGGGGGGAGCAGGGTTGGGGTCCAGTCCAAAGTCAAGACCAGTGGTGTTGGTAACCTCATGCAATTCTCTAGGGAGCGAGTTAGGGTGAATAGGGGGAGCCTAAGGATTATCAAATTGTCCTTTGAGCTTATCAAGAGAAGCAGAAATCTTAGCCGAATCTCTCTTCCAGGCTACAGATGAGGAGTCAAGAACTTGTGGGGTTTCGAACAAGGATTGAGGGGGTGGGGTCAGTGGGGTAAGCGGGTGAGAGGAGGGAGGGTGTCTTTCACTGGAAACGGCGGGATTTGAGGCAGGAGGAACAAAATTGGCAGCGAGGGGGGGCGGGGGGTTGATGGGTTGATTACACTTCTTAATGATAGAGCAATCCTGTTTTTTGTGGCCTTCATTCTTGCAGAGGTAACATCTATTCAACCCACCAAGAAAGGTAACAGGGCGAACAATGGGGCTGCCACCTAGGTCAAAATGAAGTGCCTCGGGAACGTCTATACCCGGTTTGAGGGATATAAGTACCCTGACATCAGTGTGAGGGATTAGCACATTCGACCGATCCACTCTCAGAACTTTACCCACTGGTTCAAGGGCTTGGGGTATAAGATTTAGTAAGAATGGAGGGAGATTTCTAATAACGACCCATCAAGGGCTTGAGAGCACCAAAACTTTGCTATTCAAGGCATCAAGAGACCATGGGATGGCTCTAAATTCATAAGGACCAACTCTCCAAAATTGTCTGTCAACAATGGCCTTCTGGGATTTAGGGTCAAGGAAAAACATTAAAAATAAACCCTTCTGCAACATTCTACAACACGAAAAATGAAACCCTAATTTTTGACTCCAAACATTGTGAAACCAGTCATTAAGAAAGTTCCTAGACGAAACCTTCGAAGCATTAACAATAGCCAAAAAAAAATGCACTATCCCTAAGCCTACTCTTCTCTTGAGCAATTGCGATATCCATTTGTGGATTAGGTTTAATAATGAGCCTTGGGGTTGAAGGAATCTTATCTCCATCTCCAGAACTTTCTTCCATTCCTTGGGCAATGGAAGAGAGGAAGAGGGCACCTTCTGGCAAGGACCTTTCGTTCTCGACCGCTGTTTGAAGGATCTCGGTCTGGGTTGCTTTCCTTTCTCTCCATCAAATGCCTTGCTTGAATTGAGAGCTTCTCCAGACACATCGAGATTATTCCCTAGGGCACCCTCCGAGCAAGTTTTTCCGCGGCTATCTGCTGTAGAGATTTCTCCGATAGTAGCCGAAATAGGATCCAAAGAGGAATTAAAACAACTGGGCCCTAAATCCCCATCCTTATTAGGGCATTGAATAGCCTAGGAGATACGGCCGCCGTTGTACCCTGGGGAAGTGGAGGCCATTAATGGCAACCCCACTAGACTCGCGCGGGCTGACTGGGAAGCATGGGAAGTTACTCAAAGTTCCAGAATTGCAGAGCGATTTTTGCCATCTTCATTCTATTTTTCATCATCCGATATCAATATTATTATCTACAAGGTTTTGTTTTTGTGATTTGTCTTTCTATCAACATTTCTATTTTCTTATTTGTTTATATATATATATATGCATATATAATTTATTTTTCTTTCTTTTTTAGATTGTGTATTTTCTTGATATAATTATATTCATATATATAGCTTTATTTATATTCATTTATAGGTTTGCTTAGTTGTGTATTATATATATATATCCTTTCATGTTTCCTTATTTTAATCTTTTGATTTGATTTCTTTCTTTTTATAGGATCTATATTTTTCTATATATATTAATATTCATATATAGACCTGTTTAGTTGTGTATTTTCTTATTTGTTGATATTTATATTTATTTTTATGTTTTTTCTTATTTCGTTCTTAAAGGGTGTTTTTTTTTCTATTATATATATATATATATATATATATATATATATTGCTTTATTTATACTCCTTTATAGACTTGTTTAAATGTATAATTTTTGTTATTTGTTTATATATATACAAGTGCACATTTGTGCTCTTTCATTTATTTATATTCTTTTGTGTATTTTTTAAAATAGGTTTGTGTGTGTGTGTTTGGGTTTGTGTGTGTGTGTTTGGGTTTGTGTTGATATTTGTTTATAGTCTTTTCATTTTTGTTCTTTCATTTTTAGCTTTTATTTAGTGTTTTTTACTTTTGTAGTCTCTTATATAGCTATATTAATCTATATATAATATATTCTTTATAATTGTGTTCTTGAGCTTCCTTTCGCGCATGCATGTGGGTATGCTAGAGTTTTCTTTTCTTTTTCTTTATTATTTTTTAGCTTATCTTTCCTAGGTTTATTTTGTTTATTCACTCTTTCATTTATTTATATTCTTTTGTGTATTTTTTTTATAGGTTTTTGTGTGTGTTTGGATTTGTGTTGATATTTGTTTATCTTTTGATTTTTGTTCTTTCCTTTTTAGTTTTTATTTAGTGTTTTTTGCTTTTGTAGTCTCTTATATAGCTATATTAATCTATATATACTTTATTCTTCATTTAATTTCTTGTGTTCTTGAGCTTCCTTTCTCGCATATATATGCTGTAGTTTTCTTTTCTTTTTCTTTATTATTTTTTAGCTTATCTTTCCTAGGTATATTTTGTTCATTCATTCTTTTGTGGCTTCTTGCGCGCGCACACACACACACACACACACACACACATATATATATGTGATGGATTTTTCATTTCTTTTTCTTTATTATTTTTTAGCTTATCTTTCCTAGATTTATTTTGTTCATTCATTCTTTTGTGGTTTCTTTCCTTTTTTGAGTTCGTGTGTCTTTGTTTTGATTTGTTTGAGTATTTCTTTTATTTATTTATTGTATTTAGTTTGTATATGCTTTGGTCTCTCTTTATTGCCTACTTCTATTTTGTTCTTGGTGTGTTCTCCTTTTTGTGTTTTTTGAGTTTCATTTTTTTTTCACTTTTTGTTTTCTTTTGTAGCCTTATTTTTATAGTTGTTTTCTTCCTTGCTTTGTGTGTCCTCTTGCTCCCGTCCTCTTCATATAGCTTTTTAGCTGGACAGTCTGCATCTTATGAATTTACATTTCTTGCACTCTCTCTCATCCTCATGATGGATCATAGAGTGGGATCTGAAACATTGATGCTAAAAATGCATACACAATCAAAGCTAGAAACGAATAATTGAATGCTTTAAAGGTTCAACTCCCTTTTATAGAACTTTCTGAATAAGAAGGTTCTCCCAGGCCATAAAAGATTTACCACACATTGCAACTTGAAATGACATCTTTTTGTTTTGTATTTTGAATTTGATACTCATTGTTGGTGGATAGTATTGATATGGTAAATCGATGTTGTTAAATAGAGGAGATGAAAGCTCCTTATATAGATTTACAAAGACGATGTTTCTAAAAGAAACAATTGTGAACTAAAGACGAAAATAGAAACTACCTAATAAACTAAAGACTAACTAAGATGACCATTAAAGAAACATTACAATATTCTAATACCCTCCCTTAATGGTCATCCTCTAAGTGCTATATTCTAATACATTCTGCTACGGCTGAGATCCTCCCTAGATCTGCAAAATGTTAATGACCAAGCGTAGCCAAAGAAAAACAAAGAAGGTTAACCCCTTCTTGAGAATGGTCTGCAACAAGAGAGTAGAGTGTGCCACAAGCTCTTCCACTGACCCTCCTTGAATTTGCAAAACTGCTGAACAAAAATCATCACAAAAACATCCAACATGATGTTGGATAATTGAGCCGCCCTTCTCTGTAGATAGAGACACACTAAAAACAACTGTCAAACCCTCCAAACTGTTGTAGATGTGCAGGATGCCCCAAAGTCGACTACAAAAAACTATGATTTGAAGATTACAAAGCATCGTTTTTTCGGAAAAATTGTAAAAACCCTGAAATAACATCGCATGCGAACTTCACGCATTACAGAAACCAGAAATGATTTTTGAGGCAAAAAATCGACCAAAACCAAATATGATTTTTGAGGTAAAAAATCAATCAAAACCAAACATGATTTTTGAGGTGAAAAATCTATTAAAACCAAACAACAAAATCCGAGACATGGATCAAAGAATACAAAGCTTCGTTTTTGAGGAAAAACGGTAAAACCCTTTTACAAAACAATTTTAAAGCAAAAAATAGCACAAAAACCCACAATAGTTTTTTATGGAGAAAAATTATAAAACCCACAATAATTTTTTATGGAGAAATATTATAAAATCCAACAGATAATTTTGAGGAAAAAATTATAAACCCACCAGATAATTTTTGAGGAAAAAATTATAAACCAACCATATAATTTTTGAGGAAAATTATAAACCCAATAGATAATTTTTGAGAAAAAAATTATAAACCCAACAAATAATTTTCGAGGAAAACATTATAAACCCAACAGATAATTTTTGAGGAAAAAATTATAAAAACCCATCAAATAAACCTTAATGGGGCAAAACATGAGACTTCTCATGGTAAAACAACACATGCAAGCAACATGCAACAAACATGCAACCCCAAAAAATTAGAGAATTTCGCTCAAACCAGGAAATCCCGCAATTAAAATCCTCAACCAAGTTTGCGTTTTTCAGCAAAAATCTTCGAAGACTAACCACAAAATTTTCATAAAATACCTCCAATGATTTTTATTTTAAAAATCGATAAACCAATTTCTGGAAAAAAGTTCCAGATCAGAAGAGGCTTGAATTTTTTCTTAAGAAATTTGCCAAATTTTATGAAATCCCGTCGACCTGCTTTGATACCATGATATGGTAAATCAATGTTGTTAAATAGAGGAGATGAAAGCTCCTTATATAGATTTACAAAGACGATGTTTCTAAAAGAAACAATCATTAACTAAAGACGAAAATAGAAACTACCTAATAAACTAAAGACTAACTAAGATGACCATTAAAGAAACATTACAATATTCTAATAAGTATTGTGGTGATTGTCCTAATTGTGTCACTTCCATGATTGCAATCTTGTTCACTTGTACCTTTTTGTTAGTTTAATATTCCAATTCAGCTTACTTTTTTAATTCTGTTTTCCATACATTCTCTAGTTCCAATGTGAATCACACCTCCCTTCCTAGGAAGTTTTTGGTCCAACAAAAGCTTAATAATACAACAAGTGTGGAAATTTTTTTCCCGCTCTTACTTCAGAATAACACCTTGTTTGGTTGATATTTTGATCCTTGAGTCCTTTTTTTCCATGTTTCTTCTTTTCTAGCATCACATTTTTTGCAAGCGTTGTTCTTTCCACACCCAAATATTCTACGCAGGGCAATTTTACCATATCTTGTTCATGAAGCATGAAGGGCTTATAATGCTACAAGTACTCATAGTTAACAACTAAGTTTGAGTGCATTTTCATCAGTGGCCTCCAAAATTGTGAAACAACTTTCTTAACAGCTTGAATTTAAATTTGATGCTTTAGTCACCTTGTAAACTTACCTTACATGTTCATCTTGCTTATCAAATGCTACATCGATTGGACTAGAAGACAATTTTTTCTAACATTCCTCAAATGGTGATGTATTGGTAGAACTGTAGAAGAATGTAATGCCCTATTGTAATAATGTTGAATGTAAGGAGTGATTTATCCAATGTTTTGGAACATTTAGGCAAGCATTGTTCTTTCCACACCCAAACATTCTATGGAGGGTAATTTTACCATTTCTTGGTCATGAAGCATGGAGGGCTCATAAAGGTGCAAGTACTCACAATTAACAACTAAGTTTGAATGCATTTTCATTAGTGGCCTTTGTAATTGTGAAACAACTTTCTTAACAGCTTAAATAAATTTTTTTGATGCTTTAGTCACCTCGTAAGCTTACCTTACATGTTCATCTTGCTTATCAAATGCTACATCGATTGGACTAGAAGACAATTTTTTCTAACATTCCTCAAATGGGGACATATTGGTAGAACAATAGAAGAATGTAATGCTCAATTGTAATAATATTGAATCTAAGGAGTGATTTATCCAATGTTTTGGGGCATTTATTATTACACCCCTTACTGATTTGCACTGATCTTCTATCGACCACTTATATTTGACCATTGCTTTTTGGGTGAAGGCTGTGCTTTCTATAATTTTGTGTCTACCATGCTCAAAACTTTAAACCAAAACTATCCAACAAACTTTGTGTTTCTATCAAAAACTACACATTAACAAAGTGCACCTATACGTCAACAAAAAACTTCTCAACTGTCTCTTTTCTTGTGATTTTCTTTGCACATGTACTTAAAAATCATGTTTACAAACCTAGACTTGGCTCAGATTTGGTGAGTTGATTTAATTGACTTAAACTTGACTTGACACTCAAACTCGACCAAGTCTAAATAAATAGAGAAAACCATTATTTTAAGTGCATTGATCTTCTATCAAGCAGAAGGTACTTAAATCACATACATATGTTTACATTAGTTGTAGACTATAAAAGTGAACTTGAACCGAAGGAAACTACATTTTTTAATATATAAATATAGCCAAGTGTTTCAGTTTTGCAAATGTTGTGGATTATGATATCCTTGCATCAAAAATATACATTACAATATGGATTCATGAACTGTGGTAGAAAGGAGCTTGTAGCGTACAATCCAACATTGCTAGCTCTATGTGGAATTATGTGCTTTTATCTCAAACAAGTCTACAAATGTTGCTACAACCATAGGGCATTACTTACGATAGGGATTGATGTAGCAAACCAAAAGTATAAATGTAATTCAATTACTTGGGATTTAATTGGGAAAAAGTTGAAAGAACAAAAAAATGTTGCTTTTCCATCCAACATGGCACAAAATGGTTTTTATACTTTTCTTTTTAAAACTACAATGGAGGTTCAAGGACAGTGTCCCTAGTGGGGTCAAGGGGTTGTGCCCTTAAGGCCATTGAGACCACACAAATTTTTATTGTACATGCTATTTTTTAGATTTTTATCACTTGTAACCAATCTCCAATAGTCCCCTAAAAAACCGTTTGAAAATTGTTTGGCTTTCACATTTTACATTTGAGTTTATTTAATTTTTTGATTTTCCCTTGGCTAAGTCTTCATAGTTGGACCTCTGGGATATTGGAATTATGGGTCCTTGAGCCTTGTTTTCACTTGCTTTCCTTGGGATGAGGTTACTAAACTTGTAGAGTACTTGAGTCATCAGTCCTTGGGCCTTGTTTTCACTTGTTCCCCTCAAAATTCGCCAAGCCTATACAAGTTTATGTGAGTTTGTAACATGAGTTAGAAATTTAGAATACACATTATGGTAAATTTTTCAATTACCATAGGTAGTGTTGATGTGAGTTTTATGCCGCTACTACATGCAAAATCGAATACTTAGTATTCTGAGATGAAACACCAAATCTCCAACTCTCTCTTGAATGAGGATGCTCATATGCTAAACAATGTTATCTGGATTGTGTAATCAAATGACAAATGAGACAACCCCAAGGTTCCTTCTAGTTGTGGACTTTCACTCAGTTGTAATGATGTGATATGTTGGTAACACAAAGGGACTTACATGATTCAATCAATTGATATCAACTACTTCAACTACTTCCAACCAAACAAACTGCAAAGGGAAAGGGTTTAGAAAGCTATTCTACCCCTAGAATGCTATAAACTATGAATGTCTTTGTGACTCTACTAAGCCTGGTTTAGCCATCAACATCAATCAAGCTAGTGCAATCTCCTAAGGTAAATGTGAGATGTTCAAATCATAGGTCAAATTATTGTAGATATATCTGCGATAAATGAACATATCGCAATAAGTTCTTCTAGGTGATAAAACACGTCAACTTATTGTAGAGAAGTTGCCCACGTATCGCAAAGAAATGTGTAATTTATCGGCGATAAATCATGAATTTATTGCGATAAATAAAAAACTTATCACTCGCTCCTAGGTATTTGACTATGACAGCCCAACAAAAGGGCAAAAGTCATTTTTTTGTGTGGAAGAGCAGATTTGGAGAGGAGAGAAAGGGTTTGGAGGAGAAAGGAAGTCATTTGCAACCTTCTAGAGCAATGATATATCTACGATAATTTGAACTATTTTGATATTTTAGACTATTATATAATATATTAGAAAAGATGGCGTCATCCGTCCAGCTCACTCGGAAGGGGAAGAGGAAGATGTAAACTATTTTGATATTGTACTTGACACTTGTATTTGGTTATAGTTTTACAAAGACAATTTGCTATTTTTAGTTTGCTTTAGAGTTCAGACTATCAAACTATTGCTACAAGCCATCAACATTCCACATGAGGATGTGATTTTGTATCCCATTTACATCTATATTTATATCTAGATCGGCTTGTTTGGTTTGTTTATTGATTTATTGACTCATTAGATGCATCTCCTTATTGAATTTTTCAAAAAAATGCATTTCTAATTAAATTTAAGCAATTTTTTAAGTTCCTGGTATTTTCTTGAGAAGTTCCCGACTTATCTCCGATATTTGCCGATATCTTTATTTTTTGCCCTCGGCGATAAGTTGCGGATAACGATATTTTGAACTATGGTTCAAACTTCAAACTATTACCATTCCATTAACATCATCCATTGATGCATATCTATGTGCAAGCAATAATCGAAGTTAAGCTTATGAATCTACTAGTTGACCACACAAGGCAAACTTACAATCATCAAGCAGCTAGTGGTATGGTCTAAGCGAGTTCAACAAAGATGCATCCACAATATCTTCCACTCAACTAAACACTACTTCTTATCAACATGAAATGAAATCCTACTCTAAGTGAGGAAATGTAAAAACCATGCAACACTCCAAAGCAATATAAATAATCCACCATGAAGACCAACAATGAATTAGCAATTACTTTGATAGCATTATAGCAACAAGTTCAACAAGTCTCTCCCCCTTACAGATGACAAGGCCTTAGCCTTTTATAGTAGTTCCTAGTACAATGTGTGGCTAAGGTTGATTTGAAATCAAGGGCCAAGATTCTGCCAACACAATGCTAATCTACCTAACAACTACAAGCATTAAATACTAGCTAATTACAATTGGGCACCACCTTGTGGGCCAATGAGAAAATTACATAGCTCTATCGACCAATGATAAAATGGGTTAGATAGAAGCTTATAGAAGAAAACATCAATCAATGGGCCAATGATAAAATGCCACGTGGGCTTACAATAAATCCTCTTTCGAAGATAGTTTCCTTTGACCTTTTCCTTTTAGGCATTTTCAATGAATTTGGACATAATATTGTTAAGCTCTTCTATGGGAACACTTGACATGATCTGATTGGTTGAAGATGGATAGGTGCCACCTCAACATGTTTATCTTGTAGACTTGATAAATATCTCTTGATGATGAGAAAATGTCTCTTGATACTCAACATAATCAAGCCTTCAATTGTACTTTTGAAGAAGTCTTTTCTATCTTTCGAAGTTCTTCACCTTGAAATCTCCTCATTGACATGACTTTAAACTCGCACTTGTACTTGAAAACTTGATGTTTTGACTTTGATCTGACACTTGTCGAAGTGATATAAGTGTGGCATGTAGTTGGATCATCCAATTGAACTTCGATTTCCAAAGGAAATTCAAGTTTGATAATCTTTTTCTATCTTTGACTTGTTTATTTCTTTGCGTATCTTGCACTTTGAATTTTATCTGCCTTGAACTTGATCTTGAAGTTGCACTTTAGTCTCCATTATCTTGTTTGTTTCCATGCGAATGTTAGAGCTTCCTCTGCTGACCGTAGACCCTTGTAATCGTGTATCCTCCTTGGCCTTGTTTTGCTTGAAGATCACCATTATGCATCATCCCCCTTAGGCTCAAACCTGAAAAGTAAAGCGAATGGTATGCATGAAAGCCATGGGTGAGGGAATACAAATTATGTCATGAAGAATAAAATCCATAAAAATTCATCCTTTAAAGAATAATATTAGTCGGCTGGAACTAGTATGAGCTTTCAAGTGTCAAATCAGAGATATGTTAGACCTCTCATATATCAAAAAATCCAAAAAAAAAGTGGAAAAGTCAAAATCTAAAAAAAAGTAAAAAATCCAAAATAAAAAAAAATCAGAAAACATAAATCCAAAAACGAAAGATTTCTCGATGGATGAGCGGCCGTTTCATATTTTTTGCTATCAAGATAGTCTCCTAGAGGATATTGTTCAGATTTAGGAGCATTTGAACGCATAGTTGCACCCTAGGAATGTCTTAGTTTTCCATACCAGGAGGTGTCTCATGAGAAGATGAATTGCTTGACCTTCTTCTCACGGATAGAGCTAGTGTCGCAAGGGAAGAGCTTTCAGGATGTTCGAAAGCCAGAATTGGGCATAAGGCCTGATGATAATTGCAATGGAAATGCTCCTTTCTCAAAATTCAAGTCGAGGATTTAGAGTTAGATTGAGATTGGTAATATATGACTCGAAGGCATGTTGCTTCCCCTTTGGTGTCAGATTCACAGTACACCTCACTTAGAATTCACTTGTCCAATTTGTGAAGATGCCATCAACCAAGCTAGATGTTAGTTTGGATTATCAAAATTACCAAGGAAGTGCATCTAGAATGAGCATCTTAGTCTTGCATCAAAAGAGAAAAGTATTGCAATGTCATCAGGTTGTGAAGGAAGAAAATTAGAAGAAGATAGTACAATTGAATCAAGCATTCAAGTGGATGAAGATTGTTCTTACATCATTGCTAAAGAAGTTGTTGGAGTCAAGATCAAAGAAGCCATAGAAGACCTTCAAGAAATGACAAGTCATATTCAACACTTGGAAGCAACAACACATCGGGATCAAATCGTTGTTGCAAGTAAACAAAGGCAATTGCAAGACAGAGAAAACCATTTTAGTACCTCTCACGAAAGAGAAAAAATTGATCAATGTTTGATCTTGCAACAAGAGTATCCAAAAGGAGCAATCCTTGACAAATAAGTGTAGAATGATATCAAACAAAAGTCCCCCTTGGATTACTAGCATACATCAAGCCAAACGAGCTCATATCCAACATAAAGTTGCATGTTTGCAGTAGGAACCTTGGAGTCACCTCTATGATCTTCGAAGTCATAGCATACGAGAGGTCTTTGCTCAAGAGAGGATAGAGTGTCCCTTGAGACTTTATTCTGCGTTGATGTGGTCATAAAACACCCACCAACAGGTCCCAATTGAGGACATTACATTCTAGCACATTATTGAGCTTGAAATAGGTGCAAAGCCATGGTATTCACTTCCTATTATAAGCCTAGATCATTATGGAAGAAATAGAAAAGGCAATAAAGGATCAGTTGGATATGGGCCACATCAAGTTGAATTCTAGACCATTTGTCTCTATAGTACTTGTGAAGAAAAAGGAACATGCCACGAAAATGTGTTGACTATTGAGCATTAAATAAGAAAACAATCTGGAATAGATATCCTATCCTTAGGATCAATGAACTGATAATGAGCTGAATAGAGCTGTTTACTTCGCAAAGATTGATTTGGGCTTAGGATACCATCAAATTAGGAGGGATGAAGATTGCTTTTAGGTGTAATTATGGACACTTTTAGTTTTTACTTCTAGTCACTCTTCAACGTGGTATTTAGAAATTAGTTAAGAAAGTTTGCCTTAGTCAGCATTCTAATTTCATAATTAATTCATCTCCGAGTAATTGAATAAAATAATTCCAATTTTTTCATAAATATGCTCAAATAGGTTTGCTTTTATCTAGAAAGGTTTATGAAATTAATTCTTAGAAATAGCTTTGTGAGGCTAATTCTTCAATTCTTAAAATTCATCTTTGAAAGAAAAGTTTACTATTTCCAATTAATAGTCAAAATAAAACATTTAAAATAATTGAATAAACTTCTAAATATATCCTCAATGGTCTTTAATGAAATATCTAAATAATTAATATATTAAATATCTTTAGAAGATAAATTCGTTAATTTATTTAAATATTTTTCACAAATAAATTAGTAATCCAAATAATGCAAAACTCTCCAATAAGTCAATAACCAGATAAATTATTGTCTTCTATAAATTATTAATTCAAAATGATTTCCCAAATCCAATGATGTTAATAACCACCTCAATATACTGATTCACTTGGATTTAATAACTACCTCCAATATCCAATGATGTTAATAACTACCTATGGAATTAAGTAATCAAGAATAATCAACCATATTCTGATATAGTGGTACCCATATGAAAAGATTGTATCAAGGTTGGGAGTAAAGTTGATTAATTAGAGAATAATGCACGGCAGATGGTTCCTAGGAAAATTTAACATTTTCAAACTTGCTGTTAAACCGCTTTACTGTTACCTGTTGGACACTAAATTTTGGTTATTTAATGATTAATCTATCAAAATTTTTATTCTTTAGAAATTGAAATTTTACAAAGAAATTACATTTTGTATTCCAATTTCAGATAGTATAACTATAAACTGTAATAGACAGCTGCACAAAAAACCAAATGATAAAACAATGGATGATCTGTAGAGCAACATAACTATAATTATTGGTTGTTTAAATGGATTTCCTACCAGATTGTGATTGTGCCACTGATGAAAGAACAGTACATTTTTTTGTTTCCTTGAATTTCTTTGGTATACTGCAGGACAACAATAATGATATAAGGAATCTGATTGGTGCATTGAGTACTTTTTATATCTTGCATACCCCGTTTTGGGAGCCCAGTTCTCGTTAATCAAAATCAACTAGGTACAAGTTAGGATTCCCTTAAGGGCTTCTTTCGTTCGTTATTGACTATGACAAAAATAATTTGTTACAAAATCATTTGAAGAATATGATCTGAAATTATTCACTCATCTGATATATAGGATATTATCACATTAATTTCAAATACTTGGGTATAGAATCTTATGTTCATAGGAAAATTATAGCTTAAGTTTATTGATGTTGCAATGGATGCATAATAAATGTTGTGTCAATCATGATATATTTTCTGTTGATGCTTTCCAGAAACTTGCTATCTGGCTCTTAAGTAGGGGAATTGTGTCACTGAAGCTGAAGCCCATTAACCAATCAAAGATTGCAAAATGTACAGAGTCCATGTGGAAGTTGACGTATTATGCGGCTGTACAATTTTTTATTTTCAGTATTTTATATCAGGAGCCTTGGTTTGGTGATAGAAAGGAACTTTTCAAAGGATGGCCAAATCAATCTCTCAAGTATGTATGATCTCATTTTCAAAGAGATTTTTGATATATGGAAAGCAAATACCTTATCTTTTTTTCTAGACTCGCATCCTCATTCATAGGATGCTCAAACTGAATGTTCTGTTGTTTATCATATATTTCTAATTTAATACCAAGCAAGCCAATTTTAAACAGGTATATGAATTTGGCAATAATCTATTAAATCCATATTATCATTTTGGGGTGTAACTATTGATAGTGTTCTATCCTATTTAAGAACTGTGGAACTATTTATTCCCAAAATTTTGTTATTTTAATATTTGGAGTATTAGTGGTTCCACACAAATATTTTTATTTCTGTGCAGGAAACTATTCTATTTTAAAGGGTATTTTGTTTATGGTTTTTATTTGCATATTCTAAAATTTCATGGCAACTCTAGTTTGAATCACACTTCGAGATGCCTTTTCAAATTTCTGTTTAATGCAACTTCATTTTGTCCTTGTGAATTCTGTAGAAAGAAGCCAAAATATTGGCAAGTAGAGAATGTACTTGACGTTGGATCCTATATCACCTCATTTTAGGATGCATAACTCCATAACATATTTCTTGTTGGTACCAAAATTTGTATGTCTGATTGTATGGGCGGTTTTCTATTGTGTGCAAGAAATTAGTGTCAAACTTATAGAGATGAAAATGGATGGATGGCTAGGATCAAAGGATAAAGATCAAGGATGGAGGATGGATTGGTCCTCTCACCTCATGGAATGATACCACTAATGGTGGAGGATGGATTGGTCCTCTCATGTCATGGGATTTTTCCACTTGGCATCATCCCATGATATGAGAGGAGAGGGAGATGGTACTTGGGATTTTGGAAGGAGACTTTGTCATAAAGGCAAAGTTTGTCAACACACTCCAAATGAGAGGGAGTGATAGGAATAAAGGAATTAAAAATTCCTTTGATGTACTTGAGGGGACAAGGTCCACATCCTTGATGTGACGTAGAGGGTCAACTCACTTAATCAAGGATTAAGTGTGCAAATGATTAAGGGGGTGATTATATGGAGATTAGGAGATGGGATGAAGGCAAGTGCCAGAGTTGGAGGATTAGACATTTGGAGAGAGAAAATGGGTAGATTTAATGAATCTATTTAATCCATTTTTATAGGAAAAGGGGATAAAGGGAGTTAAATTAAATAAATAGAAATATTTGTTCAATTTGATAGAAAAGAGGGGTAAGATAGGATAGGATAGGTAATAAAAAACAAGTTAATTACCTTAGGCTAGAATTTAGGAAAGCAAAAGAAAAGGAATATTAACTAAATAATGAAATTTTATTTAATTAATAGAGGCCACAAGAATTAGATGAATTAAGGATAAATTAGCCAAATGGAAGTGGTCAAATTTAGATGTCAACATTTTGCTCTTCTTTAAAGTGATGTTACGAAGTAGCTTTATTTTACAAAAGATTAAAGCTTGGATCTTGGAAGAAGATGGCTGGATTGGGGAAGATAGCCTAGTCATTCACAAGAGTGACCTGAAGGAAAGATGATGAGGGTGAAGATGATGATGAGGATGCCTTGTAAAGAGGATAGGCGGGTTCAAGAGAACACGAGTGTGCTTTATAAATGGATGAGATGATGCATGGATGATGAAGATTGGATAAAGATGCAAGAGGATGGGTCGAAGGGGAAAAGAATGAGTGATGAGAGGATATGGAGCTGATGGGTGGGAGAGAAGGGACATATGAAATGATAATGGGGGTTAGTAAGCATGCAAAAAATAATTCAACGACAAACATGATGTTGGCCTGGTCAATCTAAGAGTGAAAATCGATTTATGGTGAAGTGTTGTTGATGTGGGAATAGTATATCTTGAAACAACACAAGGATTGTGAAGGATACATCCTAATGATAGATGGTGTGTTGTTGATGTGGGAATGATATATTTTAAAACAACACAAAAGTTGGGGAGGATACATCTTGATGATGGATCAAGGCTAGCAACAAGGTTAGGAGCAAAACCAAGCAGGTGAGTGGGTGATTAGCACTAGATTGCATAACATGATTGGATGGATTAAGATTTGTTATGAGTTTGGACTGCACGTAGGAGTAGGATGGGATGCAACAATGGAATGATGCAATGGAGAGTAGAAAGATGGAGTTGGTATGATGATATTTTCAGGATGAAAGGCTGCATAAATAACAAATCCATATCGGCCTTAAATGCTCCTAATGGATAATGAAATGAGATGAAATGATTAATGGATAGGCTAACAAGTATATATAATGCAAAATGAAATTATATGAAAATGATAATGGATGGACAAACAAGTCTATATTATGCAAGATAAAACATGATGACAATGCAAGGGAAGATGAATGTAACAAGTTTTAAGCAAGTGGAAGAGTAGACATGTGCACATGAAACACTTGATGAAGTGGAGATAAGAAAAATAGAAGGGATAAGTAGATAGGGATAGAAATGTAGGATGGATGGATTATAAACATATAGGATAAATGGAAGGGGGGGGGAGATTGAGCACTTAATTTGATATAACATGGAATACCATGAACCAAGGTATGAGGAACCAAGGTGACTTTGACCCACTCACATAGGATTGACTTGATCAAACAAGGTTAGTTTGAGATCTCACAAAGTCACAAGGAACTTTAATGGGCACAATATTGGAAAATCACAAATAGAAGGAATGCCCTAGGCCCCTAGCTTAACACGAGGTTGCATGGACCTTGGTGGGAGTAATTTAGTTGATAAAGACAAAGCACACAAAATCCAAGACTTGCCCTAGTTTCACTATTCAAAGCACACCATGATGTGGTGGATGGTGGCAATCTTGAGTAGGTGAGGTAGGAAGCTCAAAATAAAGATAAAAATATACAAAAGCACCAAAGAAATAACAAGCATCTCAAATACCATTTGCCACAAGGATGATGGATGAGGTAGATGCGGCTTTACGTGAGAATCAATATATATTGCGAAAGCCAAGATTGAATAGGTAAACCAAGGATTCTTATGACATGAGATAGTCAAGTTACTTGATACACAAGGGGATTAGAGAATTTTTTGAAGCACGAGCTTGATAGGGAGTCTTGATGACACAAGGACAACTGACACACAAAGATGATACCTAAGGACACATATGCACTAATGAGCCTAATCGTTGACATAGGACTGATGATATTTATTGGACACAATTTATAAGATGTACAAGATATTCAAGGGTTGGGGATTGTGGATGATGATGGTGCTATATCTTAGTGGATTGATGACTCAGACAAATATGATGTTGGCGTAGTCAAGCTGAAAAGCCAAGATGAATTGATGATAGATAGAGTGTTGTTGATGGGAGAACAATATATCCTAATACAACACGAGGATTGGGAAGGATACATCTCGATGATGATGATTTGATTAGGATCAAGGCTTGTAGCAAGGCTGGGATCAAGACCAAGGATGCGATTGGATAACTAAACTAGATGAAGGGATTTGTTTGCAATTTGGGATTATGAGGATAGAGATTGACTAGATGGATGGAATTGGACTACAAGGTTTTATAGCCTATCGCTAGACACCAATGACAAGGGATTATGGGAAGAGGATGAGGTAGTAGAAGGGATTGGGGGTGGGGGAGATAAGGAATGGGAGATGGAATGGGGATGAAATGAAGGAATTGGGAGATAATGGTTGGGAGATAATTAATTAGGTAGGATTGACAATTATTGTAGGCTTATAATGCAAGCACTAATACCATATACTAGATGTAGGTAAATAGGGATGACTGCATACATGTGAAGTCCCTTACCTAGGAATACTTACAAGTGTATCCTCAGTAAATCCTATCTCAACAACTAGAGGTACATCGTGAGTAACGTCGTGGTACAATATGCATCCCCTACACCACACTAATTGATGGTTGAAAGTTCTTAAGCTAGGCTTATGCAAGATGATCTAATGTGTTCTCTAAATGCTAAAAGAGTACATTAGGCATTTTCGTGAATGCTAGTTCATCACAAGCATGGGTTAGGAAAATTATCTAGGTTGCTTGGACCAATCCTGTACTTTTAGCTTGGTATAACTTAGGTATCAGAGCTTCGCTAGACATGACATGACTAGAGTGGGGTACAACACTCATTCTCCTCCCTTTTTGATTCACATGGTTGAGGTTGTCCCTTTAGGCCTCCTAATGGGAAGGATATGCTAGATGTTTTTGATTTCCAAGCTCGCACAAAACATAAGGAGAGAGCAAATGTGCAGCTAACACACCTAGGATGGACAACAAGACTGACATTACTTTGTGATTTTTGATCCCTAACCCCTCCAAATGATTCAAGGGGGCATATGTCACAAAGAATCCCCAACACAATAGACACGATTGATTGACCTTTTAGAAATTGAAGTGTGCCTAGATTAGTGATAAAACAAATCTTTGACCTTGAACCTATAGAAAATAGCTTTAGAATTTTATGATCGTAGCTTTTGACCAAGAAACAAAAACATGAAAATGCGTTTTGATGAAAATCACGATTTTTGAGAGCCAAGAACGTCGACGCTGGTTGCAGGTTGAATTGAAAGTACAAAACATAACCCTGCAAAAAACCTTAGGCGCCAAGAAAAGAATTTTGAAAAATTAAAAAACTAATAATTTCATAAAGAATATATAAATTTTTTTCGAAAAAAATTGATCCTGCTCTCATACCATATTACAAAGTAATTTATAAAATAATTGAAATGAACTATTTACTAAGAACAAATTGTTCTTATAGAGCTTACAAAAGAGATGTTTCTAAAAAGAAACATACAAATAATAGAAATAATCTATTATACAAGATATTTACAATATCTAGAAGTGACCATTAAAAGTAGAAATAATCTAACTTAGGAGATATTGTTTTAATATTGCTGCCTCTTTGGAAGTTACTTCCTTCTTCTTCCATTAATGCTTCCTTAATTCCTATGCTCCCTTTAAGTAGATCAGAACTGTCTTATATCTCAGAGCATAACTTACTATTATTACCTTCCTTTCAATGATCCCTTCTTCCATGCCTTCAACAAATGACTTTCCCTTCTATTTATATCTTCATGATGGGAGAGTTGCAACCTTTCACTATTAGAACCTTTCAAGAGAGTTACAAACCTTCATCCTTTATGCCCTTTGAAAGAGTCACAAGCTTTCATAACTACCACCTTTTGAAAGAGTCACAACCCGTTATCAATTCTTCCCATTCCTGTCTTCTTCCATTACTCCTTCCTTCTTCCATTACTCCTTCCTTAGTTCCCATGCTCCCTCCTTTCTTCTTTTCTCCCTGTCCCCATTCCAAATGAAATTGTCTTCTCCTTTTTATATCTCATGTTTGAGGGTGTCACATCTTTTCATTTCATGCCTTTTGACCATTCATTAAACTTAATTAAATTTAAATTTAATTCTTTTATATTTTAATTTTATTTATATTCTTTTTATATTTTAATATTATTATTTATTATTAAATCCTATTTTAGAAAGGGGACATTAGAGTCTGCCCTTGCCTGTCCTTAAGCAATGCCAATTATTATACAAATCTGTCAATGCGAGTATTTTTTGTTGCGCAACTCTGATATTAACCAATGCATTGAGAATTTGCAAGGTTCGCAATTTTAAAATAAGTTCTCTCATCTTCTAGAGACAAGGATCAAGGCCATCCTGTAATGGCATCAAAACTGATTTGGATTGACAACATAACTCAAATGCATCCATGGCACAGAAAATTTTTTAATGTTGCTAATGCTCCCTTGGTTTTGATTTGAAATGAGCTATGCATCTACCTTTGGTTCTTATATACTAGGTGTGTCCAATATTAGTGTGAATTCATCTTCTATAAATTGGTTGAATAACATCGCTGGCGTAATTTGTGTAGATTTATGTGCCCTCTATATCTTCAACTATCAAATGGTTGCTCTAGTCAGCTATATCTATTCATTGTTCGAGTAGCATTGTTGGGTTCACTCGGGCAAAATTATATCTCTTTGATTTTGATTTCAAAGGAGGTTCTTTAGTTTTAGCACTATGGCAATTATTTTTAAGCAATCGTTTGCCACTTCTTTGTGCTTTAGTAGTGTTCTTCATGTTCATCCTCATGTAACTACAGTAATTGGAACAACTTTTGAAGGCTTTCGAATCCTTCACCTATTTTCTCTTCTATGGTGGGCATTTATTATATCTTTGTGGTAGCAATAATCCTTAGGGGTCCATGTTTAGTCCTCCTTCCTACACTTTTTCATGTTTTTCTCTCTTTTGGAGAGGAGTATTTTCCCACAAGGTTTTCTTATTTTCTTCATTTTGAGAGATTTATTTGCCCATGAGCAACTAATTGCCTTGTAGTTGACACCTGTCCTTGCATATTTTTATGTTTTATTATTCTTCCTAAGTAGCACTTAAGGGGGGTTGGTGTGAACAAGGTATAATACCTAACTAATTTCACCTTAGGAATTATTCATAGTCACCGATGCTTACTTGGGTCGTTCACTTTTAGTATCTCATATTATAGAATTAAGATACTTGTCATGATCTTAGTTTGTACTGGGGTTTCATCCATGGTTTTGTCTTTGCCTTTATAGCAAGGTCATTTTATTGTTTTGTAATCATAGTCTATTAATTTCCATTTTGGTAATATAACAATTCTTTTCTATCACATCTCTTGTGGAAGGTATTTGGTTTTGCTGGTTAGATTCTTGTTCATGCAAAATCTTCCACGGGAGCTTTTTTTAGGAGCTTGGCCCAAACAACATCAACTAAAATTATTAGCGTAGGATATTATTGGCCATAGATATTCATTAGTGCCCATATGTTGGTTTGAACATTCTATACTACCTAATTAATCTCACTTTAGGAATTATTGGCACCTAGCTACTTAAGTTTGCTTATATCTTTTACTTTGTGCCTCATATCATACGATTAGGACACTTGTCATGTGTTCTTAGTTGGTCATAGTGTTTCATCCTTTCTTTTACGACAAGGTCATCTTATTGTTTCGTAATTATTCTGTATACTGCATTCATTTGTTTTCTAGTGATAGAGCAATTCGTTCTATTGCATCTCTTGTATCAAAGGTATTCAGTCTTGCTAGTCAGATTCTTGCTACCGCAAGTTTTTCCATTTCTCCAACAAAAAATGTTAATGTCGAAAGCCCTAGATGAATTATGGCCTATAGAGCTAGAATTCCTTGCTTTTTTAGAAAATACTTGTGTTCCAAGTTGTAAATAAACACAACACGAAGACAAAAACTTAGCCTAGCTATCATTTTTTTATCAATAAAAGGCTGAAGCCAGATTATTTTATTAATTAAACCTAATTACAACCCGGCTCACTAGGGCTAGAATTCCTTGCTTTTTTAGAAAATACTTGTGTTCCAAGTTGTAAATAAACACAACACGAAGACAAAAACTTAGCCTAGCTATCATTTTTTTTATCAATAAAAGGCCGAAGCCAGATTATTTTATTAATTAAACCTATAAACAACCCGGCTTACTAGGGGCACCGGTAGGAAAGAGCTGGGTGAAGAAAACCTCCGGTCTTGCCTCCAAAAAGAAAAATCCTTATTATTACTACATCTTACATACACCACGTCTTATAAACAGGGAGTTACCAGGGAAACTCCTAATTACATTGTTTACAAGCATCTTGTTTCCAAGAATGGGGTAATGTTGAGGAATAGGAAATTCCTCCTTTACATTCCATGATAAAATATTACAATAAGATGCAATTACATTGAAAATTCATCTTGTTATTAATTCCTTCCTGCTCTCTGACTGAATAAGCTTTCAGTTTTTCTGAATGTCTTCTTGACAATAAAACTCCATTGAGTTCAAACTGCTTCTAACCCATCCAACCATCCAGTGCTTGCTTTTGTTAATTAGAGTGAAGCTGATTGTCTGTTCCTTCAGGAGTATACCAAGGTCACCAGCAGTACCCATAGCGCCCTAAAACAAACCAGTCCATCCCTTGCAGATTTCACAAATTTCTCCTCATCATCTTCGTTGCATTTCGTCTCTTGTTGCAATACAGTACCATATGTGATTTTAACAAGATGGTGTTTTATCACCCTGCGTTTGTCAGGAGCCGCAAGGCTTTTGACATTCCATGTAGTGATCTTCATTGTTTCCCAAGGGAGAGGCCTTCTCCCTTGGTACTTTCTCTCTTGAAAAAGTCTGCCACGCTCCTGAATCCTTTTTCAGCGGCTTCAACCTCCCTTCTTTGTCTATTGGGTTTCCTTATTCTGTTGTTCTTGCCTTTGTCCAATAAATTCATGGTGGTCTGGTTTATGCACCTGGTATCTGTCACACCCAGCTCATCAGCAATTCCTCCATCCTCGAATTCCTCCTCCATCAATAAAATGTCATTCTCATAATCCAATGCCTGATCTTGAGTCCCTGTTGTGTTCAGCGTCCTTGCAATGCTATTGTTAACATTTTCAGAATCAACCCTTTTTGTCTCATCCCATCTAGCCATTAGAGGATTTGTGATTCGCCCATTCGAGGGTTCCAACTGTTTAGACCAGCCCACGGTTTGCTTTTCCTTATCAACACTACCCTTGGGAATCCACATCTCCTTCATTTTCTGTGGCTTTTTGCACATTTCAGTTGCATGGTTCCTCCTGCTGCAATTCAAACAAAAGAACTTTTTTTCTTTGATTTCAATTGTCTGCAGCCAATCCTTTCCCTGTGCTCTTAATCTAATTTTTTTGGGATCTTTTTTATGGCAGCAATATTTAATCTTGCGTAAGTATATAAATCTCCATTGGTAATATTGACATCTATGTCAATCAATGTACCCAATGTTCTTCCAATCTTTTCTAGGGCATCCTCTGTCTAGTATTCCACTGGCAGTCCATACATCCAAACCCAGACTACAACTTCATATGGGTTGGTATCTAATGGGTTAAAATTTTGTCTCCATTTCTGAATATAGAGAGACATCAAATCCATCCCTCTAGACACTGCCCTGCAAAATTTTTGCTCTTTCTTCCTCTGATGCAAAGATAACTATGGAAAAGCCGCGCGGCATAAATTTTTTGATATGTGGCATTCTCCATGTGTTATTGATCCATTCCAAGATTTTCCTCTCAGATCTCGCGCCAATAAATCTGCATATAATCCTGCACTTCGCTAGGGCATCCAAGTCTTCTGCTATTTCATCGGTGACATCTATGGTGATAAAATCATCTTCATTTTCAAACTCATCTTCTTTGCACAGTTCATTCCCAATTCTTTTTTCCTTAGGATTAGGGTTTCGGTCGTGTTCGAATTCTGCCTTCGAAAAATTCTGCCTTTTTTGGCTCTTCCAGCAGTCCATATTTTTTTAGGTTCAAAGTTCTTAGCCTAGCTATCATTACTTGTTGCAAAATGAACAATATATAACAATAATGACCATTCAAATAAAGTTCAAGTGGAGCCTGGAAATGCTAGCAATTAAGGTGAAAACTATATTTGGATACTTGAATTCAAGTGTAAAAATGATCTTCAAATTATTATGTAACAAAATGAAGGTTGCATGAAATTAAATAAGCAATACCAGAAAATATGGATTAGAAGAAAAACATATAACATAGTGTTACGTGAAGAAATCCTTTTGAAAAAAACACTCCACCAAGAAGAGAAACCCAAGACTATTATTTTCAAAAAACAGATTACGTACAATCTTTCCTTTCTCCTCTTTAGTTTTCAGTCCTTCAGCACCTTATAATTTGAAATTTCTTAAATTCCTATTGCATTACTTTATGACCACCTTAAACCTTACTTTTATATCATTATTAACCCCGTAGATGGGGTGTCCAAGTTGGTTATCATAACCCACAATAAACCAAGCATTAACGACATAGGATAATGTAGGTTGCAACCAAATTACTAACCTGCCTGATTTGTGCACCTTTTTGTTGTTAGCTCATAGGCAGTGATTATTTATTAACCACAAGATATTTTAGCTGTTAATAATAGCCACACAAGTTGATGAAACAACCTCATGAGAAGTTGGGTACCAAAAATCATCTTAACTTATAACCACTAAGATTCTCTCCTGGTAAATAGTAACTCACTGTTGGTAAATAAAGAGTTACCGACCTTTGGTAAAAAATAATAACCATACTAGTAAAACCTTGATCGTTAAAAATAATTACTGATTGTGAATCCATCATCCTTTACAAATGATTTACAAACAGTATTAGGGAGTAATTAAATATGTAGGATTTATAGGGTTGAGGCACCTCAATTCTAACAAAAAACACATAAAAAAAAGAAGAAGCTTACAGTGAATGAAGATTCTCATTGCAATGGAGTTTTGGGTGAGTGAGAAAATAAAGCTAAGAAGACTTGTTTTCTTTTTATGTTGTTATTTCTGTTCTTTATGGGTCTTGGGTAGTTGCTTTTAGGTTAGGATGGCTTTTACTTTTTTTGTCTTCTATTTTTTTTCCTTATAAAAAAACACTTTAAAATAATTTTTGGGGTCATTGGTAGCCTAGTTTGCTTGGATACTTCTTGGGCATAAAATGGCTTGTGCTGGTATGAGAGGAACTCACAGTTTTGGTCATATTTGAGTCATACCCATATAAGGACTTGGTAGGACTATTCTCCTGTTTTTAGATTAACTTGGTACCAAAGGTTCTAGAGAATAAAATGGGGATAGTTGTGATTTGGACTTGAGTATACAAGTCTTATGGCAACAGTTCACCCACTTGGGATGATAAAAATGTTGGACAATATTCTGTTTATTATCAGGAAGGAGCAATCTTTTAAATACTTTTGCAATGAATTTGATATACATGTACGTCTTGCATTTGTGAGCAGACACAAGTTATTATGTTTTAGCAAACAGTTAATTCTCTGAGATAGCTTGTGTTTTTTTGGCTACTGTTCACAAAGTTTTCACAAATTTATCATTAAATCAGTTCATTATTAGAATGTAATTGGTGCTGCTTATCAAGTACTTCTTAGAGTTATGTATTGGAAGCATAAAACTCTTTACAAATTGGAATTGAAATTGGTCTATGTAATTGAAGAAGGTATATGTGTTAGAAGCATAAAACTCTTTACAAGTTGTAATCGAAATTGATCTAAGTAATTGACGAAGTTATCAATGTGTTTCACCATACTTACGTTATGTATCATGTTTTTCAGGTTTCCATTGAAGCTCTTTTACATGTGCCAGTGTGGATTTTATATTTACAGTATTGGTGCCCTTCTACTTTGGGAAACTCGAAGAAAAGACTTCTCTATTATGATGTCTCACCATGTTATTACAGTGTTCTTGATTGCATATTCTTTGTTTACACGGTAATTTCTCTAAAACCTGTAAATGTGAAGTTTAACTTATCTAAAACTGACACGAGCTCATAAATTTCGCATGTTTAATTATATTTTATTCAGAGTGATTTTTGATCTTGGTAAATGTAAGTGCTCATAGTCAAAGCCTCTAAAGGTCTGTATTCAGAATCTGTTGTAAGATTCATGTGCAGGTGAATTAAGTGCTACATCTCTATTTGTTCTATTGAAAATATTCTGGAAAACATTTAAGTTTAGCAGCAAAATAATTTGAAATAGTACTTGTGGATATTTAATGAATAATGGAATAATAAGTATTTCCCTGGAACTTAAATTTGCAAATTACTTAAATTGACTCTTGGCTTTGATTGGGATTGGTCCTTGAAAGTATTTGGTAAGGAATTCCATGTTAGAAGATTATTGAACAGGATCTTAGGATGATGATTGAGTATATATAGTCCTAAAATTCATAGACAACAATTCTAGAAGAGACATTTTGTTCCTCTAAGTTAACTGTAGTTATTAATGCTAGATGTTTGTGTTAAACCCATATGAAGTTCTCTGAAGATCCAAAGTTGGGGTTCAGGGAATGGGGTGCAAGAATGCTGGGATGTCCACGAGCCCAGATAGGTGGAGTGTGTCATATCCCTGCGATAATGTTGATCTGGAACCAATCAGAGTGCAACCGTAGTTGCAAATTGTTTTATCAGATAATTGCTAAGAACTTCATTCCTGTCTCATCCCGATAATTACCCAATACTCTATAGAGGTATTTAAAGAATGATAAACCTTTTACATTGTCTTAAAAACTCATTGATGCTGTATATATTTGTTCCATCACTGTGTATACTTGACATCACATATATGTATAAAGTCAACTAATCATATAAAGTCGATCACGTAATCCATGAATCCAAAGCTGAACTGGGGCATCTGGAGATCGAGTAGTGACGAGAATGTTTGCTATGCCAGCATAAGTATGGGACTCGCAAAATCCATGACCCATTTGGAGAAATGCCTCTATTGGGTATCAGCATAAGAGACATGTCTCTTCATTCCCCTGGAGATATAAAGGAACAAGACCATCATTGGTTGGAGGGGGGAATCGGAGCAGAAACAAACATTGAATCACAATACGAACTGAAAACCTTCAGCAGTTCGAATCTCCACTACGAGAAACAAAGTAAACAGATCCGAGTCTAGGGTGCTAATACTATTCTATATTCGGTAATGAAGAAACAATGATTAACTTATTTATATGATTTTATAATGCATTTGTTTGTTGATAATAAACATTAAAACATGAATTTAACCTTGCAATAATCTGTCACAAGGGAATGAGAAAGGGTGTGCAATTAAGAGAGAACTGCTAAGGGCACACTGTTGCCGTGGTAGATAAGGGAGAACAAATTGTTATACACTAAGTTTGCACCCTTGTTTCAAGCTCTCGTAGTCTTGATAACCTAGTATAACATGGGAATCATCTCCAGGTGTGGGACCTATGCTAACTGAGATGAGACCTCCAAGTTCTAGGCTGGTTCCTCTTGGATAATCACCTTAATTTGCTTCTAGACATGAAAAAGTAAACTCTTGAGGGAAAGGGATAGGAGTGCTTGGAAAGGGAAGAGACTGAAAGCAAACTACCTACTAGGTGATGCACCGAAACTAGGGTTTGGATCTCAGTATGGAGGATGAAATCAATGAAAGACTTAGGTCTAGTAGGTCACAACTTACTGAATAGACTTGCATAAGTGTTTCATAGGAGGGTCTGAACATAAGACACAACCTATGACCTGCAAGCAAACATTCACTTCTGCAACTCGGTGTAGGATTGAGACAAGACTATTAGGAGGCTGAAGTATACCCACAAAATATCCAAATCAGATCAAACACAATAACACACACAATTGCAAAAAGCAAGAGGGATCAAGAACCCTAAGATACCACCAAAAACATCATATACTTTGATTCAATAATAGATAATTCCAACAAGGAAGCATAGGGACATGAAGGATTGTCACAAAATACCTTTGCAATATCTGAATCATCAATGGGAGATTACAAGAGTAGAGGACCAGAGGGTAGAAGAAATACCACGGATAGCCTTCTGAGAAAGGACTCTTTCTTTTTACCATTCCAACCTCTGAGCACTAAGGCTCCAAAAATACAATATATACATCTGCTTTTGGCACATAGGTCGGAGTCAAAACCTAATTAGGGTTACATAAATCTGCAATAAAATATCAAACCCTAATGGTACATTGATTACCATCATCAAATCTTTGAGAACAACTGGTGATCAAATCAAATCTTTTCCTTGCGTGTTGATCCTGGTACTGAGCCCACTTGCAGACACATCAACCTTGATCCATCTACCCACCTGCAACTCCACTAAGCCATGAGTGCATCCAAATCCGATCTTGGTCTGATATCTGGGTTTAAAATGATTAACCCTGCAAAAGGTGGCGCCAAGCTCATTAAAGCTTCAACACGACACGGTACTCTGTGAAATCCGTGGCGCCAACGATCAGATTGTCTATTATCATCTTTCCAACCATCCTTGTCCTGAAGAAATAAATTCCAACAACTCAAACTGTCGTGCATGGCCGCGAAACGCAAACCCTAGCCAAAAACCCTCGCAGAGATATTCAAATTCAAATATTAACGGCTAGCAGATATATTTTTTAAAATGTAGCCGTTGATGCGAAATCTTCCCGGTAGATGAACGACTGTGATGCGCCCTTTAAAACAGTCTAAAACCCTTCTGACAAGTCAAATCCACCGTGGAAGTCAGCAGCCAATCGGAAGTGAGCGAATCAGCATCTTTGACAAGACCTTGGACCCACGTCCCTGAGAGTGCATCGGACGGTTGTCGCTATACTGCCATGCTAAAAGTTGAGCATCTTGGATCCGCGGTGTAACAACAGCTGCGAGATCCTGCAGAGAGTTAATCGCTTTAGAAAGCCTTGACCCCACGGGCCCACTGACAACCGCCACGTAGCATACCAAACAATCAATCAAATTGCGCCATTTCGGATACACATTGCATACCTTTTGACATCAGACCCACCTGACAAAGCCTGGAGATAAGGTAAGATCAACGGCTGTCGCTATACCGCCAGATTAAATAGGCTGCATCTTCCTTCAACGGTATAACGACAGCCACATGATGCGGTCGGAACTTAACACGCCGAAAGGAAAGGGCCCGCTGACAACCGTTGAATCACTAGCCCGCCGACGAATCAGGAGCTGCCGAATAGGATGAGGTGGCACCGGTCCCACTGACATACTACAGTGCAGGAAGAAAAACAAGATCGACAGTTCCCCTATACCGTGATCGTAACACATGCGCATCTTTGGCTTGCGGAATGGTGAAGACCGTCAGATCAAGCCGGAACTTAACCTTAGGGCAAATGTTTTATGCACTGAGACTTAGGAAAAAATAAAGCGCTTGGACCTAGGAAATATTTGGCGCACGTGGAAATATGGACGACTTAAGTGGCCGGGATAAAGTAACGGCGAATTAGAACGTGACCTAGGGTTTCTCAGGGGTTCTTGGCACAACGGCTAGTTTTTTGAAACTTTCTGACTGCAGACCAGGGAATACAATAATTTGCAGAGGCCATAGATTAGGATATGAAGCTATGAAACCTTCAGGGATGGTTGACAGGGTAAAAATAGAGACCTTGGGATAGATTAAGCCAAATTTGTATAAGACAGGAAAATTTGGGTAACACAACTATGAGGGCACCCTACTGCATTGTGAGAGGGAGAACCGCTAAGGGCACATTGTTGCCGTGGTAGATAAGGGAGAACAACTATGAGGGCACCCTATTGCTTTGTGAGAGGGAGAACCGCTAAGGGCACCCTATTGCAAGCATCTTCCCAACTCCTATGTCACGGGACTATTGGTGAATCATAGTTAACTCTAACTACAAAAGAATGGAGGAGCACTATATGGAGGAAGAATCACTATCTTAGGGCACCCTACTATGCCTCCTTACTCCACATCTTCTATAATTGGAATTCACATACAATTTGAGTACTGCATAATGATGAAGATATATTCTCTTTATTTTGAACCCTTAATTTATTTACAAATAATGTTTGCATTATTAATCTTAACATTAAATATACATACATACATATTCGTATATTGGCATTATGTTCTTGTAGTGAATGTAGGATTCAAGCTACAGATCACATAATTAAAGCAACCATTTATTTGGTAAACCCTAACCCTAATCTATTGCAATTGTGTTTTAGGGCAACTTCTAGGGAAAATTAGGAATGGAACATTACAAAGTGTCATGATAGTGAGGATTGGGGTTCAAGGATACATGATAATAGAGGGAGTAGGGATCAAGCTTCAGGGATACTTGATGTTGGGGAGAGTAGGGTTGAGAGGGCACGGGGAATGAAAGGAAGACATGACATTATGAGAAAGCTCAGAATGCCATTGAAGGCTGTAATGACATCCTCATACTTAGGATTAGGGACACTACATGCTATACTACGTATCAATTCAATTTTGTAGGAAAAACAAGATTCAATGATGACTCTTATCATTAGAACCTGGTCAATCAAGAGCATTGAATGAAACAAATTGAATGTCAAACACACTTGCCATAATAAACTCCATAAACCTAAGGAAGCCTGCACATCTCAAATTTGTTTTTGAGATCTTTGAGTGATTAATGTTGGGACTATTGATGGAGGCTTGAAGCTGTAGCTGATTATATACCGAAAATTAGTCTTTGTGGCTGCAAGATATTAAGCTGCCCTCAAACTTCTTAAACTGTGAGTTGTTGATCTGTTTAGAGTCACTAATGTGATGAACCTTGTAATGCCCTCCCATATGCTGTGTTTTTGCTTTGTGCTCTCTAGCTGGTATGTAGGTGTGTGTGTGGGTTGTTCTATGATTGTGTTCTAGGGCTTTCTTAATAACATTAATTATTATTAATTATCGTTAATATTATTCTATTGATATTAATTATTGTTAATTATAATTTATAGTACTTAGTCGATCTTTTTATCAACGGTTATTTAAGGTTACAAGATTAAATCCCTTTTTGGGCATATTAATTATTATACCTTTATGTGGATATTTCCTAACAATTGGAAACCACTATTCAAATGTAACATTTAATGAATATTTATTTTTAATATGAAATATATGTATTTTCAGTATTGTTTGCCCTTTAATGTTTAAGGTAACTTGATTATTTTAAGAAAATATTAATGCGTTTTGATTATTAATGATATGATAATTTACAAACAATATTAATTTAATTAATAAATCTAGCTTATTTATTGTGTATTTTGATTTTTTTGTAAGGAAAACCCTTTTATACAATTGGTGAATAGTAATTAACTGCCAGTAACGTTCATAGCAGTCATTTAGGAACATTTGGACTAGGGCGTTGAGATGAACAAATTCCATAAATAAATAAATAAATGTTCCAACTAAAGATAGTAGGATGATTAATGTTTCCTGATGGTAAAGATAACTGACTTCACAAATGGCGAAGAGATATGTCCCATTAATGAGGATTTATGTTTTATAGAGTGATATGTCTCTCTAACCAAAAAAGGATGGGAATCCGTCAATAAAACTTAATGAAGATTGTAACTGAAAACAAATAGAAAAAAAGGAACTGTTTTTTGAGTAGAGCAGGCCCTTTGAATTTCAACAGTTTGTTTTTGAGGGGATGGATACATTGGAAGTGAAGAAAATGGCGAGAATGGCTACAAATTGGCCTCCAACTTTAGAAAAGGCTTTGTCCTTCAATTCCAAAGGGAAAAAGGATGTTCGTGAAGGGGCAAATGCGGACCTTAATCTAATGTGAGCAAGGGCGAAGAAAATGAAAGAACCACTGAAAGGCTTGACTAGTTCTTTCGAGAGAGAGTGGGAAAACCTAATGCATACAAGCAGCACCAACTTGCGTTTTAATAATAACTATAGTGGGAATTAAGTTTCTCTGCATGATTTGTAATTTTTCAAAAAGTTGAAGCCCAAGATCATGGAATTGCGTCGCGTGTATTTCAACCCAGATTTCATTGCTCAATTTTATAGTAAAATTTTGAGCAAACGGGGTTTGTCTTCGAGTATTGATTTTTTTGCAATAAGAGGGTTGATTATGGCAGATGGTTTCCTACTATCAATGCACCCTTCAGAGGGTATCGATACGCTTGAGTGACAATTTCTCTTCCTTGGGAACAATTCCTCTTCATTGGTGGAAAGAAAGTAAAATTGCATCGAGATATGAAGATTTGAATGGAACAATAACCATATCAACCATGAAAGAATTTGACAATAATTTGATCTTCCGCTATGCATGGGTGTCCATGGCACTGTAAAAGGGCAAACTTCTTTGAGGAAATTTGGCTTTTGGGAGAAGAATATGAAAAGTACACAGGTATATTATGACTTTAATTACTTCTACGTGGTTTAAGCTAAATGCATGGAAATTTTTAGTTAATGGTTGTACTAGTTTAGGCATTTGAACATGATGAATAATGTTTACCATAGCTAAATTAGGGTTTCAAAATTTCAATGGCATTCAGAGCATTTGGAAAAACATTTTTGTCTTTGTGTTTTCCTGTAATAAGTATATGCAATGTGTTTCAATGATCTTGCATGTTGGGATTCTTGTTGTTATTTCCCATTCTGCTTAGTAGTAATGTCTTGCACTTGCTGCATTCCATGAGACAACATATCTTTGAAGCATTCTGTCAAACAGTTCACATGCCTTGTTTGTACTTCCAAATTTTGCATGCACATCTACTAGTGCATTTGTAACCATACTATTTGACAAAAATGCACCTTCATTATGCTTGATGCGTGCCCATACCCGTTTCAAAGCTTCCATTTTATCATAGGCAGCGACGATGCCAACCCAGAATGTTGAATCTAGTTGTACATTTGCCTGTTGCATCTTTTATGAATTTTCTTTTAAAGAATTTCCCTCAAATCTTTTTTGTGCATATCTTACAATCATTGCGATCCGTAGACCACATTTTTAGATGCATTTTATTTTCTACTTGAAAGGTTGCAGCCTTTACGCTTTATGGATACCCAAACACCATTTGAAAAGTAACCATTTTTACGGGCTGTTACTATTTTCATCCCAAATTTTATGGTGTCTTTCCAGAGAAATCATATCAAGTAAGAGTCGACGGACTTTTCTTACAGTTCGTAGCACTTGTGTCCTTCCGTTAATTATTATTAATTGGTAGAATCTGAACTTTTACTCCTTTAACCTTCTTTTACTTCCCTTTATGTTATTTCATTTTGAATCTGATATCTTGTTGATGATTATGTCTTCGAGGTTCTCTAGTTGTTTTGAATGTCGTTGAGTATGTGCCCTTTCGCATATAATGGTGTATTGAATTATTAGAATTACTATATTAGATTATTCTTTTGTATACCAAGGGTATAATCTAGCTTTGTTTCAAATGTGATGCTATTACGACGATGTTCGTGTTTTGAAATTTTAATAGTTTAGTAGTTGTGTGTTAGTGTCTCGGGAAGATGTATTCTCATGTTTGTATTTGATTATGGAATGGGTGAAACCTTCAAACCCTTTAGCATTTAAAACTTGGTATTGCGTATATGTTTTAGAATGTTTATTAATTTATTGTATTGTTATATATTTGTTTATATAAAGGGTGATAAAATGGTTCTTATAATTGCTAAATTTTAAAGATGCTTTTATAATTAGATTGTGGGTTAGATGTGTGTAACGTAGGTTGAATTGTGATAAGAATATTTAACATAGGATTATTTAAAATAATTTAAATATTAATTTAGAAGCTTATTTTATGTTATTTATTGACAAGTTTTAGTTAAGTTTAAATTAATAAAATTATGTTTAGGATTTTGAATTAAATAAATTATTTTATGTTTTATGTTTATTAGTTGTATTTAGTTTATTTCAATTTTACATATTACTACCTTGGAAATATAAATTCTTTTACTCTCGCGTCGAGTCATCTTTTTGTTATGATGTTCATGTTGTGAATTATGTAAAGTTAAGTAGGATGTGATACTAGAGGTTGGGGTTTTGGCTTAATGTTTTATTTACGTTTTATTGCTTGAATGACTCGTATGATTGGTTTATCATGTATTGTTGAAACATGTTGATTTGAGGCCCAACTGTGTAATTAAGGTCACATGAGGATCTAATTGTGTTCTTGGAGATTTTATGGTTGGATTCTAGTATTGTCGTTTTTGATGATGAGTGTATTACGCTATTTGACGGAATGGATCCAAAATAGGACATATGCATTAGCTATGTTGTATCTGGATAACAGTAATGTTTTGGAATCTAAAGCGGTTCCTATGAGATTCCCAGCTTGAGACATATATGATTTTGGTTTTGATGTCCCTTTTGTTATGATGGTATAAATGGATCCTATTGATGATTTCATATTTTATGCTCCAAACTCTGCTTTTGAGGTTTGTTGGATTTGATTAATCTTTGAGGTTTCATTGATGATTTTGTTTTTGATTTTTGTTTGAAGCATAGGGGAGGGTTTACTAGGAGCATTGCTAGGAGAGTGGCTAGCAATGGGGGCCAGGGCTCTAAGTGGTTAGTCCAGGGTAACCCATTGTAGAGTTTTAATCAAGTGATAACACAATAAAATGAACTGGGTTGGGAATACACATTAGTCAAGATAATTTTGATACCTCCACCATGGCCTTGAGTACTTCTACAGACTGAGGATGGGTTGGAGAAGGCCAATTGGATTCCTTGTCCTCATGAAAGGAATGTCGGTTCCACATGAGTTTTCACTTGGGGGCCAAGGTCTGGTGAAAGGCTGCTAGGGTAACCCAAGATAGTGGGGAACTGTGTGATGACACTCTCCCGCATGTGTCTTAGGATTCCCTCTAGTTTGCCTTATGGTTTGACTCTGGTATATGTGCTTTCCTTATTGGTATTTTGTATATATTCCATGTTGATTCCCTTGAGAGATCCTATGTGTTATGCTTGGTTCTTTGTAGCTTTCTGTATGTGTTGCTTGTTTTGTGTGGGGCCTTGTGTCTATCTCCTAGCTCGGTGTAAGAACCCCAATAGGTTCTAACTTCAACAGTATATTACTCCTTGCAATTTTGCTCTTAAATCTTCAATTTTGTGTCATGTGCGATTTGTCAAACAGTTGCCATGCTTAATTAAGACATTACTTCATCATGCCGTCATAAGAAACATACTGGGAACTTATATAGAATCTGAATTTGTTGAACAATAGACATAGACATTAAACCAACCAGTTGGCATTCATCATATGTTGATGGTGTTCAAGGCATCACACTAGACATATTGACAAACACTTGGCTAGCAAACTATATAAACTCAGAACTCTGATTTTATTAACCAACCATAAACTGAAATTCTCTAATCCATTTAGAGCAAATTACAACGAGAGATGTTTGCCAAAAATTATATTTAAACTAATTGGCAATTATAATGAAAAACTTGGAAATCAATGCAGCACATCAAATCTATCAGCATTTTTTGAATTGTCTTCACACGTTGCATTGAAACACCCTAGACATCCATCGTTGGGTAAGATAGAGCCCAAAAGATGATTCAAAACCCTCTTGTGGTCAAACGACACTCTCAGCTATGACTCGTGCTAAGATATTTGGGTTGGCTGCTACAAATATGTCAAACGCAGACCATATAGTAGCTGCAATTTCTCTGATTTTGAATGCTAGATACAATCTGAGACAATCTTTATTTATAATCTGCAATTTTTATTTCACCATTTAATCTCAATTGAAAGCACATTGATGACTCTGAATGAGCCATCCACTGGCATCAATCTACCAATTCAAAGTGCAAAAATCTTGGTAGAACTCTCAATTCTACAAGATCAGAACTTTCTGCAAACCCTTGGTTCTCTTCTTCACAAATAGTCACAAAATGCATCCAGAATAATCTTCAAATGGCATTCTCTTGGCTTTATATTTTCCTAATGCAAATTGACTAGAGGCTTCCAGCACACAGCTCACATAACTTAAAAGTTCATACTTTGATTGCATTTGAATTATAATATTTAATTCATCCTTCCTCATTGTTTGGCGCTAACATATAAATTATTATTACAACCATTAATGTCTCTTAAAACATATAACTTAGCCCAATTATCTTCTTCACAAATAGTCACAAAATGCATCCAGAATAATCTTCAAATGGCATTCTCTTGGCTTTATATTTTCCTAATGCAAATTGACTAGAGGCTTCCAGCACACAGCTCACATAACTTAAAAGTTCATACTTTGATTGCATTTGAATTATAATATTTAATTCATCCTTATTGTTTGGCGCGAACATATAAATTATTATTACAACCATTAATGTCTCTTAAAACATATAACTTAGCCCAATTATGCAATGAGCTTCAACATTATTATTTATTAAGTAAAACTAATTAATAATTGCTTATTTAATCCATCCAAGTGACCAATTCACTACTCAGATGCTCATTGCCTGAGTCAGACGCCAAGGTGCCTTGTCGAATATAGCACTAACCATAAATAGACTTACTGATGCAGGAGCATCTTGGGTTCTCGACAATCCTGTATTACCAAAAACATGTTGGAGTTGTTAGATATGCTCGGTAGCTGCTTTTGGGCTCTCGGTGAAGTATTCTTGCTTTCCATTGATAGGGCTCAGTTGTTGCTCGGTTCAGTTGTTCACTGGGTTGGCTCGGTTGATCACCGAGTTGGTTTTGGTTGCTCAGTAGTCTTGCTCACCAAGTGGTTTATTTTGGATTCCTATTGAGGCCGACTTGTACGTTTGATTTTGGTTGCGGAGTTAATGCTTGTATCGATCATTGGGAAGCGTATGGACCTAAATCTGGGTCGTCCCTTTCTCCAATGTTGGATCTATGAATCTTTAGAGACGATCTGTTCGGTGGCCTCTTGTGTAAATAGAATAGTATGTTGTAAGATTTAGAGGGAGTAGTGAGATCCGTTGAAAAAGATAGAATCTGGATGTTGAATCCTTGCATGTATGAGGACTGTTTGTAATTGAATTCTATTGTACTGGCCGTAACTGGGAAGGCCTTACAACCCGACATGTATGAAGTTTCTAATGAATAATATATGAAATTCTTCCTTCTCTCTCTCTCCCTGTTTTGTGTTGTTGCTTTCGTGTGTTGTTTTTGCTAGGAGGTTGGGGTTTGGATGTGCCTTTGGCCCTGATCATCCTCTCTCCTTGCGTCACTTACTATAAATAGTAAACCCCAAACTAGAAGTTTTGTCGATGTCCCCACAACTCCATGCTACCACCAATGGTTTAGGTGCCCTGCTTAGAATAGTAACCTTGACTTTCTTGAAATAGTAACTTACTATAAATAGTAAGTGTGGCAATCTAACTCAAATGAAAAGCAACCGAGAACATCCCTAACCTCTAGAGTGGGAAAATAGCCTCTGGTGCTGCTAACTAAAACCCTCTATCCATCTACTTAGCCTACGAAGGGAAAATAATAAACTAATCCCACAAACTGTGATGCTCATGGAAAACGGGGACATTACACTTGGAGAGAGTGGGCCATAGGGTTCCATGTGGTTGGGTGGCAAATATTTTATCCATCAAGATTTCTAGAGTTTGTTTCTTGTTGGATGGTCTTGCATCTTCTTCTCTACAGTTTCTTATTCTTGTGGCCTAATGGATATCACTGATTCTTTGTATCATGTTATGTATTTGATGTATTGATATATTCTCCTTGGGGAGATGATTGTAATTGATGATGTAAACATGTATCAATGATTTTATGTAATGCAGTAATAGAAGTGGATAAATGATTATTTGACATGTTTATTACCATGTGACTAAATTGATTACCTTGTTTATTGAATATTTCTTTTCCTAAATCACTATTTCCAAGCCCTTCACACAATTTAAATAATTTTATTGGGATTACGTATAACCAACATAGCTGTTCACAATAGTTTTAGTAAACAACTATTTATTATACATTAATTTCTCTTGTTAAATAAAGCCTTTTTACGTAAACTCAATAAAAGGGACTACTCATTAATTTTTTTTCTTTTAGTCTGCCTTAAATAAATTAATAATCTATAATCCTAAGTTACCGGGTGCGCTTAGTGATTAGTTGGAGGCGGAAGTTGATGTGTTTGGAAGCGGAGGCGGAAGTTGATGTGGTTGGAAGCTCATAGGAAGCGTTATAGCTCCTTGTGGATGCACATGTAATGCTTCTTGTGAGCTTCCACGAGCATTCAAACGCATCTAGATGCACCCAGACGCCTGGACAAAAAAAAATGGCAAAAACCTTTTAAAAATTAAAACATTTCACTTAAAACATGTGTTATATTGAGTTTTTTAATTTTTTTTCCATTAAACCCTAAAACGACCCTAAAAGAGGCCATTCATTGTTTTAGCATGTCATTTTGTTTGCTATTTTGCTCTCTTCTCATTTGGTCTCCATTTTGGCATTTCGAAGGGCAGGTGATTATTTTTGAAGAGGATCGTTCATGGAGTGCCAAATAGCTTTCTCAAAGGAGATCTAAGTGTTTAAGGTAAGCATTTGACCCTATTCTTGAGTCTTTTAATGAATTTTTTTAAGATTTTGATGAATTTTTTAAAGTTTGGGATGAATTTTTTCAATTATTTTTCATTTTAATTAAATAGAGAAACAAGTTTAGCTCTCCGTTTTAATATTTTTGTATCTTTTTCTGCACTTGTATGCTTGAATTTCTTAATTTTTTCTAATTTAAATTTATTTAATTTCTTATAATAGCAAGAAATTAGATTGCAAGAATGGCCGGTAGTGAAAGTTCAGTGGGAGGTCAAGGAGCCGATAAATTCAAAATTGATGTAGGATCTCCTTTATGGAGACATACCACAAGAATTTCACAGGTTGCAGGAGGTGGGTCATGTATTTGGAAGTGTAATATATGTGATAGTATACCATTTAATAGCTCATATTCTTGAGTTAAACTTCACTTTATGGGCCTTGTTGGTAAAGGAATGAGAATGTGCAAAGGCAAAGACAAGAAGTGGTTGTCTCTTGCACAAATAGCAGGATTTGTAAAAGAACAAGAAGAGGCTGATAGATTGGTTAAAAGATCAAAACAAACTTCTTATGTTGGTCCATCCAGAAAGAAAAAAATGCAGTTACCACTGAATTAGTTGCAGCCTCCAAACATCCGTTCTTGCTTAAATCAGAAGTGGAAGATGAAGTAGAAATTACCACCCACAAAAGAGGTCCATTGGACATGACATTTAAAATGGAGGCAAGAGACATTGCTGATCAAGCCATTGGACGTTGCCTCTATGCCAATGGTCTTCCTTTCAACTTGGTGAGATCACCATATTGGAAGGAAATGGTGTCAGCCATCAATGGTGCGCCGACTAGTTACAAGTCCTGGGTATGAAAAGGTGCGTACCACCATATTGCAAAAAGAGAGGATTGTTATGAGACGACTTCTCAAGGTGCAAGAGGCATTGAGCCAAATGGTTATTTCTAACCAATGGGGTGTATGGAAGGCTTCACATGAAGAGAGAGCCCGAAAGGTCAAGACATTGGTCTTGGATGACAATTGGTGAGCTCGTGTGCAATGTGTATTGAATTTCACCGAGCCTTTCATGATTGCTCCGATTTGTTGATACCAATGCACCTTGTTTGGGGGATGTCTATGATGTCATGGATTCAATGGTAGAGAAGGTAAAGATTGCAATACAAAAATATGAGAATGACCCCATTGAATGTGAAACCTTATGCAATAAGGTGGAAACAATCATTCATCATTGTTGGGAAAAGATGACCACCATGTTGCACCTCCTTGCATATGCCCTATCTTCGAGGTACTATAGCAAGGAAGTACTTTCTATGCCAGGGAGTTTAGCACCATATACAGATGAAGAAGTTGCTAATGGGTACAAGAAAGCTTTTGAAAGACTCTTCACAGATGAAAAAGTGTAGAAAAATGTTAGGACAACATTTGGCTTGTTTGCCTCAGGAAGAAATCATAGTCCAACAGCTATTAATGACCGAAATGACATGGAAGCTATCACATGGTGGTACCTCCATTGTTAACCATTTAAGTATCTACAACCTCTTGCAATCAAGATCCTCTCACAAGTAAGTTTTTTTTTGTTTTTTTACCACTTGTATTCTACAATTTAGTACTTAATATTCTTTTATTTACTTTGCATTTTTATTTTTATTTTTGTGAACATTGTCCAGGTTGCAAGTTCTTCGGCTGCTAAACAGAATTGGAGTACATACTCCTTTATCTACTCAGTGAAGCGTAATTGGTTGGGTTAAAAAAAAGCTGAAGACTTAGTTTATATTCATTGCAACTTACGTCTTGTGTCATGTAAGGATCCAAACTACAAGGATGGGGTAGCAAAGATTTGGGATGTAGCCTTTGAGTGTGCCAACTTAGATGCAACTGTTGAGGATCTTACTAGACTCACTATAGGTTATGATGATGATGATGATTACATCTTGACACATGGTGCATCTATTGCAAGTGGAACCGCTTTGGGTTCAAATGATCTTGAACTTGCAGCAGTTGAAGATGAAGATGATTTTTTTTGATAATCCTTTTGATTCTGACTAGTGAATCTTGGTTGATGAATCATGAACTACATTTTGATTTTGTAATTGTAATGATTTTCTGATTTTCATTGGAATCGTGAACATAGAGATATGATATGGCTTATTTGAATATTTGTGAACTACCAATTGACATTTAATATTTATCTTGATCAATGATGAAGTATCATACTATCAAATGATATATATATATATATATATATATATATATATATATATATATATATATATATATATATATATATATCAATGTACCCAAACGCACCCAAAATCCCCCAAAAATATTTTTACGCATCCGCGTACCAGGTTCTCGTACCCGCGTCTGCATCCGCACTTGAACCGGTAACTTAGCTATAATCCCTTTTAACAAAAGTTTTTATTTGTTCAATTCTTTTAGAAATGGTTTTTACTTTTTAAATAATATTTCACTCTAAAAAATATTTTTGAAATTTATTTCCCCTTTTAACCAATTTCACATGTATGTAATTCTCTTTTGATTTTTAAAAAAAGTTATTCCATAACATAACAATTGAATAAATATCCCGATCTTGTTAACAATATTGTTTGTGATTATTATTTGGTTTTAAAAAAATCTCCACTCCAATTCTTTTTCCATATTCTTGCTTAACGCGACCCATCTTACCACTGAAGTAACACCTAGTATGTCTATGGGTAGATTTACTTGAGCTAAATAACTTATACATCATTGTTCTTTTGCAGCTTTTGTCTGCTTCTATTTCCTTTTGACCTTGTCAGGAAAGGTGCATTGCAAAGAATCTGCATTCTTTTTGTCCTGGATCTTTGTTAAGTACAGTTCATCAAATGTTATTTTCATCTTCAGATGTTTGATTGAATGTTTCAATTACAATATTATATCTTATCTTCTTCACCTACCTTCCAATCTATGCCAACAAATTAATATTTTTAAATCTTTTATAGTGAGCAAGTTTTGTTTAGATGTGTGGCTCCATACTTTTGGCTTGAAACAAAAGGAAAAGTTTTAAGATAGAAAGACCTACCTCTATCAAATGCTTGATATTTTTATTTTAGTTTTGCTCCCACTTTAGCCGGTGCTGATGTTCCTGGCACTTTATGAAGTCCATCAAAATTCCTTAATTTAAAAACACCTATCTTTAGTTTTTATCCATAAATTGAATTGTCTAAATTAAACTACCCTGATTCAGTAGGGGTGATAATTTCACAGATAACATTTTGTTGTATTTTTGGCTATCAACTTTTGAGAAGAAATACAATCTTCAACTTCTGGTTTTTTTTTTGATCAGTGAAGTGCAAGGATTTTTAGCCTGGATGCTCCAAGTGAGGCCACAAATGGGGATGTCATCCCCGACATTAATACTTGGTCGTCCTTCAAGGACTAATGCTCGGCCATCTTACACCTCTTACACATCCTCCTGCTATGCATCCACCTTGTGTTTCACATCCTCTGTGACCTCCCATCTCCTTCGCATCCTTCTCCTCTTCTTCTTCCTTCCTTCTATCTTCGTATTCCATGGGGTTTGAACCTTCATGACACCATTAACAATGCCACTTTTTCACCATTACACTCTGGGGTCAACCCCTATCTTCAACTTCGGTATTAACAAACAAAGAAAAGAACAATTCTATTGTTGGCTTTGCACCATTAATTTTCAGAAACTGCTGCTTCTTATTTGATTCAGAATGTTTATCTGCTTATTGAAACACACTGGCTGCAGATCTACATTCTGAAGCCATTAAAGAAATGCCAAATAGTATTTCTGTTCTTGTTTGGATGTCTTTTAAGGGCCTTAGCCTTTTCTATATTTGTAGGTGAAAGAGTTTCTATTCCTAGGTGTATCTTTGATTCTTTGTCATTGCATAGATGCAGGTGCACCCTTGGATATGAAGTTTTGGCTTCGTAAGGAAGCATTTACCTTGTAAAGTTTGATTCTGCTGCCCAGACAAAGCACTGATCTGGAATCTATTTGCTCAAAGGTCAAGGAAACCAAATAGTTTAATGACAAATCATTTGAATCAGTTTTGTTTTAGTTTAGGTGCTGCATGTTCTCAAAGTAATCTGTTTAGATAATTCAAGAACGTTGCCAAGTTTTGGTCGATCTGACACATTTTGGTTGAATACCCTTCAGGATATTGAGCATCCCCAATTTCTTCACAAAATCAACTTGTCTTGGCCATTTTTCATGGTTTCCTTGGGTTTGGCTCAAGTGATGATCCATGGGGATAGAGGTAGGGCTACCCCAATGGTCCAGTCTTTATGCTTTTCTGAGTGAGGCAATCAGAGAGGAGCTGCTTGTCCCTCCCTGTGATTTGGGGTTGAGATAGTGGTGGGGTTGGCCATTTTTGTGGATGTCTTGGTGTAGGTGGGTCCGCTCTTGTTTGGGACTAGTACCATTCAATCACTACATGACTGTCATTAGCAGTCTTTAGACACTGTTGGGTTTTGTATACTGGATGTTGTATGGCAAACAGAGACATTGTATGAAAAACCAAACCAGAAAGAAAAATGCACAGCAAAATGGAATATGACGCTTGGCACTTTTTGTAAGTAGAATGCAGAGCAATATTGCCAGCGAGAAACACAATGAGCACTCCTGAACCATCCTTGTGTTGTTTCTCAGATTGTATGTGTATATATTATTCTCTTCATTACCAAGAGGAAGTTGTGATCTTCCTTTATATATATATATTGGTGGTGCCCCTTCACCAAGGGTCACCACTCTTGGCCCAATTAATTAATTCAAATAATTATATTATATTATATTATAAAATTTTTATCATAATAATATTACATATTAATTCAAATAATTATATTATATTATATTATTATATTAAAATTATATTATAATAATCATATCATAATAATATTACATTATATTATCAATATAATTATTATATTATCAATAATTATCAATATACTTATTATATCATAATAATTATATTATCACAACCTTTATGTTATCTATGTCGACCTAAAGGAATCCGACCATAGCTACAAAAACATCAACACTCCCTCTTGGCTAGGGAGGATCCTTCTTGATAACTTTTGGTTCGTCCTGACGCTAACATCAATACTCCCTCTTAGATAGGAAGGACCTTCTCAGATATCATGGCTGCACCCATGAATGAAAAATGCAAACAAACACAAGTGTTCATCACGAAATCATTCATGTGATGTCGTCATCTCAAGATGATGGTCACCATAGCTACTCCTAGAGGGTGGCTCAACACAAATGTTTAGTCATGGAGTCACTCACATGACCTCCACCATGGCTACTCCCAAAGGCTGGGTCTATCAGGCTACTCCTATGAATGGAAATATAAATGAGCACAAGTGCTTATCACAGAGTCACTCAACATGATGTTGTCATCTCATGATGAGGTTCACCATAGCTACTCCTAGAGGGTGAATAAACACAGGTGCTAAGTCATGGATTATCTCGCATGACATCCACCATAGCTACTCCTAGATGGTGGATCCACCATAGCTACTCCCAGAGGGAGGAACAAGGGCTTTCACCTCAAACTCCTCTTTCGTAGAGAAGAATGCATTAACAAGGATTGATACCTCAAATTTCTCTGTCTTAGAGAAAAATGCTACAAGGGATGATACCTCAAATCTCTACGTCTCAGAGAAAAATGCTACAAGGGCTGATACCTCAAATTTCTCTATCTTAGAGAAAAATGCTACAAGGGCTGATACCTCAAATTTCTTCGTCTTAGAGAAAAATGCTACAAGGGCTTGCATCTCAAACTTCTCTCATAGAGAAGAATGCATTAACAAATCCTCATGATGATGTGGCTCCCTCTGAAACAGATATCAACCTTTTGAACTACTCGTCCGAGGTTGCTTCTGATGAAATGTTAGACTCTCTTTGAATCTAATATCAACCTTCTGACCTCCTCGTCCAAGGTTGACTCTAAAGGTTTGTCAAACTCCCTCTTGATCAGTTTCACAAATGATGTACCATGCTCGGTAACATGATTTCTAAATATTTTGCATATTCTCATCAACAAAGGTAGTGGCATTGGGATCCACATAGTGACCCTATCAAAGAAAATCTGAGTTCAAGGCTTATCAGCACATGAATCTTCTTTATTCACGTAACCAACACATAGATCCTCTTACCAAACTGAAAATGGTTCTTTCAACATACAAAACCCACGAGCCTGAAAAGGCTTGTTTCTCAGATATATACTAATCGATAGGTTCCTTCAACAATGCTATGAACCACTCAGCTCAGCAACTACTAAGACAAAATCTCCAATGCACAAATACAATCACAAATCAATGCTTTAAGTTTAAACGAAGGTCAATTCTGCATTGTAGTTATGCCACCTCAAGGATAATGTTAAGAAATTTTGAATAGCAGATAGACTTGTATCACAGCACTATGGACTCTCAAAATTCCAGAGTGAATCTATAAACTGAAATGTCCACCGACTTTCCAGCACCCACATCTGCCGATGCCTTCCAATCAATTTACAATGGAATGAGTGACTCCATATGCGAATAATTGTCGTACAAGGAATGGAGACTCTTATGATCACAAATACCATTCAATATGTCTTCCGTGTTCTCAAGAAATGAGAATTGCCTTAGATTCAGGAATCACCCTTTCCACTCCACACCCATGTATTGATCTTAATTCTGTCATTGTATATCTGTATAATTGATGACTGTAAATATAATCTGAGATCGATCACAATATGTATATTCTGTGATCAGCCTTAATATATATAATATTACTATATTCTGTGATATATATATGTATATATCAAGGTTGCACAGGGACGGGGGTACTTGGGTACTGGTACGGATACGGGTACACCTATTCTTTAAAAAAGGGTACGGGTGTACTTGGATATGTAATTTTTTTAATATAATTTAATATTTTATAGAAAATCTGAAAATATGAGCCATGACAATGAGTTTTCAAAATAAGAATAGTGATAAAGTTTGCAAATGTTATGTATTGTTTTTAGTTTCAGATTTGCAATATGTTTGTAATTATAATATATGCTAAATGTTTAGACACATAATAGAGAAGGCAAAATTTAAACATGAACAAGATCATAAATCATATAACAATGACATATTGCAAATGATAAACTTTTAACTTGAACAGTGATAAAGTTTACTGTTAATCAGTATTGTATTAAAGGTTCAAACTGATTACATATTGAATTAAGCTCGATAAACAAGCTGATACACAACAAAAAACTGAAACAAAAATAAAAAATCTTAATCAAGATCCTTAGCTATGATGCTCTCCACTGAGGTACCCACTGAATACCTGGTACTTGGGTACGTGTATGTACCTGGTAATTGGGTACATGTACCAGTACCCGGTACACGTCCCAGGGGGGTATGGGTGTGAGTACCCATGCAACATAGGTATATATATGATATGATCTCAGTAGGGATATCCTCTGTAACACTGCTATCTCAAACTGTGAGTATAATCCTCCACGATAATATACTCTGCTGTATCTGTGATCGGTGTATATTTTGGGATCACAATATCCCCTGCTCCGATAAATATATGTGTGAACTGTTCATAAGATAATCTCCAAAAAAAAAGTGACATAAAAGAGAAGGAAAGGCACTTATTATTTCAGAAATACTTTAGAACATCCTACGCATCTTGGAGCAACTCGCAGAGACCTTGAGATTAATATCATCATCTGTGATATTGAATCTGACACCTGCAATACAAGAAGGTTGTGAGCTCACAGACATTCCATTATTCCATTATCTGTGGCCTGCATTAAAGGAACTGAAGGAATCAAACTTATAGCGGCAATCATCGAAAGCGATAATCATCTGTTGAACAACACAATGCAATATCCCATAGGAATTATCAATCAACATCACTATTGCAACCAACATCAATTATTCTGTAAGTCAGATATCTCCCCATATTCGACAATATTGTCTTTCCAGCCATCGCATATATTATACCGATGATTAATTGTTTCCCAATAATAGCCTGGGCTCAAATATTTAATAGCAATCTATAATCTGACTTTTGAGATATATATATTATCCAGAATGGTCTTCCATATTTTGTTTACTATCTCCATCGATATGGCTAAGTCATCCTTTTTTTCTTTCTTTTTGTTGAATGACCAGTCAAATACATCTGAATTAATTCTTCCTTGCCAGATGGTCACAAGCGATTTGAGTATCATCTTTACGATAATCATTGTTCATTTTCTAATGATATCGATGTGCATAAGCCACCTGATTGTGCAAAGAGGTCGCCTGTCATTTCCAGCCAGAACTGTTGCTCTCAATTCGTAGCGAACACAAATCTTCAACCAGTGACCAAAGACCACAGACAATTCTCTTTCTGACCTCTGATTGAGACTCTAGCAACAATAATCAGACATATAAATCCATGGCAAAATTACGTCTTCTCTCCTAGGCTTTGCTCTGCTACCATGTTGTTTCTCAGATTGTATGTGTATATATTATTCTCTTCATTACCAAGAGGAAGTTGTGATCTTCCTTTATATATATATATATATATATTGGTGGTGCTTCTTCACCAAGGGTTACCACTCTTGGCCCAATTAATTAATTCAAATAATTATATTATATTATTATATAATTTAATTATATTATTATATTATAATAATTATATCATAATAATATTATATTATAATTATAATATAATTATATTATCTCAATAGTAATTTAATAATTATATTATCAATAATTATGAATATACTTATTATATCATAATAATTATATTATCACAACCTTTATGTTATCTATGTCGGCCTGAAGGAATCTGACCATAGCTACAAAAACATCAACACCTTGGATACAAGTATATGAACACATCAAAGACCAAATAATCCATTGGCTGGACATCTGTTGTCAACCTCCTCATGGACTGCCCCCAGCTAATCAAAAACAAAACTAGAGTCAACTAAAAACATTCTTTCCATCTTTTACCAAGTTGTTACAATTTGAAACAAAAAACTAGAGTCAACTAAAAACGTTCTTTCCATCTTTTGCCAAGTTGTTACAATTTGAAACAAACTTAGATACTAACAATACTATATAGAAATTGCGTGAAAAGCTGCATTACCATCTAAGCCATAATTCCAGTGATTTTGTAGGATCTCCAAGAAATTGATGACTATATTCATCATAATGGAATAAAGATTCATTATTGTTTGATAGATACTAATAAGGTTAACTCTGTGCCAAAGTACGGATCATTGGAGTCCATATTCTTAAAAGAAAGCTTTCAAATTCAAGCACTTCTTGAAAGCTATCTAAGTTTGAGCAAGCTCTTTGGTTAACTCTGTGCCAAAGTAAGGATCATTGGAGTCCACATTCTTAAAAGAAAGCTTTCAAATTCAAGCACTTCTTGAAAGCTATCTAAGTTTGAGCAAGCTCTTCAAGTAATTAAAAATCATGAAACCAGGATACTAAAACGACACTTATACAGAACTGTTAGCAAATCAGGATTTGGACTAGAACAAAGATGGCATTGAAGAAACTAATCAAAGAGCTGAATCAGGTGGTTTCTAATTATAAACTATCAGCTCCACCCCAAATAAATTGTAACATTGCTAAACATAGCTGTGAGTTATTACTAAATATTTCTTCTAATATCGGTTGTATTCAAGCAGTTGGCTATATAGATAGGCATACTACTCTTGCCACAAGTCATGGCAAGCAGAATCCAACCAGGAGGAAAGATCCTACTTGCTAGTTGTTTGTTGTAGACTAGTTCTCCGTGATCTCTAATTTTAAGGTTGAAAGAGATCTACTATATAGCGCCTTCTGCTTATGTGTTCTATTCTGACCATAGAAGAGTCTTCTGGGCACTAAAGTCATCCTTATGCATACTGTTTTACAGAAGAGATGGAGTCAACTCAACTGCGATATAACACTTTGATGACTACTTTCTAAATTCCAAAAATCATTCTTTAAAGTGAAACATTTAAGGCTATTAAAAAAAGGTAAAAGAACTTTGAAGCAAACTAATTTGAAGTTGCAGGTTCTTGCTTAGATTTTGGTTCGAGTTTACAGATTTGGTTCATGGATACAGCAGAAAATTTAGGGGTTTGGGTTTGTTTGCTATCTATCTATCTATATTATAGTCTAAAAGCATTCACGATAATAAACAAAACCACTACAAACTCAAATTTTATTGAAAACATAAATAGTTAAAAATATCGATTGCCATTCATGAAGAATGTTTTGTGCTCTAAGAACTTTTTTATAGGTTATAAACACCAAATCTTTGGGACTTAAGATTTTTTTTTTCAAAATTCTCAAAAGCCATTATAGAAATAAAGGACCTTTACAACAAAAGTAATTCTAATTTGCTGGTACTTGTTCGGATCTTGGTTGAAGTTTGCAGATTTCGTTAGTGTAACACAGGGACGTGTCCTGTCCCCCCCTCCCCCAAATCCCCACAAACCCCACGATGGGGACTTGGTGTTCCCAAGTACCGCCCCCCTCCCCACCTTCTTGCCACCATCTTGTCGCTGAGACGCCGGTAGGACATGGGGATGTTCAAACATCCTTGGGACGTTTGGGGGACGTCGAGGCATCCCTTGACTGTGCCGGGGACGTTTGCATGTCCCCCGTTGCCAGACGGTGTCAACATGAAATCTTTTTTATAAAATTTTATTTTTTTAAAGTTTTAACTTTTATATTAGGGTTCTATTCGAACCTTCAAAGGAGGTGGGTCTCATTTTGGCCACTCCAAGCCTACATAAGTCCCTCCAAACTTCATTTTTCCCCACAATTGGATTTCAACTTGTTTGCTACAGTTGATAGAGAAGAGTGAAAAAGAGTGCAAAGAGTGATTGGAGGAGTGCAAGAAGTGATTGCAAGTGAAAGAGGAGCAAGAAGAAGAGGAGGAAGATTCTACACCTTCCTTGAAGAGATTCATCAAGCACAAGGTAGGGTTTTTAGAATTTTTTTGTTTTATTTTCTGATTTTTATTTCTAAAAGCAAATTTCAAGTTCTTTTAAAATGTTGAATGTTGTTTGAGTTTCTAAATTCTTGATGAAAGTGTTTTCATTTTTGTTGTTTCTAAATTAGGGCCTTTGCTGAAACTAGTTTCTTAATAATTTAATTTTAATTTTTTAAATTATTAATTAGGCTGAAAATTTTTCATTTTGTGAAATGCAGTGTCAAAATGAGCTCTCATAGTCATGATATCAGTGGAGATGAAATGAAAGTTTAGTCTGAGGGTGCAGGTCTATCAGATTATGGACCTGAGCATGAGGAAAGTTTTATCACTAGTGGACCACCTTCTATAGATTGCCTCTCTCAGCTTTTGACATAGTTTGCTAGGGGTCCTTATAATCCCAAGTATCCTCTCAAACAATTTGCAACAAGATTAACAGCTCCAACGCCAACAATTGGTGGCACAAGTAAATGGCAATGCAATCTTTGTGGTGTAGGATGGTCTGGGAGCATCACTAGAGTTAATGCACACTTGCTCTTTTGGATAGGACATGGTGTGAGTGCATGCAAATTTTTTATGGATGCTAAAAATGTCAAGTACAAAATTGAGATAAACAAGCTTTGGGGTGTTCTTGAGGATAGTGCCTTCTACTTTGTCTACTAGGCAACACATTCAGACAATTCAGCAGTTACAAGGGCAACCACATGCTTCTACTCATGCCATGCATCATAGAGAAGGAACGATATCAGGGTCAGCCTCAATACCTTCATTCACTCAGAGTTCAACAGGGGAGGGCAGCAAGGGGAAACACAAGGAAGGAATTTCAAGTAACCCCATAGCTGATTTGTTCAATGTGCATTTGAAGGATCAGATAGAGGATTCCATGGGCAGGTTCTTCTTTGCCAATGGCATACCATTGCGTGTAGCTCGATCTCCTTATTATCAAGAGATGATGTCGATGGTGGCGAAGGGGGGAACATTATTTGTACCACCAGGTGAGGACAAATTAAGGACCACAATCTCGGATAACCAGTATACCAAGATCAATATTTTGATGGAGCAGATGAGGGCATGTTGGATAGAGTCTGGATGCAATATAGTTATGGATGGGTGGACGAACATTAGCCATCGTCCACTCGTCAACATCATGGTTACATTTCACAGAGGGCCCATACTTTCTGAGGGCAGTTGATTGTTCAGGGCATCACAAAGATGTTGATTTTCAGTTTCAGATCCTTAGGAAGGCTATTGAGGAGGTTGGACCACAAAATCTAGTCCAAGTAGTGACAGATGCAACATATGTGTGTAGAGTTGTAGGGAAGCTTATTGAGGCAGCTTATAGACATATTTGGTGGACTCCATATTGTATGCATGCCATGAACAACACACTCAAGGACATGGGGAAGATTGACTGGATTAGAGGAGTGGTTAGCGATGTGAGAAACGTGTAGATTTATATCTATAACCACCACACTTCACATGCACTCTTCAGGAGCTTCACAAAGGAGTTCTTGAAACCAGTTGGGACCAGATATGCATCCTATTTCATTCTTTTGGAGAGAATGCTTGAGTTGCAAGAGCCACTGCAACTCATGGTTATGACGCAAGAAATAAATCGGTGGTACGGGGCTAGGACAGAGCAGGGGAGGAGGGTGAAGGAGATAGTGAAGAGTGATGCAAAATACATAGTCTTTATCATCACTCCAAATTTCCAGGTCCTTAGATATGGGGATGGGGATGCACCTAACCTTGGGTAGGTGTATGAGTGCACTGATTGTATGCTTGGCCAAATGAGGGCAATTGTACGAGAGGACTCCGCTTTAGCATTTTACAATGAGCACATTCACCCAATCATTCAACATAGATGGGACAAGCCAAACCCTCTTTTTCACATGGCTTCTTATGCACTAAAACCTAAGTGGTACATTGTTAGGCCTAGTAGAGTTACACCACTTCAGGATGATGAGGTGAAGATAGGGTTCTTTAGGTGCATTGGTAAAACTGCTAGCGAGATTCACACCGAGTGGACAAAATTTGCCACTCTTATAGGTTATTTGGATGCAACAAGATGGATATCAGAACTATGACACATGAACATCCCATTTAATGGTGGAAATGTCATGGATTACAGAGGTCAAAGATTACCACACTAGCCATTCGTCTGCTATCTTAGGTTTCTAGTTCTTCAACTACAAAGAGGAACTGGTCTACGTATAGCTTCATCCACTCTATTAAGAAGAATAGACTTTCCTCTAAGAGAGCAGAGAAGCTAGTGGTTGTACATAGTGCCTTGCGTATCATGGACTGTAAGACACATGTGTACAAGGAGAGCCCAATAACACGATGGGATGTAGAGCAAGAGGAGCCATCACAGATTGATGAGGATGAGATTGTGCAGCTACAAATGTAGGGATGGTTGGTGTTCCTTTGGTGGATCTTGACCGTGAGGAGTCTAGTAGTTCCAGCTTGCCTTGGGGGATGATTAGAGGCCACTACATTTTGACATGATTTTATACTTGTTTTGATATCATGCTACTCATTGTAATCATCTTTGTGATATTTTTGATATAATATAAATTAGAATCTTCTATTTGCTGATAATTTGAATTTTTAAATTTTTAAATTTTAATAGTAATTGGTAATTCAATATTCAATGTTCAAAATGAAAACTTCAATGTTCAATGTTCAAGTATACTGTATTCTATATTCTATATGTTACAAATTTGCTATGTTCAAGTATTTGGTATATCAATTTATTAGTTCTATACTATTAAACATCATTTCATAACTAGCATTTCAAGTACTATATGTATAGTATATTACAACACCCTCGCCCCGTCCCAAATTGAAGCCATTTTTTTCCCATCCTGACATCCTGATGTCCCCCAGTGCCGTGTTACATTGGATTTAGTTCATGAATCGAAGACAATTTTTTTGAGGTTGGTTTCTTTTGGGTTCATATGCGTGTAAACAAAATCACCATAAACTTGAATGTTATTTAAAACACAAATGATAAATATTATAAAATATGCATTTCAAACTTCAAGTTCAATATTAAATAATAATGTCAGATTCAATAATCAGGTTTCAGTATCATACAGGTCTTCAAAATCATCATCATCAACATTAGATGATTCAGGAAATATGATTAAATTAAGTCTTGAAAAATAAATATCTAACTAAAGTGAAAGATGAAATTTTATATTGCTTTATTTACATTCAACTACTCAAATTTTAAAAATGATCTAAATATGCTTTGTGACATTGTTGATTGGTTGTAAACATTTGATTCTCTTTGGCATTCACATACATTTTTTTTTTATTTAATCAATTCTGTTACCAGTCTTTTATAACATAAGGTTGAGAGAGTCGATAGCCCAAGATGTCCAAAAGATGTATGAATAATGTTCCTTAACCAACAAATTAATTGTTCTACAATTCTTTGCATTATCTGCAATGACTTGAACAGCAATTCAAGGCCCCTTTCCTCAATGGTTGTGATGAGGATGTTAGCAATAAAGTGGTCGTCCTTCACTTCCCCCTCGCAATCTATGACTTTAAAAAATATTGCTCCTTTGCAATCACATTGATCAAGGGTTTATTTTAGCATCTTTCCATCTATTATAAGTGATGGACATCCTTATCTTGGGTAGGGAATCCCTTATAAGTTTCAATGAATCTTCTACATGTTTGAGCTCTTTTTCCAATAAGGTTCGATGCACCTTATTATAACCTGTGGGCTTTTGTACTCTTTTGGAGTTTTTGTTAATATGGTGAATGAACAACACTGAAAGCCAACTCAATTGCATAAATACATCTTGCTAAGTGTTGCTTCACAATTTCTCGAGATTCATTTTGAAATGTTCTTTAAGAAGTCCTTTTGGTATCTTATTTGTAAGGGGCTGTTCATGAGGGGTAGCCAAATATGGGTGGTTCTCTACCACAACATTAGGATTAGATGGGTATAGAGGAGAATTTCCTTATTTACTAAAGAAAGATTTGCTCCAAAGTTTCTCGTTTCATCTACTTGTTTGTGCGCATATCCACATACTTCCAAAGAGGATAATTTCAGCCTATTTTGAATTAGGATTGATCCATGAGCAAGAATTGGCTACCATTGTAACTTATATATAAGCAAGACGCTGGAAATAAACCATTGAACACACAACATAAACTATTTCTAAAATAAAAATTTAGAAAAATAATAAAAAAACTTATTTTTTCTCCAAAAATATTTTCCTTTGATTTTCTTGGCAGTGAATGACTTCTTACACACATAAGAATAATAATGCAACCTCTTTGGAACTTTCAGGGATCAATCTTCAGCTCCTTTCTGTAAGAACAAGTAAGAACGAGATTCCAATGATTTTTGTCTTAATAAAATGACTTTTGTTTTAGCGTTCAAAAGGTACAGATGACAGGTTTAGGATTAAGGATTCATTTTGGTGTATCATAGCCAAAAATCAAATGCGAAAAAATACCCAAAAAAGGCCATTAGGCCGCCCCCTCCGTGAATTTGCAGGTGTATCGATCTAGATCATGAATTTGGTTCAAACCAGACCCAGATCGGGGGCACATACCAGTGAACCAGCAACATATAACTAAACTAAATTGCTAATAAAATAAAGAAGCATAAAGGAGGCTCTCAGCATTGCCTGGAAGTGGAAATACAACGGAAAAAACTACCACTAGATGTATCCGTTGCTGAAACTAACAATTTTAAGTGTAACTGACCTCTGCGACTCTGACACATTTTTTTCACTGAAACATATTGGATCCTCACAAGAAGTTAAAACACCGTTCACCACAAATCTGTGACAACTCCGTCAAATTAATAGATAGCTAGCTTCCCACATGTGCTGAAAATAATTCTCTACCATCTTTGGCTCAATCACATACTTATCAAGCTCTCCTGAAAAGATCCTCCTCTCACCATCTTAAGGCCCTTTGGATAATGAAAATGATGAATTGAATCTTCAGGGGAAAGAGGAAATCAACCTTATATGAGTGAAAAAAATCATGAAAACTCAAAACAGCAGAACAAGGCTTAAATGCGGCATTCTTCTTTTATTATTCAGATGAAAAACCTCCGTGCAGTAGAAACTAAACAAAGTCTATCTTGAACATTGATGGACTCCAACGGTGACCTGCATCAGCGCCAAAATTCCCATTGCGACCTTAGTTTTAAATGTTTCAAGGCTGGCCGAGTTCAAATTGCTGGTAGCAAAATCTCTATACAGGCAGACTTTGAGATGCTAGTTTCATTTTATCACCTTCCTACCCCAGGGAATCTGCCTTAACTACTCATTTAAACTATTTAATAGTAGCCATGTTGAATCTTCCTGTCGCAATATTAAAAACTCCTTGCCCAGCAAAATTGTTCTAGTCTCGCGATATTAATGGCATTACCATTTTGAAACTTCCTTCATTGGTGTCTAATCACGTGTCTTACAACTTATTGGCGTCCAATGGAATTATCAATTAACTTGCGCAATCTGAGTACAATTGCCTGGCTGGGACCTTATAACTTTCCAAAGGTTCTGCATTAATGCCAGCTTCTGATCGCTCATTATTATTGCCTCTGTCCTTGTACTTATGTGGCCGATTTTAGGATGTTTTGCCAGCCTGTTGATCGCAATTTTCATGTTATTTCTTCAATGGTGTGGATTATATTCAATCGCCACTAATGAGCCTCCTGGTTGCTCATTCATCCGCTCCAACTGCCACTAAATAGCCCAAAAACCCTGCCCCAGGTGCATTATAATGCTGTACAAAGACTCTTGCTGTTGTTCCCGTTTGCTATTCATATATTTGGCTGTGAATTAAATCAGTGGAATAATGACACTATTAACTTCTAAGTTATAGCTTTCTAAACGGAAAAATATATTTTTGTCCTTACAAAAAGTTTGCAGGGGTTTAACAGATGAACTTAAAAAATGCTAACACAGTCAAATAAAATACTAAATTCATCTCCAATATAATTAATGCCTTTCTTGTTGTAGATAGTCTTGATTTATTTGTTTGCTAGCAATTTGAGAGACTGTACTCAATGTTTCATACAGGTTTTTCCGTTGCGGCTCTATAGTTTTGGCCTTGCATGATACAAGTGATGTGTTCATGGAAACGGCAAAGCTCTTTAAGTATTGTGGCAAGGAGGTGGCAGCTAGCATGTGTTTTGGACTTTTTGCGATTTCCTGGCTTTTACTCCGTCTCATATACTTCCCTTTATGGATAATCCGGAGCTCAAGGTTTGATCATTTTTTCCTTGTCTCAATTTTTTCAAACTGCAATGGTATAACACCTTATTAAACATCAAATACTTATTTGATGTATCGAGTAAGCTTATAAACTGTTTTCTTTTGTTTCGTGCAGTTATGATCTTATCCAGTACCTGTCTCTTCCAGACCCCTATCATATATGGATCTATTATGTTTTCAACACAATGCTTCTAACTCTCCTTATGTTCCATATATATTGGTGGATTCTCATATGTTTAATGGTTCTGAGGCAGCTGAAAAATAAAGGGCAAGTTGGTGAGGATATTAGATCTGGTAAATACCCTGGCATTGATTATCAAGTCAGCAAATACTCTGTTTAGTAGACTTGTACTTTTGTTTCCTACAAATCTTTTGTCTCAAGGAATGTGTTGTGAAGGTTTCTACTGGTAATTAAAAATAATTGGCATGTCAATTCACTGTAAGAAAACAAATTATATTTTTTTTCGTTCTTCCAAGAAAATATAACTATTTTGGCCTTCTTGGTTCCAGATTCTGAAGACGGAGAGTAGCAGATGAAGGAATATGTCTGAACATGACCTTGGACTGCTTGGTTCAGGGATTTCCTGCCAAATCAGTTGTATACTATGGCGACTGGCTGGATTTTGTAATTTCTTTCTTCTATTACATTATTAGATTACTTTCACCCACATATCGGTGTCCCCTCTGAATAGGTTTGGTTTTGTTATTTTGCTTATTATTCCCTCCCTTTTTCCTTTCCTACTCAGTTGCAATATTCGAGAGTGTACGTCAATGGCCCATTTTCCAGGTTCACGATCTTGACCATTCTTGTGGCCATTAGCATGTTATATATGTGCAGTCCACAACATATTTCAGCCATTCAAAGGAAAAGAATAGAAGATGTCACATAAAACAATTGCATCTGTATTATTCCTATTGCTTGTTCGTCCAACGGAGATCTTCCAAGTTTTGAGGCTCCTATTTAAGTGTTCAATATAAGGTCATGAACAATTCAATCTTTAATGCCAACTAATTCAATCTTTAGTTTCAAATGTTTTATTTGGTTTACAAATGAAAAAAAATTGTTGAACAATTTTTAAGACCGTTTGAAATTTCTTGTCCTTAAAGTTAAGAACGAAAACATGGCAGCAAACCTTGGGGTGATATCTCATTCTTGAAAACCGTGTTTGCAATTTTGCAACAATAGAAACAACAATACCTTAAATAGTCAATTGCTTCCTTCTGTATTTCACTGATGGGGTAGACGGTACTCTATAGGCACCTATATATCAAGTTGGAAGTAAAAGCACCAAGTAAACATTTGAATTTGCAATACAACAATTTAAGATATAATCAAATACGTGGATATATTGCGAACACAGTTTAGGTTATTGAATATCAAAAGCCGACTATTTTGTTGCACAAAGTTACAAAACATTGCACACATGGTGTGTTTTTCTCTCCAATCATGTGGTGCTTAAGTAGTATTCAACTTGTTTATAAAATGGTTTTGATTCTCGTTTTCAGTTTAACATTGTTAGGACTTAATAATTCTGTCTTCGTCATCCAACTTCCAAGTGAAACAAGTAGAGGATACATGGATATGGCAAACTCGTCAATCTTTCGGATACTCCAAATTTATCTCATCATCAGAACCTGGCTTCATTACAACGGTTTCATGTATTCTATGATAGTTTTCAGTATTACGTTTGCCTGCTTTAACTCTTAAAGTCATTTGAAATTTATTGCATATTTTCTGCATTTCACGTGCATGTTTAGAGCCAATATGGTAGAATCTCATACAGATGCCTGATGAAAAATCGCATTGGGTTCTAAGCTCTTAGATTTCAATCCAGTCACATACTTTTTATCAGACATATTTTGTCTTCGGTTGTGCTCAGGCCTTGCCCCAACAAAGATGCAGCCCTGGTTGCGAGATGTTAAGAGTTTCTAAATTCAGTTTATGTTGCCGTTTCAACTTCCATTAAACTTGACAAATTGGGAGTTTGTGTTTTCTGTAGGGAATCTTGAATATTTAGTTCAGTATTGTTGGAGTTCTCTTTGAAATTTGAGAGCGATACATTTTTATAGGGTATTGAAAGTGCTATTCTCTTAGAGAAAATTTATAACATGCTTTAGAGGCGTTCTTTTTATTTGCATGGATACTTATCTCGGCTTTTGTTGCAATGTCTAAGAGATACCCAAACAACTTCATCTTTTTGTGTTTTTGTAAGCATGCTGAATTCTAATTATAATCAGTCTCTCCCTTTACATCACAAGCAATCTCGGAACTTGTGAGGTGAAATTTGTTGAAATGCATGATCCGGCTTTAGATGTTAAGATTAGTTTAGCAAAGATTCGCCAGTTCAATCTATGACCCGTGTTTCAACCTATCCTGGTCAAATATGAGGTGAATTTTTTTGAAATGCATGATCCGGCTTTAGATGTTAAGATTAGTTTATCAAAGATTCGCCAGTTCATTCTATGACCCGTGTTTCAACCTATCCTGGTCAAATATTGTTTGTGATGGCCACTTCTTTGTATGCTATTTTTAAAACTTTTTTTTAAACATTGTGATATGTTTATAAATGTTATATTTTGCCTCATATTAGCATCAACATAAGACATACAAGCTTATGCAAGCACAAATTATGAGGCTAATAGCAACCACACTAAAAATCACTTGTGGAAAATCAGAAGTCACAACTTAGAAATTCACTTATTTAAAAATCACTTCCACATTAGAAGCAAACAATGGAAGGTAGTCACAACTTAGAAATCCATATTAGATGTTCTTTTGAGATTTGAACTTGGAAGTCCACAATAAGAACTCAATGTTTGAAGCAATAAAGTCAGCCTCATGAACTTTTTAATTTTTTTGTTTTGTTTCTAAGACCCATTAATTCTTCTTAGTTTTTAATTTGAATTTTAGACGACAATATTTGGACAACACTAAACAGATGTAATTTTGGTTCCATGGAATATTTTGGCACTAGGTTATTGATAAAAATAAAGAAATGAGATTGAAAGAAATTGTTGTGTTTACTCTAAGAGAACTTAATCCTATAAATACTCTAAACATGGTTACATGCAAAATTTTGACAATAGGTTGTTGATAAAAATAAAGAAGTGAGATTGAGAGAAATCAGTGTGTTTACTCTAAGAGAACACAATCTTATATCATTCAAATGTTATAAGCATGGAAACTAGTTACAAAGTAAAATAGCAGTTACAACATATGGTAGTTACACTTAATAACTAATGACATTGCTCATTATAGCAATAATAATTATTGTAATATTTTAACACATTCCCCCAACCTGAATAATGGCCAAACAAGACTGAAGACCAAGTTTGTCTTGAACTTTGATAAGGTCTTGATGAAGGGTGCTCCCCTTAATACCACAAACACATAACAAATATAGAGAAACAACAACAATATGCAAGAACAAAAAATTGGCTTCTTATTATCTCCACAAATGTGGAATTACAAACTTTCAGAATTACAATATGCAAAGCCACATGGGCATTCCCTTACAATATTCGGTAGGACAAAGCTTCGAACTATTACCCAGATTTACTACCCAGAACTATTCTGAACTGCTTAAGACAATAATACAACCTTCCTTATATAGGCAATTTTTCCACCGCCTGGGAAGGTTCCAGAATTTTAGCCAATAAGACTGACCAAACTTAGAATTATTTTATTTTACATTTTATTACATCATAGTCGGCTCAAGATAACCTTTGAAACTCGAACAGAAATTTTGAAGAAAATTATTTTCCGCCATTTCAGGTGGCCCAACTTTCGAAGATCATAAGTCATCACCAGTTGACCCGATCGGCTATTATAACCCCATTTCGGAAACGCCATGAAGCGCTCTACAAGCTTGGCCAGCACAAACGCCCGTCACCCAAATTTTCGACCTCATCCGGGGCCTCTAAAGCCTTCAAAACTGAGTTCAAAGTTTTTGTACCCTGCTGCCAATACCGAAAATCTTCAATATCTTCCAATATACACTTGATCTGGCAATGGAACTTTACTGGCAGACTTATATGACCAAAATGAACCTCCAAGAAAGAAATAAGATCATTCTGAGCACATACGAAAATTACCAAAAATAGTAACTTTTCATAAATAGCAGCTCTGCACAAAATAATCCTTATTGAATATAAAAACATAAATATTTTTGGGTGATGCAAGATTGCTCTTACACCCAGGATGCTCCTGCATCAGGTCTACTAGAGGTTTTGGACATAATATTAGTAGACTCCTTTTCATAGTGTAGAAATGGAGAGAGATTTGCACAAGCAATTTTTATGATAGGCATTATAAGCGAATTTGAGAAAAGATCAAAATAAACATGTTTGTTGATCGAATCATCAATTTGTTTGATTATCCTTCGAGGTCATGCCTTTAGGTTTGGAAGATAATCCTCTTGTGCACCTTTTGAAGTGAAATGATACTATTAAGGTCTTTGATGCACCGCAAGTGAATGCTATGAAGGTGATTTCTTGATTGATGTTTAAGGTGAACTTTATATGGGTAGAGGCTTAGACTTGGAACATCAGTGGCATCTTGATCAAGAATTGAAGTAGAGGCAATTCAGCCAACAAAATGTTTTCTAGCAGCCAACAAGTTTGTCCAAGTCACCTTGTCTCACCTATCCCTTTAATCATATGTGAAATCACATCACCAAGTTAAACAACATTTGTAGGACTAGAATTAACAATAAGCTTTACACGCTAGTTGTTTTGACATAATGTTTATATGCCCTTAAATCAAAGAACTAAAAATTGCTTTCAATATTTATTTTAGAATACATTCATAATGAAAATCTTAATTTGAAACATGGTCTTCCTCAACAACTTTAACATTAGCCTCATCACATGGCTTGTAAAATAAGCCATTTTTAATTTTTTCTTAGCATGCCCATATTTCATAAAAAGATGTTTCACCTTTTTCTTTGAGTGAAGATTGGAAAGTTTTGCTCTAAAATTGTGCAACAAGTGCACTTTTTAAACTTCATGATATAGGCTTTCTTAATTGTGTTTGTTTACATTCCTTTTTGAGATAAGTATGTCTAAAATGAAGGAAGTACATTGTTGATTATCAAAGCCACCATATCATCCTCATAAATATTGATTTGTTGATGGTAGATAATTGATGCTCGAGATCCTTAATTTTCAAAAGATATCTAGACAAAGATTGATCTAAATCACAAATAATCTTTGGGGCAACACTCTAGGGGAGAGATTAGATGTGTTGTAACCATGTGAAAGCAACAAAGATAAAAATGTAGACAAAGAAGAATATTAGAACTCGAACATAACCTTTTATTAATTGATATGTTCTATACAAGTCACAATTTTGTGGAGATGTGGGGCTATGTATTTACAATCTATCTATCTATCTATTTGTCTATCTATACATGCACACACACATACATATGCACATACGCCCCCCCCACACACACACAAATGTGCATGCATGCACACCCACACCCACACATGCTCTCTCTCTCTCTCTCTCTCACACACACACACACACACACACACACACACACACACATGCACATGTGCATTGGTGTAGACAAAGTTTTCAATACATTGTGTAGTGTGATCCTTCACATTGCATAGATGCCATATGATATAACAAGCTATGCATGAATCTTATGATTTAGGAAAGCTATGACATGGTTTCAACAACAAGGAGTTGCATGACATGGTTCTTGGCCATGCCCACATGGTTTGGGGTGCAATGAGTCACATAATTTTACATTATAGTGCCAATATTTGATGGTGCAAACACATGATTTCTTGCATCATTTACCACTTATTGAAAGAATCATTTTGATTATGTTGAAGGAAATTTATGTAATTTGATGTAGAGAATGTTGGCAAGAGGCACTGCATCAGATGATTTGTATGTTGCCATTGAGGGAAACTACATGTGTCTCTTATGGCTACTTGGCACATTTTGGTTTTACCGAAGGTCAGAATGAGAATTTGGCTAAGTATGACAAAACTAGAATAGTTTATAGGGTTCAGTAAAAGGATCGATTTGAGCATAATTATTGGTAGTGCCGACATGATAGATGATATCTATGCTTTGGTCAAGGTTACCATGAAGATTTGATAAAGGATCTACACGTTACATAATTTGTTCTTGGAGCCGATAAGTTAACTTATCATATTTCTCTATTGGTATATAAGCCTGAGTTTTTGTGGAGATTTTGTGTTGTGATTGGAAGAGGACATTGTGTGGAGTACAGAGGTGTATGCGAAGAACCTAATTATTGCAGTTAGGTTGATGCATATGTAGTGTACTTAACTGGAACTGTATAGGCATAGTTGATGCCATTTCTTAGTTCACTCTTTTAGATTGTAGTCCAAAAATTTTGTATGGCAGTGAGCCTCTATATGTTGTAATCTAAGCAGTGAGCTCTAGGTGGTGGGCCTGAATGCAAGTGCACTCCATTTTGCACTATTTCCCTTAACTGGGTTACTATCTTTATTTTTGTAGAAGTAATTTGTGGGTTCCATCCCCACCATGGTTTTTCCCCTAAAAGGGTTTCCACACAAAAATATGGTGTTATGAGTTTGTGGATGCTTGCTCTATGTTTCAATTGTTTATTTTTTATTATACTCGGTTTATGGTTATGCAATCAGTTCTCTAAGGCTAAAAAGTTTAGAACATTGATTCACCCCCCTCTCAGTGTTCCTCAATACCAATAATTGATAGATCAAAGCCTAGTGCCTCGGACGAAGTCTAATGGCTTGAGGAAGGTCTTGATGGGTGATTCAACAGTTTCTATCAGTGTTCAGAGACATGTCTCTTGATTGCACTTGAAGATGTTGACAAGTCAAATGCTGAAAATATTGAATTGAAAGAAAAACCTGAAGAGGCTATGATTTTGGACACAAATCTAGTGAATGCTATGTGAAGATGAACGATAATGTGAACAAAGGGAATATTACATGTTATGAATGCAACAACCTTGGTCACATAGCAAAACAATGCAGATTAAGGACAAATCAAGTGAATCCAAGGTATGGAAATCCAAATGTGACGTGCTTCAATTGTAATAATTTCAGTCACATTGCTAAGAATTGAAGATACAATAAAGCTAATGTGAATACAAGAGGTTTGGCAGAAACAAAAAAAAGTGTAGGATGATAAGGGAAAGAGAATTGTTGATGTGGAAGAAGTTAAGAAAGAAATGAGGAAGACATGGATGAGAAAAGAAAAAATTGATGCTAGTGAATAGATCACACCATATTTTGTTGTGAAGATTTCATCGACAAACTAATTAGGTCAAGGACCAAAGGGGGGGTGTTTATTGAAGATCTTTACCAAACCCCTGAATATTGAGAATCGGTAGAAGTGATCGATATAGCTAGATGCAAAATTGAATTTGGAGCCTCTTGATGAATTATGATCAATTTTTGAGGATCACAGACATATTTTTTTATCATTGGCCACATTCAACTTTTTGGGCCAGGGTTTGGCGCATTTATTGAGATTGCCTTTTGAAGCATGTGAAGGATTATAAGGACATTTTGTGACATCATTTGGCACCATGCTATCTTGAGAATGATCTTGTAGAGAATCTTGAAGAGATTTGAGTAGAGATTGGAATCTTTTCAAAGATCAAACTTGCAAACCCTTGCCATCATTGTAAAAAGGTATTTATCATTCCGTAGCTTGGTAACTTGAATATGAGATCATGGATACACCTATGGTTATTGATATTAAGGATATACCATGCCTTGAATTCAAGAAACATCCATATAAATCAATGGAAGATGATACTGCTAGTGCATTTTCTTGTGCTCCTTACAGAGTATTGCACATAGAAGACATTAGGACATACATTAATTGCAACATTGAGGTACTTGGCCAGTCTTCTATATATGAGATGTATGAATCCCTCTATGACAATGGTCAATTCAAAGTATTGGAAACCATTAAGATAACTCAATTTATAAAGTTCCACACATTTGATGAACTAAAATGGGTAAGATATGTTCTAAGTAGGGTACATGATTAGTTTATATGGCTAGATAAACCATACACGATCACCAAAGAAGTTTTAGAGACAATAATTGGTTTTAGTGCTACTGGAGAAGTCCTTGCCCTAGGAAGCCTAAATGACTTATTCTAGCATGCCCTATGGTGTTATACACATTGAGATGTTAGAGCTTACATTCATTAAAAATTGGAAGATCTAGGATCATGATTAATCTATGAATAGTATAAAAAGTTATGTAATGAGAGGTTAGTGTTGAAAGATGAAAACAAATGCATTGCAAACAAAGGTTTCATCATGTTGTCAGTTATCTTGATGATTTTGAAGATAATATAAGACATGTTTTGAGAAGAATACATGATTAGTTCATGTGGTTGGACCAACTACATATGATTATAAAGGAAGTAATCCATGTTGTAACCAATCTATGTTCAACTAGCGATGTACCTGTTCTTTGGACTATACCCAAAGAAGAAGTAATCAGTTTGACTAAATCTAATTGGGATGGTCGTATGATGACTATGAATGACATAATAGATGAAGAGGTGAGGTATCCGTCAATGGTTATTTGATACAAGTTCTACCATTCTAGTCGGTTGAATAGCATACTTGGTGGTGATATTCATACAACATACAAAATGATCGATTAAGGAGAATGTTGACTATAATCTAGTTGAGGCAATGCAGGAACATTTAATTTTGAATCTTTAGAAGATCAAGAAAGATAAGAGACAAAAATTAAAGTATGGCCAAGTGATTATGTGCTTATTCTTCAATTTTTACAACATGTTTCCTGGCATTGGTGATTTTGCATGGATAATAGGTACTCCATATTTTATTCGAATTAACAACATGATCAGAATATTAGGAAGTGATTTTATCAACAAGATTTAGGGTTATTTCAAGGAATTTCTGAAGAAGACACATGAAAAAGTAAGGATGCCTTTTGAGATTGTTGATAAGTACAAGGACACCATTTTCTTTATGGCTGATATTAATACTTGTTGAATGGAAGCAGTTAAGCTAAGGACTTGATGGGTGATTCCTATAGGCTATGAGGTAGAAGGAGATATTCTAGCTTTGTATGCAGAGAACCTATTAGCTCAACTAGTAGATCCCAAGACTCCAAGCTTTGGGACATTTCAAGAGAAGTCACTAGAAGTACATAATTAATTAATGAAATTGGTTATTGATAAGAAAGTGAGAAAATAAGTAGAATAAACTATGATTTAGAAAGGCTTTGCAAAAGGAACAAATTGAGAAGGCTAGATTCAAGCATGCTGCTAAGAAAGCTAGTATATCAAGAACAACACAAGATGAATATGTTGAGATAGTTAGTGCAATCGTTAGTTCCTTAAAAGGTTGTAAAACAAGAAGTGCTACTACCACAAAGAAGGAGAAATCAACTCTAGTGAAGATTCCAGCTAAGAAGAAACAATCTAAGCCTACAAAATCCAAGGAGGATACTGCTACAAAAGTTGTTGGAAAGAGAAAGAAGTCAAAAGCTAAAGTTTACAAAGAATAACATGAAGAAGATGAAGGTACAAAATCAGAAGAAGAAAATGACCTTAAAGATAAAGGTAAGAATTCTAAGGTGGCAGGTTACCCCACCACTAATTCAGGTAAGCTTGATATAGACTTAAAATTGTTAGTTTCTATTGATAAAATTAGGTCAATGAAGTGAGAAAGTGGGGTATACTTGCTAAAGTGAACAAGTTTTATGATAAATTTGGAAAGAGGAACAATAACATATTGAAGATGTTGTAGTATATATAGTATGAACAAGTTTAGAAAATCTTGATAGAGTTGTATAATAAATTAGATGCAAGATGATATACTTCCATTAAACAAGACAAGTAATTGATTCAGTATGTTTTACTACAACTGCAACCAAAAATGTCACAAGAATAAATAAAGAAGATACTTGTAGAGACAAGACCACTTTCAAAACTTAGGAGATATTAACAAGATTATTGTGTAGTGAGTCTTTTGGAGTTCAAGATGAAAGTGAAGAGAACCTGATGAAGCACTTGGGAATGGTCCAATGGTTACTCAAATAGATGAGTGTTTTACAATTAATGGTGTGAAGGTCACACTAGAGGAACTAAAAAATGAGATAGATTATTCAGGTGATGTTCCAGATATGGATATACAGGATGAGCCTATGGATACTCAAGATAAACCTAAGGAGAAAAAGGAAGAATAACCAGTAAACTTAGTTACCAATTAGGCTATGACTGATGGTGAACAAGAAAATTATCCTACAGATGATAAGTAGAAAGATCAAGTGAAAGAAAATGAGTATACAGATGATATGTTTCAAGAAAAAAAAGAGAGGAGGTAATTACAAAGAAACAAAAAGAAAAGGCTACACCTTCCTCACTATCAAAGATGAGTGTTGATGAGGATGACTTACCGATCAAGGGGAAAGTAGACTTAAGCACAATGAGCCCATAAGACATGATCAATTTTGCTTTGGACATCAAGTTCAAAACCAAGAAGGAAACGATGAACTGAGAGGGACAAATCATAGTGAAAGCTAGAGACATATTTTATGCCTTGGTGCCAGATGTGGTGTATGATGAGAAGGCTACTTTGACTGAGCAACTAGGATAGATAATCATACCTACTGGTGAGGAGATTAAAAATGTTGAAGATCCACCAATTGAAAGAGTAGAGAAGGTCTATGAAAAGAAAAGATCAGAGAAATTATCACAATCCATTTCCCAAGATAGGAACACTCTATCATTGGTTGTGAACTAGATCAAGGAAGAACTACTTGAAGGAGGTAAGATATTGAAGACTATTTGTGACTTTTCTCATTTTATGCAAGATTTTGAAAAGAAAAAGGGTTAAGATCAACATGAGTTGAATGTTTTGTCACAAAATTTTGTTATGATTCATATGACTACTACATATTTTAGAGTTTAGGTAGGAAACACAAATCATAAGTTTGAGAAATATGGGGATGAATAAAATAAGAGACTTGCAAACTTGATGGAATTATAGAGCATTTTGATTCCTAAATTACATATTCTATAGAAGATATTGAAGGAAGTTGAACAAGCCTTACCACCTCGCCTACTGAAAATAGTTGAAGGATTAGAGGACTCCATGTTTTTTCTTCATGGATAGATACTTATTATGGAGAATCTACACAAGTCATGGTTCAGTGATTGGAAAACTTTGAAGACTACTTTCCATGATATTTTTAGTAGAATGTAATAGGTTATGCTACTCTTAATTAATAAAAATTTTCTTTTTGCATATCATTGTAGTTATTTGTCATTTGTGTCAAAGGGCGAGAGTAGTATTATGTATTTCATAGGGGGAGTTATGTATAGTTTTTGACACTTAGTCAATTTTTCATTTTTTTCCCTATGTTTCCATCAATGCCAAAGGGGGAGATTGTTGGCATTTTGATGTAGATGACATGTGTTTTGATCACATGATTGTATTGTTGCGTTTTCTTTGTTGGAAACCTAATTTTTTTGATGATAGGAGATCATATCTATCGATGGTATAGAAGGATCAAATTGGAGAAGTAATTAAGTGTTCAGTTAATCAGTAAGAAGACTGTATGCAAAATAGACGCGACTGGGTCTAGATTTTTAGATTGAATCAAGGTGTGCAATCATACATACATAATATAAAGAGGTATACTAAGCTACATCTATGATTGCATTAGTTAGTTTGGAGAATTGAGTGATTTATTAAGGATTAAAGTGGAACTGACAGCAAGAATAATGAATTGGTTAATATAGTTGGATAGATAAGTGTTGCGGTCAAATGTAAGTGGTTGGCCGACATATTTTTGAGATTTGATGTATTGGGCCAGCATCAAGGATGTTGAATTTTAGTTTTTGTGTGCTCACTCATATTTTAAGTTGGATTTTTGGGCCATCTTGTAAAATGTTTTAGGGTTCTATCACCCACCTAAAACAAGTATATAAATGGTTAACAAAATCATTAAGTAGGTTATTGCAATGGTATATGGTGATTGAAAGTGGGTTTTAAAGAGAGTAAAAAGACAATAAAGTGTGTAGAGCAGTGCAAATTGATCAAGTACATTGGATGTCATGCATTGAGTGAAAATACTAGATCATTCTTCACTTGTTGATTCTAACAAATTGGCAAGCTAAATCCCTTAACGGGGTCACTCCTAACAGGGTGAGAAAGATCTTTAATAGGATCTAAAGTGTAAAACCCCTTACAAGGTGAACTCTTAGAAGGATTTTTAAATCCCTTGACATGGAAATATTTAATAGGATTGTTGTAGTTCTTAAGCAGGATATTGATACTCTTAACTGGGTATAACCTCAGAAGGGTTGTTGTAATTGCTCCTAATAGGGTAGATTTCATGGTGCACTAGTGAAATTTGTGGGAATCATCCCCACACATGGTTTTCTCCCTCTAAAAAGGGTTTCCATAGGAAACATATTGTGTCTTGTGTTCATTATGTGTGAATGGTTTACTTTTTATGCTTCTATGTGATATTATCTTTTGTATGTTGGTTATTGTGGAAGATTGTTGTTAAAAGTTTCAAATTTTTGGTTGCACCGATTCACCCCCCCCCCCCCCCCCCCCCCCTCAATGCCTTATTATACTAAAAGGATTTCACTCCTTCCAACTCTTCTAATTTTTCTTCACTTTTTGCTTCTTCTGTTATTTAAGTTGCACTCACCTTTTTGTCAGCAACTTCCTCTTCACTATCAAAAACTAAAACTATAATTGCCTCTTTTCTTTTCATACTTTCCTTCAACCTTTTGGGTTCAAAGGGTGAACCACCAATAACCACTTCTAGTTTTACTCTGTTCTAAAGAGGATCCCTCATAAAAATGTTGTACCTGTTAGAAATAGGAAATACTGAGAGAGGGGGGGGGGGGGGGGGGGGGGTTGGGGGGGTGAATTAGTATTTCACAAACTTTTTCTTTTGCCCAATTATGGATATATGAAATTAACTTGTAGCTTGCATAAGAAACTAAACTATGTAAACTGAATAACAAGCATAACAATAAAATTAATGAACTCATAACACCATGTTGTTCTCAAGGAAACCCTAGCCAAGGGAAAACCCCAGTGGGGATGATACCTACAACTGATCCACTAATCAAAAGTATCTAGTTAAGGATGTTGACCCTGTTAGGAGTCTATTACATACATATAGTGTCTTTGTCTTGGTTAAAGGACCTTGTTAGAACCCTCAACCCTGTTAGGAGTTTCTATTAAAAAACAAAGATGTATGCAAGATGAGCTCACTGCCCAAACAAGCAATATACAATGATAACTTTAAATATAGAAAAGGTAGAGTACAAAAACCTTTTACTGTTGCCGAATAACTTTATTATTCTGATCTATCTTTGTAGGCTTTTCACTTTGATATACAATACTTGCTTTAATTTTTTACAACTTACAATTCCGCATCATATACATCATATGTCAACTTCTTGCTACTTCGCATTACATTTTTCTTACTTATACACAAGCTATTACAAAATAACTTTCTTGTCGGCTTACAATACATTATACTCTTCTCAAAACATAAAGTCATTATATGCTACCTTAGGGTTAACATCTAGGATGTCGTCCCTAATTATTTGTCATTATTTTAATAAAAAAAAATCCCTTTAACTCAATATAATCATATTTTGATCGCTGCTCTATTTTGGTCGGCTCAACACTGTGTCTGTAAAGCATCAATATCTCTTTCCATACATGCTGTACAGACTTACGCTCTTAGATGTATCTTTTATATACATAGAATGATCTATGTTCAAGTGCGCATGCACTGAACCCGCTTCAGTGAACATCGCCAATCAAAACTGTCTCTGTGAATACTAGTAAACACTGTTATACTTAGACAATTTTCATGTGCGCTCATACATAACTTCTTCATCTGATCATGCCATCTCAATAATCACAACATTGTGATATCCTACTTATCCAAATTGCTAGCAATCTCCCCCTTTGTCATTGATGGCAACATATGGGAAAATTGGCTAAGTCCCAAAAAAAACTTTATCACAAACATACGACCATTACAAAAATTGTGAATAATACATGTCTACTTATTTCTCCAAAATGATATTCCCCCTAAGAGTATACTTCATATTATTCCACATATCTATATCTTCTACATATATACAATTTTCATACTATACTACTCCCCCTTTGACAATAGACAAAGGTGTCAATTATGTATGAGTATGTCAAAATTTAATTTACCTCCTTGATTTCAATATTGCAAGGCTAGAAGACTTGCTACACAATCTGCAAAATTTGCCTTCAGATTATCTATTTCTTTGTCCCATGTCTTCTTGACTAAATCAGTAACGCCGAGTAATGCACATAGCCCATAGGATGCTATCTCAACTTCCTTAAGGTTTGAATATGCAAACTTTCCATATGATGTCTTTGATGAAAGACATTCTTCCAGTTGATTTTCTACATTACTTATTTTCATTGATAGATGCTCTCTGAGTAGAGCGAATCTCTTCAATTTTCTTTGTTTTTCATCCTCAAGAAGTCTTATCTCATCATTGATTTTGCTTATTTTCTTCTCAATATATGTGATTTTCACATTAGGACTCTGTAAATCATTCACTATGGCCTGCAACTTTGCTTCTTTATTCCTCAACTTCTCTAAAATTTCTGATGTGTGGTTGTGTGATAGTGTGCATTGGCTGTACAATGCTTTTCCTCTCTCTAAGAATTTCCTTAACTCTTTTATACAAATGTCCAAGTTACCCAAATCATTCCTAATATTCTGACAAATAACTTGAAATAAATGTGCATCATGGGCTTCTTGAGCTTTAACTGATGCAATATCCGATAGATTATTAAATTCACTGTCAAAAAATTTCATTACCTCTTTTTCTTTGGCTTGGGGATCAACTTCACTGACTTGAGTTGATACGACTCCTTGAAGTTTTCTGGTTACTTCAAGTAACACTCCTTCCAAGCTTTTCACTTTCTTGTTCTTTCCAATTATTTTATTTAGAGATGAGATCAATTCTATTTGATCATCATTGTCAACTTCAACTCCTAAGCTTGCAAAAACTGATTCCATGGGTGGTCTAGATGGATTTTTTGTTGTGCTCTTTTGCTATGAAATTACTTTAGTCTGTTCTTCTTGCACTGCATGCTCTTCTTTTTCTATCTTAACCTAAAGTTCCTCTTTCTTCTCTTCTAATCTTGTTTCTACTAATTCTTCCTTATTTACTACTTCATCCTTCTGCTCAATAACTTTTATCAAATTGCCAACATCTGCTCCTTGGTCATCAAATGGGTTCTCTTCTCTATCTATGGTGATGTTTATGCATTCAATATTCATAGACTCATTATCAATGTTGATGGAGGGTGGCAGAACTGGTGATGATTCAGTTTGTAGTTCTATTTCTACTGCTGGTTCAGATTCACTGAATATCTCTTCTGGTCCAGAGGTCATTACCTTTACAACCGCTTCTTCAGTTTCTTTGTTGATCTCCTCATAGTTTCCTCCCATTATTATAACTATCCTTCTTTTCCTTCTCAGATGAGTGTTAAGGTTTTTCATAATTTCTTTGAAGTGGTCTTCATCCTTTATCTCACAAAGCTTCCTCACATATCTTTCTTTTATACCTTTGTCTTCTTCTATTGCTCTCTTTTTTTTGTTCACTAACTTATCATAAAGATTATCTGGAATCTTATCTTTTATGTCTTCAAACTTCTTGTCAGCAAGAACCATTATCTGACAACTGCATTTTCAAGATTCAGTTTCTCAAATTTGTTATACATCTCATAATACTTGTTCAATTTGGTGAAACATCCATCATTTATGATCAAAGGGTCCAATTTATCAATCTCAGGTTTCCACTGCTTCTTTTTGCTACTTCCCGCCTCTTCATTTGCTTGTGGTTTATCTTCTGATGTCCTTATCAATTCTATTAGAAAAAAGATGGTTTTTTGCCTCTTGCCCGGTCCAGTTGCCTTCTCTTTAACTCTCTTAGTCAGTGTAGTGGAGATGGATCTAGTAGAATTTCTCACTACTGACACATCCAATTCTACAACATCTTCATCAATCTTCTGAATATCCTTAGCAGGGGCTGCGTGGGTTATCAAGGGTGGAACTGAAAACACTTCCTTCTATCCAATATCCCTAATAGTTGTTGTTGTTTGCTTCGCAATGTTGAATTCATGCTTGGTCATGCCTATATCCTTTAAGATTTTCTTTATTGTGCTATCAGCTACTCTTTTCTTTGCCAATTTCTACACCTGTGACTGTTGTGCTGTACTGAAGTTTTCTTCATATGTTCCAAATCTAGAACTCTTGGCATCCAAACTAATTTTAAGTATTCTGTTTACACATCCTTCAACTTCTTCTTCATATACCTCATACTCAAGAGGATCTACAAATTCTATCCTTGGCTCTACTGCTTCAATGTGGGTAAAGTTAGTGTCCACTAAGAAACATATCTCATTTTTATATTTCTCAAAAATAGATGGTGGGATTCTTGATCTTCTAATGACAAGGGTGGAACTCTCATTCACTTTATCAATGGGATGTCTTAAATATACCTTATTAATCCCATCCATTGAATTTTTTCCATCATTCCAATCAGTTCCTATAGTGTAAGGGAATCTTCTTAAAAGATGGAAAAACATGTAAGTGATCAGGGATGAGAATCTAAACTGGGAGTTCTTAGTCTTCTTGATCTTTTCAAGATTTTCAATCAGCCGAATTCTTAGAATCTCACACATATCTACTTCCACTCTGTCAATACAAATAAGATAGGCTTCTTGTACCATGCCTGTTTCCATGTCATCTTCCCTATAACTTACACAAAATTTTGAAGTTAAAATTTTACATACATATCTCACATCATCTTGTTCAGTCTTGCTTATAACTATGCCTCTTCCATTGTATGAAGACTTGGTGTTGTCCAACATTGTTTTCTTAACAATCTTTTCATTTAAAGGAATTGCTCCTATCTTAGATAATCATGTAACATCATGTATAAGATCTATTGTAATGTCTATTGTACACACTAAGATGTGCACTTCTCTAAGTCATTACTTCCAAGAGAATCCATGGATTGGAAACCTTGAGAAAGCGACCTAGAGCTCCCTAAGCATGGAGTCACAAGGATATTAAGAGTGCTCTGAGCTAGAGCTATTAAGCCTATAACCTTGCTAGTAAAACACACAATGGGAGCTTCAAAGAGACAAGGGCAAGAATGTCAATATCCTCAAGAATCAAGATGGAAATGCAATGCAATGCTAGAAATGAAGAATGCAACTAAGCTATGGAAATGAAGGTATTACAAGCCTTGCTAATTAAGCCATGTGGGCTAAACTAGAACTTGAAAGGAAATCTAAACTAAGAAAACATAAACATGAAGCTATGATGCAAGAATGAAAGCTAGAATGCAAGAATGTCTCCAAAGCTCCAAAGTCACCAAGAAATCCTGTAGCATAAGATTAGTATTCAAAAGTTGGGATCCTAGAATGAGAAGAGAGCTCTTCTTTTATAAGAAATGAGAATCAATGGACAATGGAGATTAAGAGGCAAAAGATTTGATCAAGGGTGGAGCTTGAAAGAGGAGCAATCCATGTGCACAAGTCTCCTCCAATGAGAAAGAAGTGTTGACTTTTGAGCCTCATGTGAGACAAAAAGGCCTTTTCTTCTTTTTATAAAATAAGAATAATGCTTTATTTGTGCAACTTAGGACAAGAGAAAAAGTGGGGGCTTTTTATTTAATAAAAGGGGAGGGAATTCTTTTTAAATAAATAAAAACTTAGGATAAAATGGTTAACCCATAGAATAAAATTGAATAAATGATAAAATTAGGATTTGATCAAGGAAATTGATTTAATTGGAAAATATTGATTTAAAAATGTTGATTTAGGGATTTGATAAATTGATTCCATCATTTGATAAATTGAAGAATGGGGCCCAAAGTCTAGTCGACCATTTTAGGGTGCATACATTTGCCCCTCTTTGACTAATGTGAGATCGATTTGGGATCACATGTAGTCAAAGAATGGAATTGAAGTGTGAGATCGATTTGGGATCACAAAACAACCCAGACGTGTGTTCGATGAATGGGAACACATCAGGACAAAGATAAGCTGATTGAAAAAGACAAGGCCAACACCCCTGTAAATAGGCGATTGTCAAGTCTCAAATAAGAGATAAGAATCTCAAGGTTCAATTGATAAGCTGAATCAAGGATTGAAGTTTGATAGGTACTGCCCCCTCGGAATCAAAATTGAAATCTGGTAGAGGAGAAATAGAAAATTGATAAATTTGATCAAATCACTAGAAATCATAATCGAAATTGAAAAATGATAGGATAACCATCAAGCAGTGGAGATATGCCCCATTTTGACTAGGTTTGACTAAGAAAGATATAGGATAAAGATGAAGTCAAACCTCAAAGAGATGAAGCCAATGAAAATGAATGAAAGACTAGAAGATTGAAAGAGATGGGGATGAAGAAATGAAGATGCCCTAGCTAAGATTGAAGGATCAGGCCTCAAATGGTCAACCAACTGTGCAGAAGAAGGAGAAATTTGAAAATGTGATTTTGACTATCAAGATGAACTTGGATTTCAATTTTGATCCCAAAAATGGATCCAGGACGTCGAAATTAGCTAGGGGTGCAATTTTTGCAAAAATTCAAGATGTTTTGAAAATTAGGTCAAAAAGTCAAAATGCTATATAAGGGGTAAAAAGGCCATTTTCAAATTCATTTGTCTTTTGTGATTCTGAGAACTTTGAGAGATCAGAGAGAGAAAATGGCCCAGCAAGAAGCAATTCTAGTCCACACACATCGATTCAAGTGCGGTCGGTTGCACAACCGACCTCCTCAGTATGGTGTCTCGGTAAGTTTTTAGAAAAACTTGCCTGCTGAGTCATTTATGTGCTATTTATGGCATTTAAAAAATGTTTTTAATTATTTTTTAATATTTCAAATTTTATTGATGCGAAAGTTCGTACGAAACTTTGAAAGTATTGCACACCTCGATACTTTTTATCATGCGATAGTTCGCGGGTCCACAAAGTATCGCACATGTGTTCAATCCAGTATCACATGATACTAGATAAAACATCATGCGATCTTGTGCGATCTATCACACAAGAAAATAGTATCGTACTGCTATTAAGGAAAGTATCGCACGATACAATATCCAAAAATAGTATCGCAACATTAGATTAAGAAATATCACAGTGTTAATTTGGGCAAAATAACATGGGTTTAGATAATTTTTGCATTTAAGATTGCTTGTACTGATTTTAGACATCCATCATGATATGTTTTAACATTTGGATTGGGGTTATGGCTTGTAGGAGGCTTTCCAGGCACTGATCATTAGAGCGCCAAGAGTGACCAGGTTACGCTGTGTCAGAGATCTTGATACTCTTGGGAGAGAGGACTTGATTAGCATGGGATTCGGGTTTCTTCTAGATATGCCCCATATTCAGGCAGGTCACGGGCTACTGACGATGTTGGATGAGAGATGGCACAGTGAGCACAACACCTTTCATCTCCCTATTGGAGAGGCGATGATCACCTTAGAGGACGTCTATCGGATCCTCTAGGTATCTAGCCATGGCAATCCAATGAGTATAATCATGTTTCTAAATGTGCATAGATGTAAAGTTTCCATATGATAGAAACTGACATGATTTTTTGGTGACATAGGTATATTATGACCAAGATATGACTGAGGGGCGACAGGCCATCCAGGACATGTTCCAAGATGTCACCATCATTGATAGACACCTTAGTTGGGACTGGCTGATGGAGGAGTTTGGTCACGATTACGCGGTTCCATGCATAGTGTGCTCGATAGTAGCACATGCCTTGATCATAGACAAGAGCTAGAGAGGGTTCCCATTGGGCTGGGGTAGGTTAGTAGTAGATTTGGTAGCACACCCTCGACGGATGGCATGGGGCCCAGCCATCCTAGCAGACATGTATCATGAGCTCCATGAGATAGTTTATAGGGATAGGAGGACATGGGCATGTGGTGCTGTTCTTGCACAGGTATGGGCATGGGAGCACATCACCGTTGTGCACCCACATGTGCAGCCTAGGGAGCAGAGATGCCCCTACATCTATAGGTACATGGGATTCATCAGCCAACCCCATAGCAGAGACCTCACATACTATAGGAGGCTCCTAGAGAAGCTCACATCTTTTGAGTGGAGACCATACATTGCTTGTGAGCAGTGGAGTGACCGAGAGCGGGAGCTTGGGTATAGGCTATGTAGTTGGCCACTACTAGGCCACCATTCTGAGATAGTTGAGCAGTTCGTTATCTGTCAGGTATGGAGGCAGTTTGGGCAGTAGCAGAGGGTACCCACAGAGATGAGCACATATGCCTGGGCTAGGGATGAGGAGGGACAGGGATAGATGTTGATGTTGGACTACTAGCAGGAAACACATGAGAGGGTAGGTATACGCAGGGAGCTATGGGATTACCTTCTTGATATGGTGGATGTAGCCTACAGGGCAGAGTGGCAGAGACAACCATTTCCATGATTTACAGTTCCTGATGCATAGTCACTGGCACAGGGCGATGATGGGAGTGACGGGGATGGGGGAGATGGGGGAGGGAGGGGAGTGGATAGGGATCTAGATTAGGTGGCCAGAGATGGTCATAGAGACAGGTTTTTGATGATGAGGGAGATGATGCGGTGAGACTAGTTCACTGACGTGTGGACGCAAGACAGGACCAGCCTGCAAAGAGGGGAGGAGGGGAGGATCTCAGAGCTAGAGTGCAAGTTTTGGAGACTGAGATCCAATAGCTCAAGATTACTATTGCTGTGTGAGATCAATAGTTAGAAAATGCATGAACCAAGATAGATCGGTGAGAGAGGGAAACACAGGCTGACGCTGTAGAGATCCGGAGAGAGGCGGAATGAGCGACCTATTATCATGGTCTATATATAGCAGTCATCCCTGCGGCACAAAGAGTGCCACTCTACTCTAAGAGGGTAGCAGATCTGATGTGGTACTAGATAGAGTGGAAGCACCACCTCCACCACCACCACCACATGATGGGGAGAGTCAGACTTAGGTCTAGGATAGATGTATAGAGTCATATCTTGGGACATCATCCAAATTTTGGATCCCACATTGTATTTTATATCATGACACACATATATATATATGAGATCTACTGGATTTGCTATGTATCTCATGTATTTGTCCCACTTGTGATGGATGTTTCAGTTTTATTGTCTTGTTATATTGCTCAAAATGTATGATATATGCTGATAAATGCTCATGTATAATCTGTCTCGTAGATGTATGTTTAGTTCTCATGTTTATGAAGTAGACTCATGTATCTAAAAATGATCTCTTTATGATATAGATATGATGATAAGATTAACCCCTTGTGATGACAGGAAAAGGATATGATGTGAAAGATAAGGAGTGAAATACATGATCGAGAAAAAGCAAAAGGTGAGCGCAGTTGACCGACAAGTCCATGAAAGATGAAAGGAGAGCTCTCTCCATATGCAAGATGCAAAACTAAACTAACATGAACCTAAGAATGCAAGCTACTATGAAAAGTGGTTTACTTGCAAGGTTACAAAACCATTAGTCTCTAATAATCATCATCAAGCATTATTGGTTGCGTCACAAGATCATACAATGCACACTAGTATAACTATGTGAATCTAAATATGATCTATATCAGATAGGTATGTGGGAATCCCACCTAGGCATCAAAGACATATAGGTCAAGATGACTAGTGTGGTGAGGGTCCCTAAGTTTAGTATAGCAAGATTATGCTCGCATCAAGACACAAGAAAGTCAAGATGACTATAAGCATGCACTTGTGAAAAATAGTCAAGGATAATACCGTGCAGACCCTAATGTCAAGTGGAACAAGCATAAATGCTAATGATAGTTAGGACCTAACAAAATATACCCACAAGCAGGAAAGAGATAAAACATGTCCTCATGCCCCTAGTCTTCTAGCTTGGCATCATCGAAAACTATTAGGGAGAGAACACTCATCAAAGAAATCATCATAGACAACACACAAAGAAATAAATTCAAACAAGTTTTAACGAGTCAAATGTTTAAGTGTGTGTGTGTAGGTCATAGAGTCAAACTTTGAGTATCGCATCTACCGGTGGAACATATTGTATCATTGCTAGACTGTGGGTAGGATATTTTATAAGTGTTGAGAAACACTTGACGCCAGAGTAGTGTTGAAAAACACAGTTGGGGTGGTGTTGAAAAACACCATTTGCAAGATGTCCTAAAGACTGACGCATCCAAGAGACCAAAGCTAACACAGTTATGCCCCCTAGACAAAGACAAAGACCAATTCCAAACCAAGGCAACAAGGACAAGGTATGATGGAGAAAGGCTAAGTGTTGAGGACACATGCTAAGAAACAAGGTTGCAAAGGTCTCAAGTAGCGCCTGTTTCCAAGTTTTCACTACTTGGAGATTTTTTGATTTTTTCAATTTTTTTGTATTTTTGCTACCAAGGCGCCTGTTTCCAAGTTTTCACCAAGGCACTTTTTCTATTTTTTATTATTTTTTTATTATTTTTGTATTTTATTTTTTTTGTATTTTTTTTTTCAGGACTTTATATGCTTTTTAGGATTTTTTCAGCATCATATGTGAATTTTTTTGGAATTTTTCAGGATCAATAAATATGTACAAAGGATGCCCCCAGACAGAACAAGCATCATGGATAGAACTTCTTCAAGTGCAAAACATTGATAGGATCTAGGAGCTGCTCTCCCTCTTCAGTAGATAACAAATAAGCACCTGTCCCAAAAGTAGCAGTAATAATGTAATGTCCAAGCCAATTAGGTTTGAATTTGCCCTTTTGATCTCTATGTTGTTGGTTCTTAGGGTTTTCTCATAGGACAAGATCTCCCACTTGAAATTCTCTAGGGTGAACCTTTTTGTTGAATGCTTTGGACATACACTTTTGGTAGACCCTCATATGGTCAAATGATGCTTTACACTTCTCATCTAGAAGTTCTAGCTCTTGGAGTCTCATGGCGTGGTAGTCTTCATCTGTCACTAGACCTTTGATGGAAACTATAAGTGAAGGAATTTCCATCTCTAAAGGTAACACTTCTTTAGCACCATAGGTAAGGGAAAAAGGAGTAGCCCCAGTTGGAGTACGAATACTCGTTCTATAAGCCCATAAAGCTAGATTTATCTGTAGATGCCAATCTCTACCATTCTTGTGAACTGTTCTATGGAGAATTTTGAGAATGGTTTTATTTGAAGCCTCTGCTTGTCCATTTCCTTGTGGGAAATAAATGGAGGACCAATGTTGTTTTATCTTGAACTTCTTGCAGAGTTGTTTAAGGTTATTGTTTTTGAACTGACTTCCATTATCAGTGATAATCTCAGACGACACACCATATCGACAGATGATATGGTTTAGGATGAAAAGAGAAAATGTCTTGCCCGAGGCAACAAAAAGTGGAACAACTTCTACCAATTTGGTAAAGTAGTCAGTAGCAGTGATGATAAATTTGTGTCCACTTGATGAGTTGGGATGAATCTACCCAAAAAGGTCAAAGGCCCAACGCTGAAATGGCCAATGAGAAATAGAAGGAATAAGCTCCCTGTTTGGAGCATGTATCAGGTGACCGTGTTTTTGACACTTTTCGCATGATTTAATAAAAGCTACTACATCTGTCTGCATGGTAGGCCAATAGTACCCAACCCTAAGCAACCTTTGGGCCATGGCAAGACCATTGGAATGTCCTCCACAAATGCCCTCATGAATGTTAGCTAACTCTTGATCGAACTCATCCTTTTCCAAGCACCTAAGAAGTGTCCCATGATAAGGGTGTGGTAAGAGGCATTTTAGGTTAAGTTTCTTCGTTCGACACAGTTGAAGGTTTCGAGAACAATGCCATCACAGAGATATGAGTAAATGGCACCATAGCGGGATGACTCATGGCCAGCAAGGGTACATATGACATGGCTTTCTTGGGAGTCATAGATAGGATAGTGTAGCTCTTCCACCAGGAATTCGAATATGGACTCATGCTGTTCTAGCTAAAGAAGTGAAGCCAATGTAGCCATATCATCAGCTGCTTTATTATCTACTCTAGGGATTTGCTGAAATGTAACAAAGGTGAAATATCATCTCAATGAATCAACCATTTTCTTGTAGGGTACCAATTTTTCATCATTTGTTTGGTATTCTTCATTAACTTGGTTGATTATTAATTGTGAATCCCCATAGATATGCAGCTCTGTGATTCTCCATTCTATGGCCATTTTTAGTCCATTTGTCAAGTCCTCATACTCAGCAATGTTATTTTTACATGGGAACAATAGTTTGTAGGACTTAGGGATTGTGTACCCATGAGGAGAAACAAATAACACTCTAGCTCCTGAACCATTTTTCATGAAAGAGGCATCAAAGAACATCTTCCATGTTCTTGCAGTCATGTACATTATGTGCTCATCTGGAAATTTAATTTGAATAGGCATGCTGTCTGGAATTGGGAAATCAGCTAATTGATCTGCAATGGCTTGTCCTTTTATAGCTTTATGCTCAACATACCCTATGTCAAATTATGATAATATCATCATCCACTTAGCAAGTCTACCTGTGAGAGCAGCCTTACCAAGCAAATATTTGAGAGGATCAATCTTTGCAATGAGATGTATTGTATCGACAAGTATGTAATGTCACAACTTTTGGGAAGCAAACACCACTACAAGGCAAGATTTCTCAATACTGGTCTAGTTAACCTCATATTGAACAAGAGTTCGACTGATGTAATATATGGCTCTTTCTTTCCCATGTTCATCAAGTTGGGCTAGTAATGCCCCCAAGGAAGATTTTGTTGCTGAAACATATAGTATAAGTGGCTTTCCTGGGATAGGAGGCATTAAAATAGGAGGATTTGCCAAGTATTGTTTGATTTGGTCTATGCTCTTTTGACAATCCTCATTCTAGATACATTTAACTCCATTATGCAAGTTCTTATTGAGAGGTTGAGCTCTATCTGTTAGGAATGAATGAAAAGTATTTTGGCAGTCATTCTGTAGTAGTTGTTGTTGCATTCATGACTTGGATTGTCATTGATATCAACACAGTGATATTCTAGATATTAGCAGGAAAGCAGGTATAGTTTTGTTTTGTGCACATGTTGTATTGAAGATTGGCTTTTGTGTAGTTGATGGTATGTTCTTTGGTGTGTTATTAACCTATGGTGAACAGCGCAAAAATAAATTCATTCATTTGTAAGAGTTATGAGCATTTTGGTGAAAGCAGTGTTTAGACAGTGTTTCTGTGTAGCGATGTTAAAAAATCAGAGGATATCTCTTAGCTGGGATGGAATCTGATTTTGTGCAATTAAAGGGATGTTGGAGACTCATTAATGATGATGTGGTTTAAAGTGCAAACTTTGAGGATATGTTTGGAGAAAGTCACAGTAATTGGAAGCCGACAGTTTTATGTGAATTCTATGTGTAGCGTGTAGAATTTATTATTTTGTAATTAAGGACTGACTCATTTGTAATTATTTGAGTTTGGTATATAAGAAGGAATTTTTTCCTTATTGTAATGTTTACTATGAAGAGTGAGATGTGAATATATGCATGAAGTGAAGAAAAGAGCTAATTCAATGATGAAGGAAGACTTATGAGTACATAGATCTGGAATTGTGATCTTGTGTAGCAGAGAGTGCAGTTTTGGCACAGTGTGAAGGAGGTAATATATATTTCATATTATTCTATTGAATAATTCTAAGATCTTTTGGACAGTGGGTTCAGAGATCTTGCCTTGAAGCTGTTTGGGCAGTGGGTCCTTCTGTCTTCCATAAACTCTTAACCGGGTTAGAATCTTTTAACAGGGATTCAAAATCTCCTAACAGGGATTTATATGTACTGAATGTATTTCATAAGACTCCTAACAGGGTCCATCCTCTAAAAAGGAACTTTCATATTAGTACATCATTTTGTGGGCATCATTCCCACTGGGGTTTACTCTTTTCAAGAGGTTCCCTAGTCAACATATCTTGTGTTATTGTGCAATTGTGTATGGTTATCTTTCTATGGTTGATCAATACATTGATTATATTGTTTAAAGATGTTGAATGGATAAATTATTAGATAAATGATTCACCCCCCCCCTCTTAGGTATTTGGGGGATCTTTACTTTCTAACAATTGGTATTAGAGCAGCAGGTCCTTGAAAGAAAAGTTTAACAACTTAAGGAGATCCATGGCGAATTTTAGAAAAGAAAGCCCTAAGTTTGATGGAGTAAATTTTGATAGCTGGAAAGAAAAGATGAAGACACATCTATTGTGTTTAGGACCAAATTATTGGTTGATTACAAAGAATGAGAAGACTATCATTGAGGAAGACAATCTAGAGGTAGGAACTAAAGAAGAACTAGATCTATTCATGTGTAACATACTTGCAAGAGAAGCACTTTTATCAGCACTACCAGAGAATGAATATAGTCAGGTAAGATGTTTGAAAACATCTCATGCAATTTGGAAAGATTTACATTCTACTTTTGAAGGTGATGAACATGCAAAGAAGGCTAGATTACATAATTGGATTTGTGCATTTGAAGATATCAAAATGATGGAAGATGAATCTATTAGAAGTTATATTGGTAGGATGTTTGAGATTGTGACAGGAATAAAGTCTTGTGGAGGTCATAAGACAAAGAATGAAGTGATATGGAAAATTCTGAGAACTTTGACACCAGTATTCAAGCAGACAATGCAGATGATTGAACAAGTGATACCTTGTACATCAAACTTTTCAAGAGAGACTCTTCTTGGAAGATTAGAAATAGCAGAGATGAACTTGAGATTATCAGGAGAGCTACCTAGAATGGAAACAACATTCAGTGCTCTAAGCATTAGACCTATAAGAAGTACTAGTGTGAATGGAGATTATGCCAGCAGTAGCAGATCTGAGGAAGATAAGAAGATTGAAGAAGGTATTGCATTACTTGTAAAAAGAGAACCAGATGGTAAGAAAATCTTTAAATGTTGGACTTGTCAAGAATATGGTCATTTTGCATCTAAATGTCCTAAAAGAGTTAAGAAGTATAGAAGCAACTTTAAACCTAGGAGATCTAAAGAATGTTATGCAAATGATGAAGATTTTGAAGCAGGAATTGAAAAACATTTAAGTGACAGTGATAATGATAACTTTGAGGAAATAGGATTTGTAGCAATTAAAGAAAGTTTTGAATCTGATAAAAGGGAAGAAAAAGCATTAGTTTCACAAGTTGAAAAGAAATCTGATTGGATTATAGACAGTGGTTGTTCACATCATATGATTGGAGATAAAAGAAAGTTTGTTAAGTTAGATAATTATGATGGAGGAATTGTTAGGGTTGGTAACAATGCACCTTGTTTGATTAAGGGTATATGATCTATTACTCTTGATGGAAAGACTAACACTGATGATGTTTACTTTGTTGATGGACTAAGACATAATTTACTAAGCGTTGGACAATTGGCTGATAAGGGTTATCAAGTTTGGTTTTCTGAGAAAACTTGTGTGATAAAAGATAAAGATGGAAATCTGATTGGAAAAGGATCCAGAACCAGAGGTAATGTATTTCAGTTGAATCCTACTGAGATGACATGTTTGATAACTAGGATTGATGACAGTTGGTTATGGCATAAAAGGTTTTGTCATATAAACTTTGATAATATTGTCAAGGTAAGCACTGCACATGTGGTAAGAGATTTACCTAGAATTATGAAACCTACTAACATGATTTGCAAAGCATGTATGATGGCAAAGCAGAAAAGGAGTTCATTTCCCAATAAGAAGTTCACATCGGCAGAGAAGTTGGAGATTGTTCATACAGACTTGAGTGGTCCTACTAGGACTAGAGGATTCTATGGTGAAAGGTATTTTATGATTCTTGTTGATGATTTTACAAGAATGATGTGGATTGCATTTTTGAAAGAAAAATCTGAAGCATTTGATAAGTTTAAGATCATGAAAAGCAAAATTGAGAATGAATCTGGAATGAAGATTAAGTGTCTAAGATTTGATAGAGGTGGTGAATTTACATCTAGAGAGTTTAACACTTTTTGTGAAATGAATGGCATTAAGAGACAACTTTCAACCCCTAGAACACTAGAACAAAATGGTATTGCAGAAAGAAGGAACAGGTCAATAACTGAAGCAGCAAGAGCTATGTTGTTTGAAAATGATTTGGCTAAAACTTTTTGGAGAGAAGCAGTAAACACAACAGTATACACTATGAACAAAGTAAAAATTAGAGCAGATAGAAACAAGACACCTTATGAATTATGGTTTGGACATACACCCTCAGTTAAGTATTTTAGAATTTTTAGAAGTAAATGTTATATTAAGAGAGATGATGATATAGGAAAGTTTGATCCTAGAAGTGATGAAGGAATATTTCTTGGATATTCTTTAAAAAGCAAAGCATATAGATGTTATAACAAAAGAACTAAGACTATTGTTGAAAGTGCAAATGTAAAAGTTGATGAGAAGTTTAAAATTTAGGAAAGAATGCTTGATTATGAATCTGATGGAGAAGCATAACCTCAGCCTAACATTGAAAATGCAGAATTATTTTTTGAAACTAACAGTGATTTGCTGAATGAAAGTCATACTGAAAAAGACAGAGAAGAAAACAAAGAAGAAAACAGAGAAGAAAGCAGAGAAGAATCTATAGTCAGAACAAGATCAGTAACTATGACACCTAACAGGTATACTTCAAGACATCACCCTGTTGAGCAAGTTATTGGAAGTTTAGATAGAGGAGTTTTGACTCAGAATAAGGTACATTTATGTTTGATTTCTCAAATTGAACCTAAGACTACTAATGAAGCTTGTGAAGATGAACATTGGATCAATGCTATGAAAGAAGAACTAGAGCAGATTGAAAAAAACAAGACATGGGAATTGGTCCCTAGACCTGAAGACAAGAATGTGATTGGAACAAAGTGGGTATTCAGAAACAAGATGAATGAACAAGGAGAAGTGATAAGAAACAAAGCAAGATTGGTATGTAAAGGATATTTACAACAAGAAGGAATTGACTATGAAGAAACTTTTGCACCTGTGGCCAGACTTGAAGCAGTGAGAATGTTTCTAGTATATGCAACTTACAAGAAATTCAGAGTGTATCAGATGGATGTGAAGTCAACATTTTTGAATGGTAAATTGGAAGAAGAAGTCTACATTGAGCAGCCTGAAGGTTTTCCTTTGACACAAGAAGGAGATATGGTATTAAGTTAAAGAAAGCTTTATATGGATTAAAACAAGCACCTAGAACCTAGTATGCAAGATTGGATAAGTATTTATTGAAATTGGGATTTATAAAAGGAACAACA